>CM038676.1:124348868-124497437 GCA_021605205.1 Aegilops longissima
GGGGGAAAAAAACTTCGCTCCTTGTCTCCTTTTACCATCCGCCTAGCGCAAGTTGGGACCCCCTACCGAGATCGCCGGTTTTGACACCGAAAGGGGGTTTATAACGAATGGGCATTTTGAGCCCTCGACAAAAATCTGAATACCTTGGGGTTTGGCCACGAGTTTGGCCTTATTGCAACTCAATCATGTTTTGGTCAAATGTTGGGTTTGAGCCCGGATTTGCCTTACGTTCCTATTATCATAAGGTGGCCAAAGGAACTCGGAGTCCGTTATTCGGGACGAGCACCTCGAGAAAAGCCAAAACGTTATGATCAGCGGAAGCTGTTCAACCACTCCCAGACTTATCGGAATCTTTGGATCCCTCGATTAATGAAGGACCGTTTCGGCATGTACACCCCCCTACGGATACACCGAAGGTGGGGGCAATATAGCCCCAACATTAACCCATGGCTAAGGGAAAGTGTTACACTATATAGTCCGGTTTAGTTAACGTATCACCTCCTTAATGGACCAAGGCGTTGGATCAAGTGTGATTAAGCATATTTTTTAAACACCCCGCCTTTTCGGGGGCTGGGCCAACGGCTATCTTTGGATTACATTCATATATATATATATATATATATATATATATATATATATATATATATATATATATATATATATATAAAAGGGCCAAGGGAAACACAATAATACTTTGGGCAAAAGTATAAATATAAGCCTTATAACCAAAATAACATTGTTCTTACAATAATTGATTCATCCCGAATAAGACATCCTTGAAAGCACCTCTATTAAGGGGCACCTTCTTGACCTCGCGTGGTGCTCCGGATTTCCCCCGGATCTTGTCGCTATAATTTGGCCTCCATATCCGCAGAAACTTTGCGGGCAAACCATCCGCCCCTCGGCCGCCGACCTCCTCATGGCGCGATCCGGGCGACCCGGGTTGCTGCCCAACCAAACTAACGTCCGCAGGCCCTTCGGCCAAAGATGGTCTATCACAAGCATTCAAGACGGACGATCGGGCTCCACTCCGGAGCCATCTTGTCATCGGGCGGCGGGGGAGCATTGTTGCACAAAAGCTTTCCACCTCCTTATCACCCGACCCTCAAGAACCTTGGCGCCCGTATTTCGCCAAACGATTCGTCGGGGATCTGCCCATCTAGGGGCGTGGGATCGAAAACTTTAAAGTAGGAACCTCCCCCGATTTTACCCCCTTTAAGCTCCTCCCACCCAGCTGGTCCGTATTTTTGGTGGCATTTTTTCCAGCTCGCTATCCTTATGCTCCCTTTTAAGGGCTCATCCCGTCAGCGACATTTTTAACTCAACAGCCATTTCAGCTATCTTTTCTCGCTTGGGGGCAGCTTTGCTCAGCCTCGCCGCCTTTAGGGCACCTCCCAGCTTGTTCCTTGGCTTGGACAAGTTCAGCCCTCGGGCCTCCAGACGGCACCATCGCAGTCCAACATATTACATTAATATCATGCTGCCTCCATATTTTCCTATAAAAAGGAAGGAGAGCCATTTGCGATTTGTCCGCCCCGTTCACCACGTGATATTGGCATCAATCGATCCAATCTGCCTATTAGTTCGGCAACTTCACGGAGGTGGGGCGGGACCCGCAGTACCCAAGTGTTTACCCAAAATCATTGATTTATGATCCCCGTTTGCCGCCTAGGGTGGGCAACTAAGTCTCGGGGCTACTATTATTGGAGCACACCTAACCTGCCTCACAGCCAAGACATGTATTCTTCTCGACCTCAAAGCCTCGAAGACTTGTAAATGTTATTAAACCGCGCCAATCTTCCCAGCACCACGCCTTAATGGGGTGTCCTCCGGCGCAGCTTGCCCAAAACCCGGCCGTCCGGCCGGACCGAACTCGGACACTTCCCATCGCCCCGGGGCCAAAGGCTCGGGGCTCGGCGGGGGCGTTCCGGCCCCGGATCCGGATCCTCCATGGCGACACCTCGGGTCGCCCCCATGAGCGGAGAGGTGGGTGAGGTTTCCTTCCATCATCTGGGGAAGATCCCCAAGCGAACTCTTTGAGAGGGGCTAAGGACCAAAAGGCGAATCCTGGTTTTGATCTAGGAAGAAACATCCAATTAAAAATTAACACAGCTCGGTGGAGGCTGGCCCAGGGGCCGATGCGGTGAGGGTGCCCGTTGGGGAGCCCCTGGTGTTATCTTTTTCCTTGGTTTGGGCATCTCCGCCTCCGAAGTCTCTGAGGCAACCCTCTTCTTCCCAGCGTGGAGGAGGCCTTAGCCCCCTTCCCGACTATCCTCCTTAGGGGAGGCAACAATTCCCCGTTCGATGCGAGTGTGTGGAGTTCGGTTTTCGTTCTTCCCTTGTCTTTCCTCGAGGGCATTCTCCGAGTACCCTCGAGCATCTTGGCCATGGTGGGACCAGCGAGCCTTCAGAAGTGGTGCCGACACCTTATTCTCTCCGCCTTGTTGAGCCATTCCTGCCACGGGTGATTTTCGGATAAACAATTATGACAAATACAAAACACGGTCCGTATCAAGTTTTACTTACTTAGGTATCTAGGCGATTGCAGCTAGGCCCGATCCTCGATGGTGTTCTGACACTTTACTTTGATCGAAGAATAATCGCACATTCCTTCGAGCTTTAGGCGAAGAAGTGCTTGACAATCCAGCGACCTCTGGATTGAACTCCCACATCCGGAGAGGCGGCGTTGCACGGAACATCCGCGGATTAACATCACTTACATTATTGCAAGGTTAATGTCCCTCTCAAGAATCTCTCGGATGCGGTTCGCCGATCGAACATCGCGCGGGCCCCAATTCCGCCCCGTGGCCCAAGACGCTAGTTGGGATGGAGGCCCAACAGAACTCGGGGCGGCCACCACTTTGTGGCTCGGGAGCCGTGACATAAAACCACCTCCGTATACATCGGATACTTCGAAAAGAACCCATGGCCATGTGGCATCGGTGTTCGCTATTACGGCACCTCCGCACTCCACATGTCGCCCGCGATCATCTTCGGCCACATTGAAGGTCTTGAGCCATAAGCGAAGTGTGGGATGGCGTGGAGAAAAAGCCTCGCCTACGATAATAAGCGGCGAGATGTGGAGGATAGCGTGCAGGGCCAGATCGTGAAAATATAACCGTAATAGAACATAGGCCCCCTCTACAAAGGGATCGGGTGAATCCCAAGCGCGGAGAAAGTGCGGGACAAAATGGCGCACTCATTAGGCTCCGGTGTGGGGATGACCTGCCACTGGAGCGAAGGCGTGTGTTGGATGTCGGCGGTCGGTATCCGACCTCACGAGAAACTACAATGTAGATCCTCTTGAATCGAGGAGGCCACGGACTGGTCTTGAGGATGGATCCGGACATCTTTGGAGGATCTAGGGTGTTGGAGCTTGGGTTTGGTGTTAGAACTTCGAGGTGCGAGGTGGCCTTGAGGAAGGTGGAAAAAAGGCATAGGCCTCGACCCCCTTTATAAAGGGGATGAATATCAAGAGTCCTTGATGTGGCCGTTTGAGGCTTATCTAAAATAGCGGAGGTAATACCGGTGACCGTCCTAAAGGCGTCTGGCGCCCGTATTAATGGAAAGATCCGTAATAGAGGAACACAATCTACTGCCTTGGCGGGACATGGCAATAAAACCGCCTCGTAACACGAGTCGTTGTGGGGTAAGAAAGCGTCGGTCCCGCGTTGGACCAAGAACCCGATGCAAGGGCATGGCCCGAAGATTATAGCGGATCGGGTTTATGCTATGTGGAATCATCTTGGAGCCGGACCACGGTCTGGCGCGTCGATAATTACTTTGGAATAATCGGAGGAGGAACCCGCCTTGCAATACCCAAAACAAGACTGCGCGCCGGACTCATACGTCATTGAAGCCTGGTTAGGGAGCTCTTGAGGAGTCTGGATTAGAAGTATCAGGACAGCGGAATGTGTATAATGTCCGGACTATTGAGCGTGAATACAAGACTCAGACTTGGCTGCGTGTCGGATGGGACTTTCCTTGGCGTGGAAGAGCAAGCTTGGCGATCGAATATTATATTTCCTTCCTTGTAACCAGAATCATATAAACCTAGCCCTCTGGTGTCTATATAAACCGGAGAGTTGGTCTTCTAGAAGGTCGATCACAATTACAATCATACCATCATAGGCTAGCTCTTGGGGTTTAGCCTCTCGATCTCGTGGTAGATCTACTCTTGTACTACCCATATCATCAATATTAATCAGCAGGAAGTAGGGTTTTACCTCCATCGAGAGGGCCGAACACAGGGTAATGTCTGTGTCCTTGCTCCACAGAACCATCAGCCTTGGCCTTTGATCAGGACCCCTACCGAGATGCATGGTTTGACATCGACACCCATCAATAGATATCAATGTGAGTGAGTAGGGATTGCCATGCAGCGAATGCACTAGAGCTATAAGTATGTAAGCTCAACAAAAGAAACTAAGTGGGTGTGCATCCAACTCACTTGCTCACGAAGACCTAGGGCATTTGAGAAGCCCATCATTGGAATATACAAGACAAGTTCTACAATGAAAAATTCCCACTAGTATATGAAAGTGACAATATGAGAGACTCTCTATCATGAAGATCTTGGTGCTACTTTGAAGCACAAGTGTAGTAAAAGGATAGTAGCATTGTCCCTTCTCTCTTTTCTCTCATTTTTTATTTGGGCCTTTTCTCTCTTTTCTATGGCCTCTTTTTTTGATCGAGTCTCATCCCGACTTGTGGGGAATCATGGTCTCCATTATCCTTTCCTCACTTGGGACAATGCTCTAAAGAATGATGATCATCACACTTTTATTTTCTTACAACTCAACAATTACAACTCGATTCTTAGAACAAAGTATGACTCTATATGAATGCCTCCCGTGATGTGCGGGATATGCAATGAAACAAGAGTGACATGTGAAGAATTATGAGCGGTGGCCTTGCCACAAATCGATGTCAACTACATGATCATGCTAGCAATATGACAATGATGGAGCCTGTCATAAAAAATGGAGCAGTGCAAAGTTGCATGGCAGTATATCTCGGAATGGCTATGGAAATGCCATGATAGGTAGAGTATAATTGGCTGTTTTGAGGAAGATATATGGTGGGTGTTTGATACCCGGTGAAAATCAGCGGTATTAGAGGCTAGCAATGGTGGAAGGATGGGAAAAAGTGCGTATAATCCATGGACTCAACATTAGTCATAAAGAACTCATATAATTATTGCAAAAATCTAGAAGTTATTAAAGAAAAGTATTCTGCGCATGCTCTAGGGGATAGATTGGTAGGAAAAGACCTATCGCACGTCCCGACCGCCACTCATAAGGAAGACAATCAATAAATAAATCATGCTCCAGTCATCACATAACGGTTCACCATACGTGCATGCTTTCTGAGAATCCAAACTTGAACACAAGTATTTTTAAATTCACAACTACTCAAATAGCATGACTCTAATATCACGTATTCATATCTTTAAACAATTATCAAGCATCAAACTTTTCTTAGTATTCAGCACTCAAAAGAAAGTTTCACATATCTTGAATACCAAGTATATTAATATTAAGCAAATTACCATGCTATGTGACTCTCAAAATAATCTAAGTGAGGCATGAGAGATCAATAGTTTCTTTAAAACAAATCCACCACGTGCTCTAAAAGATCTAAGTGAAGAACTAGGCAGAAATTATCACGCTCAAAAGATATAAGTGAAGCACTATAAGCAAAACTATCAAGCTCAAAAGATATAAGTGAAGCACAAAAGTATTCTATCAAATTCCAATTCATGTATGGCTCTCTCAAAGGTGTGTACAGCAAGGATGATTGTGGTAAACTAACAAGCTAAGGCATAAATAATACAAGACACTCCAAGCAAAACACATATCATGTGGTGAATAAAATATAGCTCAAGTAAATTACCCGATGGAAGTAGGCGAAGAGGGATGCCTTCCGGGGCATCCCCAACCTTTGACTTTTGGTGTCCTTGGATTATCTTGGGGGTGCCATGGGCATCCCCAAGCAAGCTCTTGCCACTCCTTGTTCCATAATCCATCAAAAGAATTTACCCAAAACTTGAAAACTTCACAACACAAAACTCAATAGAAATCTACGAGCTCCGTTAGAAAGAAAACAAAAGACTACTTTAAGGTACTGTAATGAACTCATTCTTTATTTATATTGGTGTTAAACCTCTGTATTCTAACTTCTCTATGGATTATAAACTATTTTACTAATATAGATTCATCAAAATAAGCAAACAACACCACGAAAAACAGAATCTGTCAAAAACAGAACAGTGCAATGTCTGTAACAAAATAGAGACGTTATCGAATTGTCAAAACAGGCGGATCTCGGGTAGGGGTCCCGAACTGTGTGTCTAGGCGGATGGTAAATGGAGACAAAGGGACACGATGTTTTACCCAGGTTCGGGGCCCTCTCGATGGAGGTAATACCCTACTCTGCTTGATTAATATTGATGATATGGGTAGTACAAGAGTAGATCTACCACGAGATCAAGGAGGCAAAACCCTAGAAGCTAGCCTATGGTATGATTGTTGTTGAGTCCTATGGACTAAATCCTCCGGTTCATATAGACATCGGATAGGGTTAGGGTTACGAGTCGATTACAATGGTAGGAGATCTACATATCCGTGTCGCCAGCTTGCCTTCACGCCAAGAAAGTCCCATCCGGACGAGGGGACAAGTCTTCAATCTTGTATCTTCATAGTCTAGGAGTCCGGCCAAGATGATAGTTGGCTATCCGGACACCCCCTAGTCGAGGACTCCCTCGGTAGCCCTCAACCAGGCTTAAATGACGGAGTCCGTGGCGCATATTATCTTCGACTTTGCAAGCGGTTTCCTCCTCGAATACTTCATAGAAGGTTTTGAACACAAGGATAGTGTCAGCTCTGCAAAATAAGTTCCACATACCATCATTAGAGACTAATTTTGCAGATCTGCTTGGCGTATTCCGCAGTGACATCACACCACGACCAAGCTTTTATTGAATCATTTTCTTGTCCTGCCTCAGTAGCGTTTAGCGGCCGGTTTCCTTAACGCGTCTTATCAGCGGAGATCGTGCCCCGTATTCAGGATTCCCATCAATACGGACGTGGGTAACCCATCCGCGCCATTGATTCTGGCGCTTGGAGACAAGCGAGTTTTACCGAGGCTGGCGGGGGCGCGCCAAGCCGTCCGTCCATATAAGGGGATAAGGATCCACCTTTTACCTCGCCTTCTTCCTCCTTTGCTCATCCATTTCCAGCTTTTCGAGCTCCAGCGCCCAAAGTCCACATCCCACCTCAACCTTCTCCAACTATGTCCACATGGGAGGCAGGTGGATGGCCTCCTCCGTCACGGAGGGGCACATAAGCTCGGGAGGCGGATACTTGTCCGGCAACATCGCGCACGGCTACCCGACGAGGGCAGCTCATTCAACCCCAGGTCCCATGAGAGGTGGTGTTTCTCCCCACTTCCTCCAGGGACTAGGTTTTCTACTTCACCCATTTGTCCAGGGGCTCATGTTCTACTCTGGCCTGGACTTCCACGATCGGCCCCAAATTTCATCCTCAACATCTCGGCGTTCATCGTGGGTATGCGAAACCTTCCTCTGCATTCAGCCCCACTTGACTTACTGTTGAAGATCTTCAATGTCAAGTCGAAAGTAGTGGCGGCCGCCAAGTAGTCTGGAGCGCCATAGTTAGCAAGATGACAAAAGTCCTATGGCTCAAGGGCTCCTTTGTGGAGAGCATAAAGGGGTGGGAATCGGGGTGGTTCTACATCACCCGAGCAGCATGACTCTCAAAAATGGCGCCCAATTCGATCGGCTTCCACACGGCTCTCATCATGGAAAAGCGGGCCTAACATGGGGGAATTGGACGAGCTATCCGGACTCAAACCTCGTCTGAAACACTGGTGGACAAGATTCTCGGGCTTGTCAGCGTAATCCAGTGATGCTCATCCCTTTGATTCTCCCATGCCAACAACGGGCCTTCAAATTGTGGGAGTTCGATCCGGCTGGCGCCCAACTCTGAAAAGGCTCTTGACACTCGTGCGAAGATGCACGGAAGGTCTTCATTCAGCGGCGCCGAGCTCCCACATCCGCTACGAAGATCGCGAGTTCAGCTTCGCATCGTCAAGCCAGCGAGTAAGTTATTTTACCATTTAATGGACTCTTTTCGCATAGTTTGACTCTATCACGGGATCTAAACTCCCCAACCTTTAACGGGTAGTGAAGGCGTCCGAACAAATTCTTGTCGGCCCCTTTGCGGAGGATCCAGCGGACGCCCGATTGTGAGGGCTGCTGGCCCGGTACCTCATGTGGTGCGGAGAAGAGGCCAAGAAGGAGGCCACGGGAACTCGAAGGAGCTCCCGATGCGAGAACCGTCGGACTCATCACCCGACAACCTGGTGAAATCCTCCTCTGCGAGGAAGAGGAGGAAAAAACCTCTCTCTCCCGAAGGGAGAGAAGAAAAGGAAGGCCGCCCAGGTGAGGCGGAGGAATCAGAAGGAAGGACCCTTCCTCCGGACTTCTCCTGCAACACCGACAAGCGAGGAGGAGTGGCCAACAAGGGCCAAGCCCTGGCGAGATCGTAAGTGTCCGGATACCCATGGCTTTTTCCATTGCATAGTGTTCTCTAATGCGAACTATCATACAGCCCGCCCAAGGGCAGAGTTCGCCGCTTCGTCGGCGGGTCCCCCAGTTAAATCGGAAATGGAAGTACTTCACTTCCGACCGCCTCCTCACCTCACGCTGCAGACGATGCTGAGGTGGGGCCCCAAAGGGTCTGGTCAAGAGGAGGTGGCGCGAGGCGCCTGGGCAACCTCCCGGACTCGGGCGCATGAGGCGAGACCCCAGGGCTCTAAGCCCGACCCTTGTCCGGACTCAATACAGAACCTTCAGCGGTTCGAAGTCGGCAAGTGGTCCCTCGTAGGAAGGTAAGGCGCGGTGTCCTCCGTCAGCAGGAGGCACGGATAAGCTCTTGGGCGCTTAACAGCGCCTCCATCAGGAAGAACACCGCTTTGTTATGAGTGTGGTGATCCGAGAAAATTCAGTCCGCCAAGCGGGCTGGTGGCTTGTACCAGCCTTCTAACGGGCTTTGAGGTAAGTTTAGAATATGTAAAAATATTACCGCATAGGCAGTAGCCCACGATGCTTAGTTGATTGTTGGAAAGAAAAGCTGGACTAAGGATCTAAAAGATATCTGTGAGGAGTCTAACATAAGTATGTCAATATGGGAATGCAGGCTGCCTGCTGACCTCTGCCATATGACTGCGGAGGTCAATGCATTGAAGCGAGCCTCGGCGGTCGAGAGCAGGCTCGGCCTTGCCAAGAAGCAGCTCGAGGACAAGGAAGGTAAATAATACCGTATTTTAATACCTTATAGAAAGGATTTGGTTGCAAAGATAACAGGAATAACATAGGTACTGCAGGGGCCCACGGCGAGGTGGCGACCACAGGCGGTGTCATGACCAAAAGCTCATGGCTGTGGGCGCACCAAAGCGAGAGAGGGGGGCGCTGGTGGCGGAATCGGCAAGAGCTCAGAGCTCTTGTGGAAAAACATGAGGGGTTTGGGCGTGACTCGAAGACGGAGAGTCAGAGCTTGCCTCGGCTCTTGAGTGCCAAAGCTGCTAAGGCCGAGGCCCAAAAAGCCCTCGAGGAGATCGAGGCAATAAAGAAGATCGCGGTGGGTAAGGCATTCTTTATGGAGAAAGAATGTAAAGTCAATTATCGATGCTTACCGAATCCGGAGCTCTCGGGAGGCGTTCGCGAGATCTGCCCGTGGTGTGTACGATCTGCCACGTTCTACAGCCGCCAAGGAGGGGCTCGGCGGAGAAGGTGTTACGGTCTCGATATCTGAGGCCGACCGTCAGTGCCCTGGCGACCAAGCTGAAGCGGCTGGTGAGCTCCACAAGGTCGCGAACAGGCCATGAAGGCCTCATAGTTTGGCTGTGGCCATTGGAAGCCATGCACAGGAGCTACCGGGCTAGTGCAGCTGGCTGGTGGGCCTTTGTCCATGGATTGAAGTCATCAAGCTCTCCGTCTGCATTGAAGGTGCCCGTCGGGCCTTGCTCGTGCTAAAGTGCCTTTGGGGCAAGCTGGATGCGGAGAAACTTGTGACAGACGGGCCACCGAAGGGCAGAGATCATCATAAGCCCGAAATGTACTATGAGGCGTCTGAAGGGTGCCGCCGTATAGCGGATGAGTGCTCCAAAGATGTAATTTTGAATAGACTACGCATTTGTTATCCTGTCGCTGAAAATTTGTTCATATCGCTAAGCAACTTGTTAATTTAAAATATTACCTTACATGCGGCCGTTTATCAAATTTGAGAGATGGCAAGTCGTTGGCTTCAGCCCCCATGCCACAGTCTTTGGGGTGTTCGGGATAAACTTGGCGCTCTTGTTCCCATTCTTGGGTCCGTCGAGGCGCTCAGCATAGCGAACAAGGCAACCAGACTTATAGTGCTTGAACACTCTCCTTAGCCATAGAATTCTATAATTTTAAATTTGGTGAAGCCCCTAGTATTCGGAGGACCAAGTTAGGGAGCTATCACGCCTTGGCGGAAAATGCAGTTCCTCGCTCTAAGCGGCATAAGTCTTTAGGGACTCGAAGAAACCTCTCGAACAGCGACCGGTTCTCGCCTTATCATGACGGTCAGTTTAGCTTTATCCTTTGAGGTGCTCAACCCAGCTCAACACAGGCACAATCGCGATGGTTCTCCAGTCTGCTACCTTAGCGATATAGCAGGCGTAAGGTACCAAAACATGGGGCAGGCAAACCCAACTATTGACCCAAGACATGATTGAGCCGATGCATATAATGCTATAAGTTAGAGGTCTGCACTTGTGAAAGTGTTAGGACTTGTCATACCATGCTTTTGAAGTACTGAAGCCCACGGTGTATTAGCCATACCAAATTATGCAGTTAGCAATGTCATAAATGAACATATATAATGGGAAAGAATGCAATAATAGGCAAGAGCTATATATTGGTTATTAAAAAGCGCAAATAAGAAGCGAGCGATACAAATTGTGCGATAAGCAAGGGATGGGACTATTTAACATCTCCCCCTCCAGGGGTAAGCTGCAGGATGGTATGTAAAACATGTATAATGCTCGTAGTAGAGACCACCTGGATACTTGACGTAGCTTTCTGCTTCCCTGGCTGTTGCATCGTGAGTTCGGCAATTCTAGTGCCGGACAGGACTTCTGGAAAATGGAGTCCTGAAAGTTAAAAAAAAAGAAAGAAAAAGAAAAAGAATGACACTGGCAAGGGCCCCAGTGCGGTTGAGCCGCGTGCTGGGCGTGCGTGGTCGTGCCCTCCCTTATGCCCATGGTATCTCCAGCGTAGTTATGTACCGTAATCTTGGCCCCATGATTTCGCGAGGGCTGGGGTTGGGGCGGATTACTCTGGCGATGCTTGGATCGTGCAGGCGGTCTTGTTGTAGAGTTACTCGGTGGCAGCGGTGTCCGGACGTTTAATGGCGGACTCAAGAATTGCTCACGAGCTGCTTTGCACCTCCGCCCGCGAGGAATCGCCGTGTGCTCCTCCGTTCGAGAGAAGGCGTTCGGTGTTTCCATTGACCGTGATTACTCCTCCGAGGGCCTGGCATCTTGAGCTTGAGGTATCGTGGTGCGGCACCGCCTTGAACTTTAAATGCGGTTCGTCCAAGCGATGCGTGATAGCCACTGCGGAGCGGGACTATGTCGAAGATTAACTCTTAAGCCGGAAGTTATCCGAGGATCCAAAGACCACTTGAGTGTAACTGAGCCTGTACAATTGGCCTCTACACCTGGTATGACGTCTTTAAAGGTCGTCTTTGTAGGTTTAATCCTTGAGGGGTCTATGCCCATTTTGCACACTGTATCCTGATAAAGCAGGTTCAGGCTGCTACCGCCGTCCATCAAGACTCTAGTGAGGTGAAATCCGTCGAAGATTGGGTCAAGAACCAATGCGGCAAATCTGTCGTGACGGATGCTAGTGGGGTGGTCCCTTCGATCAAATGTGATCGGGCGGGAGGACCATGGGTTGAACTTGAGGCGTGGCTCCATCGCATATCGTCCCTTAGTGCGCTTCCACTCCCTTTTGGGTATGTGGGTTGCGTATATCATATTCACCGTCCGCACTTGTGTGGAAAAGCCCTTCTGTCCTTTATTGTTACGTGCGAGGCTCTTCCTCGTCATCGCTATCAGACCCTTGTCATTGAGTTCGGCACTTAACACCTGCTTGCTTGAACACCCAACAATCCCTGTTGGTGTGGTTGGCTAGTTTTCGGGGGTGCCATGTATCGCTGGCGATGAGTATTCGGTCCAAGTTGGGCGAGGCCACAGGTATTTCTTTTGAATGGCTTCTTCCGCTGACGGGTTTAGAGCCTCTGAATCCGGCATTGACTGCCGTATCTTCATCATTATGCGCCGTTAATGCGGCGCTTGTTCTTCATCGCGTAGCGACCTGCCATTGCTGTCCTTGGTATCCGAACTACGGGGTTTTTGGTCAAGTTGTTGCTTGAGCTAGCAGCTGTCCTCTCCAGCATAAAAGCGGGTCATGAGTGTGGTGAGGGCTGCCATGGATTTGGATTTTCCTGTCCTAGGTGCCGGGCTAGCCACTAAATCGCGGATGTTATGTTTGAAGGCTGCAAGGGCCTCTGCATCCGGACAATCCACGATTTGATTTTTCTTGGTTAGGAACCGTGTCGAGGTTATCGGCCAATTCTTACAGCTGCTGAATTATGTGGCTGAGGTCATCGGCGTCACGGTGGTCGCACATATGTGCCTGGAAGTTGTCAAGGAATGCGGCTTCCAGGTCCTCCAACAACCAATTGATTCTGTTGGCAAGCTGTTGAGCCAATGCCGAGCTGGTCCTTTAAGCTTGAGTGGGAGGTATTTGATGGCATGTAGATCATCACCGCGGGCCATGTGGATATGGAGGAGATAGTCCTCGATCCGGACCCGAGATTTTTAGTACCATCGTATGATTCGATGTTTACGGGTTTGAAGCCCTCGAGGTTTGATGATCCATTACTTCATCATGAAGCATAGTGGGTGTCTTGGCGCCTCTGTATTGGGCTATATCACGGCGTAGCTCATATGAGCTTTGTCTCTTGTGTTGACCCGGCGAAGTTCTTTGTATCGGCGTGGCGGTTATCATCATGTAATGTGGGGCACCACCGCGATCCGTGAATCAATCTTGTTTGCCTTGCCTTGTCTCAATATGTCTCACAGTGCAGCGCGTTTCCCGTGCCTTGGTACTTTTCGGCGGCGGCAGTGCGGCTTGAATGGAGGTCTAGAGGCCTCTGTTACGACCACGGGGTGGCGGTCGGCGCATCATCTTGGCTGGTGATGTAGGTTTGGGTGCGGCTTCCTCTAATTGGGGTAGCAAGCCTGCGTTTGGGGTATCTCTTGGAGGCGTTGAGTTCAAACTCTTGACTGCAGGACTTGATCCATCTCGACTAGCAAGTCTTGGTCAGCTCTAAGCTGCTGCTGCTTTTCTTGAGGCTGCTTGCCGTGGCAATAAGCCTGCATTTGAAAGCGCTCCTATTGGCGGATCCTCAGCAGCAGCCAATTAAGTCGTCGTCGAGGCTTGCCTCAAATCTTCGGAGGGCGCATAATTATCGTCCTCTACCTCTCTTTCTTGCTGCCTTGTAAATGCGGTCTTGCTTATCCCTCCTCTGCGTTGAGTCCTGCTTTGGAGGGTGCGTCTTCAACCTTGTCCGGGATATTGTGTCTCCCGTGCGGAATCGCCGTTTACCGATGGCGGGATTTAGGCGGCGCTTGTGGCAGCGGCGCTTGGGCTGTTTCTTGGAGGGTCATCCTCTGCTGTTCCATCACCGTTCCCATCTTTTGGGATGTCCACCATGTATATATCGTATGTGAGGTGGCCTTCGATTGCCACTGTGAGCCTTTGGGTCTTAGTCGTCTCTGCATCGTCGTCCATACCGTCGATGTCTTGGTCAATCGAGCATGTCGATTAAATCATCGACAATGGCTACAAAGTGGGTGGTGGGTGGGCATTGAATTTCTTCGTCGTCGCATCTCAACCTTCGACCGTAATCGGCCAGGGCTCTCTGATAGAGAGAGACTTTAGTGAATTCAAGATGTAAGCAAGGCGAGTCTGAAAGATGTCATGGCAGTGAACTCCATGACCGGCGTAATCGGATTCGATTGGCGGGGCGTGGAGGTTGAGTCCGGAGAGGAGTCCGGCGCCTTGGAATTCTGATCTTCACAAGGGCGGGGATGGAGTTCGGCTCAATCACCGTTGAGATCGTAGCCCGGCGGTGTCCAACCACTAAATCCTCGATCGGGAGTTGGCTCTGAGTTAAGGGTCGGGCGGGCTAGTGCGGCCTCCGGGACCTTGATTGGTGGCGAGAGCTAGATCGTGCCATCGAGGCGATCTTGGCGCCTTGGCTGTGGCTCGAATCCGTCGAAGATCAAGTCTCCGCGGATATCGGCCCTGTAGTTCAAACTCCCAAATCTGACCTGATGGCCAGGGGCGTAGTGTCAGGACCCCGATTCCAAGTCACATCGATCTAGCCGGTAACACCTCATATCACTTTGCGGCCTCACGCGGTATTCCACAGGTGTCGCCTTACCATGGCCGGGACCGTTTGCGTCTTTTGGCTCACGTATATGATAGTGTCTCTAGCATCCATATGACAAAGAACCGGGCGACATGACTAGTCGTGAACCAAGCGGCACTAACCCATGGGGACAGGCATACATGAATCATATCGAGCATGTCGGTCATCAGCGTATGAATTCGGGCTGTAACCAGGCTATGAGGACTCCGGTATTCGGGCTGTAGCAGGCTAAGCAGGACTCGAATATCACGCGTGACATTTCCCGAAGGGACGGACATAAGGCGAAGTGAAACACATGCCGACCAGTCAAGTGTCCAGCGGTAGTCTTTGGGCTAGCGAGGACTCCGGTGAACCAGGTGTAGCGGACTACTATCGCTCGAAGCACGAGACTACATTTCCCCATATGAGAGGCTTCCAAGGATAAACAACTAGATTGTCGGATCCCACATATCAAGCATTTCAAACATACACACAATATGCTCAATATGTGTAAATACAACATGGCATCACAACATAACTCTCGACTCAAATATTTATTCATTAGGCTCAGGAGGCGAGATATTACAAACATGGGTCTCATGACCCAACACTCGAAACATACAAGCCAAAGCACAAGTGGAAGCTAAACATGTGCGATACGAGACAACTATAAATGAAAAAGGCTGAGAAGCGACTATCTACCGATCTGCGAGGGCACAAGATCGTGGTGAGGTAACAAACTAAGCGTCGAAGTCCAAAGCGGAACTACTAGCGAGACCGGCGTCTCTGCAAAACATAAAATAGGCAAGCGTGAGTACAATTGTACTCAGCAAGACTTATCAGAACTAACTACATATGCATCATTATCAAAAGGGGTGGTGGAGTTACATTGCAGCAAGCCAGCTTTGACTCGGTGGCTATCTGAACTACATTGCAAGTAACTCTTTTGAGGTGGCGCTACGAGTCCACATATTCACCATATCAATACACCACTATGGACCGCTCCGTCTCCCTCGAGCGCCATCCATAGCACTCACACTTATCTTGCGCATTTTAGAGTATCCACTTTCACTTGTCTATGAACTGATATAGGCAACCCGAAGTCCTTTTCCACGGACACGGCTATTGAATAGATCATATTAACCTGCGGGGTGTACTTCTTCACACGCTCTCACCACTTACCGCCGTTTACGACATGTACTCGGCAACCTTCAGCGGAAGCCCAGCGTGGGTGTCGGCCACGGCCTACCTAAACACTCAAGTCCCTAGTCGGGTTTATCGCCTATTCGGGTTCCATCCATGAGGAGTCGGCGAGGTTTCCCATACAGCCCGAGCGATGTGTGCATGGTTCCCAAGACACCAAGCAGGCGAATCGGTTTTGCAGACCGCGTGCCTACCGCAACACAACCCACCCCTAAGGTCAGCGTTGCGTGCGGCATTGACATACTACAAACACGAAACTACTTGCAACTCCGGATGAGGACAAGGGTGGTTAAGAAGCCGAGAGAGTCAATTAAGGATCCCAATGTGTGGTAGTAAGCTGTTTCATGGATCACAAACACATAACTCAGTTCTGAGGGCGGCTTCAATGAGACAACCCACCATGTACTCCTACATGGCCTCTCACGCTACCTTTACCAAATCGTGTTCACACTTAGCTCACACAGATGGGACATGTTCACACACCATTCCAATTCATTCCGATGAATCAGACCTGACTCAACTCTAAGCGATGGCAGGCATGACAAACAAGCAAAATGAGTAGGCTGTGAGGCTCAAACAACTCCTACTCATGCTAGTGGGTTTCATCTAATTCTTGTGGAATGACGAGTCATCATGCGAGAGGATAAAGGGTTCACTACGCAGCAAGTAACACATGAGTCGTTGTTGTCCTAATGCAGTAAAATAGAGCAGGGCGAGAGAGTGGGATTATATCGGAATGAACAAGGGGTTTTGCTTGCACAGCATACGAAGATAATATAGTTCTTCATCGGTGTCATCGAACAATCATCTGAGCGTCGTCTCTTGAGAGGGACAAACACGGCAAGCGAGAAGAACACAATCAATGCAATGCACATTCACATGAATGACATGTCATGTTAAGGTACTGAATTCACCTAATGCAATATCTAGCCAAGTTAATTGAAGTGGAACTCAAACAAGAACAAATTCCAACTCAAATGTAATTTCATAATTTACCTAATCATGATTCATCCTATTCAGGAGGTTAACTTGTTCAATCATGCATGAAAGAGCCATAAACAGATTCTTCATATTTTTCTGATCATTTTCATATATAACTTATTTCCATTGGATTCGGTTGAATTTCTATGAATTTTAGAAGTTTTGGATATATTACGGAATTTCTGAGTTATAATAAATCAAAAAATCAATTCTGCGTCGACTGACGTCGATGTGACATCAATGGTCAGCAGGACACGCTCAGGTCAAACTTGACAGTGGGTCAGCGTGTCGGCATAGTTAGTTTAGCAAAATATTAATTAGAACTAAACTGATTAGTTAGCAGGTGGGCCCACATGTCATTGACTCACGAGTCAACGAGGCCCACCGTGGTAAAAGTCAAAAGTCGGCTACACCAGCGTCTAGCCGCGGCCGAAAGCCAAGCGGCGAGTGGTTGGTCATTCCGGCGACCAAATGGGCGCGGAAGGCATCTAGGTGGGCTGAGGTCGAGCCGCAGCTCTTGGTGGAGTTGGTTGAGGTGGGGCGGCGGAATCGGCGGCAGCTGACGACCTCTGTGACCGCCGGAGTTCGGCCGAGTCAGGCTCTGGCGCTAGGGAGCCGGTGAGGCGCGTGGGGTGGCGTTTGCGCTCCTGCCGAGTGCGGTGAGGCGGTGGTGTGCTCGGAGCGAGCTTGCGGTTGTAGCCACAGCTATGCCATGGCGGCAGCGAGGAGTTTTCGGGTGAGGTGGAGCAGCGGCTAGGGAGGCCAAGCGAGCACGGGAACTAGGGAGTGGAAGGGAGCTCACAATGAGGCTAGCGGAGGGTTGGCGGCCTTGAGGGCGGTCGGAGCCGACAGAATCGAACCTTGGCGACAGCGGGTCGAGGAGGAAAAGCGTCGGCGGCGGCGAGGGCTTCTCCGGTCGCTTGTGGCGGCGGGGGAGGCGAAGGCGGCCTGGCGGGCTCGGGGGCAGCGTTGGAGGCGAGGTGGTGGCTGTGGCAGCGGTGGTGGCGGCGGCGGCAGCGTGTTGAGTGGCGTCGTGGGGGCGAGACAGAGGAGGAGCGAGGAGAGGGAGTGAGTGAGGGTCGAGGAGTCGAGTGGCGCCGAGGAGAAAGCCTTGGCGTGTCGGTGAGGCGGCGAGCGGGGAGGCGTGGCGAGCTCGAGCGCGTCTTGTGTCCCTCCTCTCCGCCTCTTGGCGGAGGTGGCGATATTTGGCGAGGTGGTTGGTGGGCTGGGCCAGCTGGACCAGCTCCGGGTGAAAGTGGCCAGGTCACTCCTCTCTCTCTTTTATTTGTTTTAGTTTTTTCTATTTTGTTACATTTTGTTTTGGTTAGTAAAATACTAACCCATTTTATAAAATCTGAAGATAATTATGTGGCTAGAACTAAAGTATACCAAACCACATAAAATGTCCCAGAATTATTGGACATATATTAATTATATATAAAATATATTTCCAATGCAAATAGTTATTGAATTAATTCAAAGGCCCAAAATAAAATGTTTGATCCTCCAAAAATATTGATTTGAATTTTATTCTTGCCAATATTTTCAAAGCTGAAAAGAACATTTCCTTGAAACATTTGAAGCAATTTTAATGTTCATCATTTATTTTAAATGATTTTGAGGCTCTCAATTCCCAATTCAAATTTAAAAGAAATTTAGACATGATGCATGGATGTAAGAAAATCAAGCTAGGGCTGATGCAGGGGCTGTGACAGCTCACCCCACTAAACAAGAATCTGCCCGAGATTCAAGGCGTGAGTAAGAGGAAAAGGAGTCACAAAACTATCACAATCTTCATGATCCATTTGCCCTTCTCGAAGATGTTGATTCATTCCATCATCTTGGTCTTGGCGTCTTTACTTTCGAGATCTTCACTTGACGGGACAACGAGAAAGAAGGAAACCCTACGAGTTTAATCTTCTTGAAGATCGAACAACTCAAGATCAGTTCATGGAGAGCGTAAGAACAACTCTTGAGTTGAGACCCCAAACACACATTAGGAATGATGGTAAAGAAATGGATGTGAAGGTTCAAATTGGTAGGCAACCATTCCACGCTTATGTAAAATGGTGCACGGTTTCAAAGTAACAAGGAGATGATTGCCATGATTCCATAACGGAAGACCTTAGGAAGGGTGACTCGTTGGGCTGTTCCCTTAAGTGGCAAAAAGAATTACTTTTGATCCATAGATCTTTGGAACTCTTCATACCAGCTTAAGGCAATTTACAATTGATTGATTGAAAGAGCTCGAGGAAATGGCATACTCGGACTAGAATGGATGATGTGGACTACCTTGTTGAAGACAACACAATGGATGATTTTGCTTATCACCGGAAATGGATGGGACCCATGGTAAGTCCACTTTTGAGGATGATCCTAGACATCAATTCTTGAGAGGACATCCCATGGAAAAATTGGCACAATGGGGTGCAAGCTGGGAACAACATGCAATGTTGGGAAGGTTCCAACCATCACATCTGCCTGAGATTCAGATCTGGTTGGTGTTAGGATATTCCAGACTCATCGAGTCTAGAAACAAAAATGAAAGTTTGCAACACAAATCGACGAGATAACGTTGCGAGATTCTCGGGATATGAACTACGATAGCAAGCTCCAAAACATGAGCTGGTTCTGCTACACCCATGTGAACACGTTGTCCCAAACAAGCATGACCACATGGTAGTCTTACAACAAAACACTATCGAGTTCAGGTGGGGGAACCATCATCGAGGATATCGAAGTCTTTCCATAAGTCCGGATTAGCTCTTATGAAGGAACTCCTTCTCCTTGAACAAATCAATCAGTGGCTTGGTGTGCTAGGAACACATATGGAGTGGAGGCGGCCAACCTATCAAACCATAGAGAACTTTGCGTGCATGGTGACTTGGGATGATTCAAAGGAAGCAAAACAAACCTTTCTCAAATTCATGGCGGCAACTTACACCTAAAGCACATGAATTGAGAAGTCACTTCTTCCATCCAAGCATAAGCTTCATGAACGGAACACGAAGGCATTGCTTACAAAGTTTCCAACACTAGGTTGATGTTCAACATGAGTCATGGGGGAGACAAAATGCTGCGGATGGGCTCAACAACAACTCATCGAAATTTCCATATCACTGGACTTCCACCATCATGTGAACACGGTAATAGCATTGGTCAGACCCAAAAGATGTAATGATATATGCTCGAGGGATCAACCACGAGTAAGAGAACATTACGAACATCGTTGGTTCTGATTTGACTTGACGATAGCCCATACTCAAGTCAAGGTTTGATAAGACAATAGGTCCAGCAACTGATCACAGGGACCAATCGATGAGGATATCATCTTTCTTCAACACACACTACACAAGAATATCCCTTTGGAACGAACTTAGTTAGGCAAGCTTTTGTCCTCCAACTCTCCAAGTTGTTGTCTAGCTTAACCAACTAGCTCGGGGATATCCAACACAGATTCTTGGAGAAAGGGTGGTCCACAAGAAACCAACTTGATCACGAGCTCAACATAATAGTCAGGAAACAACCCGGTAACACTTCCAAGAAGATATTTGGAAAGTCACGAACCACGGTATGTTACTAAGCTCGAGAACAATCTTGCTTTTGAGGCAAGGCGATATGATCAAATGAGTGAGGACTTGACAAGATCCTAACTCATCAATCGAAGTGTGCACGAAATAAGGACTAGGTAGCACGATCAATCTTAGGATGATGATTTAATAATCAACACGCTAAGAATGAGGATATTGTCCATTAACTACCGAACAGCGGAGTTACTAGGAGTATAGATTTCACATCACGATTCACTAGTCGGCATTCCGGTTGCGACAACCTGAAACCGAGGAATGAACAATGATGGCGAGAAGTATCACTGCATCAAGAATTCATGAAGAAGGTGCAATTCTCATGACATTCTTGACATAAAGATGGTAACACTCGGTGGAACAGACTCAAAAGCTGGGTTGGCATTTTGATCTGCGGAATACAACTGCTTTGACCCAATCCTAGATATGGATGAGGCTCGAGTTTGTTTCTCCTAGTCATTCCAGAATAGAATGGCTCGACGGACCACAAGAATAATAGGCATCGATGAACACGAATGCACATTACTCCTGGCTATCAATTGATAGATGAAGGTCAGAAGACATCTAAGAGAACAACTCAAAGGAACATATAACTTTTCGAGTTGTGAAGGCATGGATTAGTATGTCGAGCAAAGTTCAACATTTCTTCCGGATAACCCATGCGGAAAGGTAGAATTGGCAGAGTCACAATATGAATGGAGAACTCCTCAAGAGCACTCTGGTTGTGATCTTTTGGTTCAAAAGAACTTCTGCCTTAAATAGTTCATGGTATTTGGAAGAAGGACATACCACGGACCTCGAGGACTAGTGCAAAGGTTACTAATATCCTAAAGGAACTAGCAAATACTAACAAGATGAAGTAGGGTGAATCTCGGGTTCAAGAAACCTAGGAGTAGAATGCCTACTAACTAATAACATCACGGGATGCTTTCAAGAATACTGGCCAGAATTATCACACTGGGATACAAAGGCATTGCTAAATTACTAGGTGACTTCCTAAACACCTAGGGTCATAATAATAGTTCAACATATATGTCAAGGCAATAAATTACCTCAACACTTTTGGTTAGTGTGCTTATTCGACCAAAGGGACATCAAAATGAGAGGAAGGAATTTTGCAAATGCTTCATATTGTTTTAGAAACCTGGGATGACTTCGGACAGCATAGCGGTACTGTAAATGCTCAAAATGATTTGAGACATCCTGCAAAAATGGTGGCATAACCACTCAACATCACAATATCAAGGTTAGAGATCAACAATTATCATACAGAATAGTAGGAACTGAGCTGGGGCTTAAATCCAAAAATCTTAAAGGTCTATGGATTAGTAACCGTCATCACGATAGATAGATGAGAAGCCTAGTTCTTAAACCCGTAGAAGAGAAGAGGATGACTCGGATCGAGAAGGCCATGAGGTATAAGGAGTAAAAAGAGCCTTCGTTCCTTCCAAAATCAATTCCCTTACATAACTAAAGCATTTCTAGACACAACCCGACCAGTTTGGCTTGGTAATCCTCTGAGCGATCAGGCTCGATACCAACACTGTCGGGACCCGATTCCAAGTCACATCGATCTAGCGGTAACACCTCATATCACTTTGCGGCCTCCGCACGGTATTCCCAAGGTGTCGCCTTACCATGGCCGGGACCGTTTGCGTCTTTTGGCTCACGTATATGATAGTGTCGCTAGCATCCATATGACAAAGAACCGGGCCGACATGGCTAATCGTGAACCCAAGCGGCACTAACCCATGGGGACAGGCATACATGAATCATATCGAGCATGTCGGTCATCAGCGTATGAATTCGGGCTGTAACCTTTGGGCTATGAGGACTTGGTATTCCGGGCTGTAGAAGGCTAGGCAGGACTCGAATATCACCGCATGACATTTCCCGAAGAACGGACATAAGAGCGAAGTGAAACACATGCCGGCCGATCAAGTGTCCAGCGGTAGTCTTTGGGCTAGCGAGACTCCGGTGAACCGGGCTGTAGCGGACTACTATCGTTCGAAGCACGAGACTACATTTCCCCATATGAGAGGCTGCCAAGGATAAACAACTAGATTGTCGGATCCCACATATCAAGCATTTCAAACATACACACAATATGCTCAACATGTGTAAATACAACATGGCATCACAACATAACTCTCGACTCAAATATTTATTCATTAGGCTCCAGGCGAGATATTACAAACATAGGTCTCATGACCCAACACTCGAGGCATACAAGTCAAAGCACAAGCGGAAGCTAAACATGTGCGATACAGACAACTATAAATGAAAAAGGCGAGAAGCGACTATCTACCCGATCTGCCGAGGCACAAGATCGTGGTGAGGTAACAAACTAAGCGTCGAAGTCAAGCGGAACTACTAAGCGAGACCGGCGTCTCTGCAAAACATAAAATAGGCAAGCGTGAGTACAATTGTACTCAGCAAGACTTATCGAACTAACTACATATGCATCATTATCAAAAGGGGTGGTGGAGTTTGGCTGCAGCAAGCCAGCTTTGACTCGGTGGCTATCTGAACTACATTTGCAAGTAACTCTTTTGAGGTGGCGCTACGAGTCCACATATTCACCATATCAATACACCACTATGGACCCGCTCCGTCTCCCTCTGAGCGCCATCCATAGCACTCACACTTATCTTGCGCATTTTAGAGTATCCACTTTCACTTGTCTATGAACTGATATAGGCAACGAAGTCCTTTTCATGGACACGCTATTGAATAGATCATATTAACCTGCGGTGTACTTCTTCACACGCTCTCACCACTTACGCCGTTTACGACATGTACTCGGCAACCTTGACGGAAGCCCAGCGTGGGTGTCGGCCACGGCCTACCTAAACACTCAAGTCCCTAGTCAGGTTTATCGCCTATTCGGGTTCCATCCATGAGAGTCGGTGAGGTTTCCCATACAGCCCGAGCGATGGGTGCAGGGTTCCCAAGACACCAAGCAGGCGAATCGGTGCAGACCACGTGCCTACATAACACAACCCACCCCTAAGGTCAGCGTTGCGTGCGGCCCCTGACATGCTACAAACACGAAACTACTTGCAACTCGGATGAGGACAAGGGTGGTTAAAGAAGAGAGAGTCAATTAAGGATCCCAATGTGTGGTAGTAACTGTTTCATGGATCACAAACACATAACTCAGTTCACGAGGGCGGCTTCAATGAGACAACCCACCATGTACTCCTACATGGCCTCTCACCGCTACCTTTACCAAATCGTGTTCACACACTTAGCTCACACAGTAGGACATGTTCACACCATTCCAATTCATTCCCGATGAATCGGACTGACTCAACTCTAAGCGATGGCAGGCATGACAAACAAGCAAAATGAGTAGGCTGCTTGAGGGCTCAAACAACTCCTACTCATGCTAGTGGGTTTCATCTAATTCTTGTGGAATGACAGGTCATCACGAGAGGATAAAGGGTTCAGCTACCGCAGCAAGTAACACATGAGTCGTTGTTGTCCTAATGCAGTAAAATAGAGCAGGAGGCGAGAGAGTGGGATTATATCGGAATGAACAAGGGGTTTTGCTTGCACAGCATACGAAGATAATATAGTTCTTCATCGGTGTCATCGAACAATCGTCGAACGTCGTCTCTTGAGAGGGACAAACACGGCAAGCGAGAAAGAACACAATCAATGCAATGCACATTCACATGAATGACATGTCATGTTAAGGTACTGAATTCACCTAATGCAATATCTAGCCAATTTAATTGAAGTGGAACTCAAACAAGAACAAATTCCAACTCCAAATGTAATTTCATAATTTACCCTAATCATGATTCATCCTATTCAGGGAGGTTAACTTGTTCAATCATGCATGAAAGTGCCATAAACAGATTCTTCATATTTTTCTGATCATTTTTCATATATAACTTATTTCCATTGGAGTTACGGTTGAATTTCTATGAATTTTAGAAGTTTTGGATATATTCTGGAATTTCCTGAGTTATAATAAATCCAGAAAATCAATTACTGCGTCAGCCTGACGTCAGTGTGACATCAGCGGGTCAACGGGACATGCTCCGGGTCAAACCTGACAGTGGGTCCCGCGTGTCAGCATAGTTAGTTTAGCAAAATATTAATTAGAACTAAACCTGATTAGTTAACAGGGCTGGGCCCACATCATTGACTCAACGAGTCAACGAGGCCCACCAGTGGTCAGAGTCAAAATCGGCTACACAGCGTCTAGCCAGCGGCGGCAAACCAGCGGCGAGTGGTTGGTCATTCGGCGACCAAATGGGCGCGGAAGGCATCTAGGTGGGCTGGGGTCGACGCAGACTCTTGGTGGAGTTAGTTGAGGTCGGGCGGCGGAATTGGCGGCGGCGACCTAAGCGACCGCCGGAGTTCGTCGAGGTCGAACATGGCGCTAAGAACCTGGCGTGTGGGGTGGCGTTTGCGCTCCTGCGAGTCTGCGGTGGCGGTGGTGTGCTCGAGCGAGCTTGCTTGGTTGTGTACAGCTACACCATGGCGGCGAGGAGTTTCGGGTGAGGTGGGAGCAGCGGCTAGGGAGGCCAAGCGAGCACGGGAACTAGGGGAGAGGAAGGAGCTCTGTGAGGCAAGCGGAGGGGTTGGCGGGTGAGGGCGGTCCGGAGCCGGCGAATCAGGCGGCAGCGACTCTTGGTCGAGAGGAAGCGTCGGCGGCGGCCGGGGCTTCTCCGGTCGTGTGTGGCGGCGGGGGCAGCGAGGCGGCAGCCGGAGCTCGAGGGCAGCGTTGGAGGGCGAGTGGTGGCTGTGGCGCGGTGGTGGCGGCGGCGGCGGCGTGTTGGTGGCGTCGTGGGGAGGCAGAGGCGGAGGAGGAGCGAGAGGAGAGGAGAGGCGAGGGTCTGAGGGGTGGCGGCCGAGGAGGAGCCGAGGCGTCTCGGTGAAGCGAGCGGGGGGGAGGCGTGGCGAGCTCGGGCGCGTCTGTTGTGTCCCTCCTCGCCTCTTGGCGGAGGTGGCGATGTTGGCGAGGTGGTTGATGGGCTGGGCCAGCTGGGCCAGCTCGGAATGAAATGTTGAGTCGGCTCCTCTCTCTCTCTTTTATTTGTTTAGTTTTTTTCTATTTTGTTCTGTTTTGTTTTGGTTAGTAAAATACTAACCCATTTTATAAAATCTGAAGATAATTATGTGGCTAGAACTAAAGTATACCAAACCACATAAAATGTCCCAATTATTGGACATATATTAACTATATATAAAATATATTTCCAATGCAAATAGTTATTGAATTAATTCAAAGGCCCAAAATAAAATGTTTGATCCTCCAAAAATATTGGTTTGAATTTTATTCTTGCCAATATTTTTCAAAGCTGAAAGGAACATTTCCTTGAAACATTTGAAGCAATTTTAATGCTGATCATTTATTTTAAATGATTTACGAGACTCTCAATTCCCCAATTCAAATTTAAAGAAATTTAGACATGATGCATGGATGTAAGAAAATCAAGCTAGGGCTGATGCAGGGCTGTGACCGTAGCTTCGATCTGCTCCGGATGGCCAAGTGAATTTGCCCATGATGCAAAGCCGCCGAATCTGAAGATCTGTCAGGGAGAAAAGTCTCACCTGGACGCATCGTTATTGATGATCGAAGGAGCCATCGGGCCTATAGGTGACGACACGGAGGAACTCTCAATGAAAGCACCAATGTCGATTGTCAAAACCGGCTGATCTCGGGTAGGGGTCCCGAACTATCGTCTAAGCGGATGGTAACGGAGACAAGGGACACGATGTTTTTACCCAGGTTGGGCCCTCTCGATGGAGGTAATACCCTACTCTGCTTGATTAATATTGATGATATGGGTAGTACAAAGTAGATCTACGAGATCAAGGAGGCTAAACCTAGAAGCTAGCCTATGGTATGATTGTTGTTAGATCCTCGGACTAAAACCCTCCGGTTTATATAGACATCGGATAGGGTTAGGGTTACACAGTTGATTACAATGGTAGGAGATCTACATATCCGTATCGCCAAGCTTGCCTTCCACGCCAAGGAAAGTCCCATCCGGACACGGGATGAAGTCTTCAATCTTGTATCTTCATAGTCTAGGAGTCCGGCCAAAGATGATAGTTCGGCTATCCGGACACCCCCTAGTCCAGGACTCCCTCAACGACCCAGACAATTTGTTTAATGATCAGCAACAATTGGAATCAGTATTTTATCACGTTCTGGTGATTTTTAACAATTGTTTTCGTGAACCGAAAGATTCTGGAAATTACACCAAGATCAAATAACTATCATCCAATAAGATCCTATAGGTCTAACTTGGCACAAACACTAATTAAAACATAAAAACACATCTAAACAGAGGCTAGATGGATTATTTATTCCTAAACAGAAGCAAAAGCAAAAAAACTAAAAAATAAAATTGGGTTGCCTCCCAACAAGCGCTATCGTTTAACGCCCCTAGCTAGGCATAAAAGCAAGGAAAGATCTAAGTAGTGCCGTAATAATAAGATAGATCGGTGAAACTCATTTCACATTCTCTACGTTCGGCAGCAAGTTTTCTTTGAGGCAAGCAAAAGTAATCAAAAGGGCTAAATTTAATAGGACAAAAGTCCCCAAGATCAATTTTAGGAGGTATAGGTTCCTCTTTCGGCCCTTCGTATTGCACAACCAATTCATCATTATAAGCGTTCTTTTGCAGAACTTGGCGAGCCTATACTCAAGAGGCATCCTAGCTCATTATTTGAATAGCCAAATCATCATTAAGTTCAGATTCTATCAATTAAAATATTGGTAGGCACCTTTTTCTAAGATTTTCATTGAAAGCAACATAGTCGGTAGATTGAAAGCATTATTTCTTCTTGATCAAAAGGATAGATTCTATGGGAGGGCGACGGCGTCCACCTATAATCTTGTAAAGATTTCGTGGCTTCTTTTATTATAAATCTGAATTCATTAGCCAAAAAGATTGTAGCGGCACGCTTAACAGAGGAGTATTCAATATTAGAAAATTGGGACAATTGCATTTTTACCCCTAGTTGGTTCCTACCCACGGGTTTTGCCCTTACTTTTCGAGCTTGCTCAGTTTTGCCCTTACTTTTTCCGTCCAGGTCCCTCGAATGCCCTTTGACCGTTTGACCAAAACTTTGAAAATTCATAACTAATTCATATGATCTCAGAAAAAATGCAAATAAGATATCAAAATGTTCAGATAAACATTACCTTTATGTGCATATCATTTGCTTGCAGGACAAAAGCACCCTTTAAACTACCTGAGGTAATTAATTTTATTAACATTATTAAAAATAAAAAGGTATAAACAATATTTTTTTTCATGAATAAAAATTACATGCAAATGTAGGTGATGTTTTCTGAACATCCGATATCTTATTGCATTTTTTGAGTTCGTATCAACTTGTTATGAAGTTTCCAAATAATGGTCAAAATCGTTAGAACATTCTTAACAAGATGATCTGAGCTGAGAAAATGCAAATAAGATATCTGGATGTTCAGAAAAGATCACATACATTTGCATGTAATTTTATTCATGAAAAATATTGTTTATACCTTTTATTTTAATAATGTTAATAACATTAATTACCTCGAGGTAGTTTAAAGGTGCTTTTGTCTTGAAGCAAATGATATGCACATAAAGGTAATGTTTATCTGAAATTTTATATCTTATTTGCATTTTCTGAGTTCATATGAATTAGTTATGAATTTTCAAAGTTTTGGTCAAGCGGTCAAAGGGCATTTGAGGGACACAGACGAAAAAAGAAGCAAAACTGAGCAAGCTCGAAAAGTAAGGGCAAAACCGTGGGTAGGAACCAACTAGGGGTAAAAATGGAATTGTCCCTAGAAAATTCTAGGAAAATTCTTTGTATAGAAGGGTTCATATGCATAAATTGCCTTTCAAGTTCAATGATAAGCATGGCAATAGCGTCCGCAAGGCTACTAGTTCTATGGAGAATAGAACCACCCATAGAGGGTAAAGCACCGGCACAAGTAAAGAAATCTTGAATAACTC
The DNA here is from genome assembly GCA_021605205.1 of Aegilops longissima. Classification (NCBI taxonomy): domain Eukaryota; kingdom Viridiplantae; phylum Streptophyta; class Magnoliopsida; order Poales; family Poaceae; genus Aegilops; species Aegilops longissima. The sequence goes on from CM038676.1 coordinate 124,377,150, forward strand.
CTTTTCCAATAATATTACCACTACCGATTCGAAATCTTTTTGTATGATAGGTAGGGGATTCTTCAACAGGAGCTTCAGAATTTTCTATGATATTATCATCGCCCATATCGGCAATAATTTCCCCAATTTCAGACATAATGACAAGCAAGCAAACTAACACACGAGCAAACAAGCGGACGAGGGAAAGGCAAGCGGGAAAAGAGGAGGAGATTGGGAAAGAGAGGCGAATAAAGCGGCAAAGGTGAAGTGGGGGAGAGGAAAAGCGAGAGGAAAATGGCAAATAATGTAATGCAGGAGATAGGGATTGTGATGGGTACTAGGTATGTAGACTTTAACGGTGCCAGAAGTGGCTTGTTTTTAGGAGTCCAATTCTTGACTTGCTCTTGCGTAAGCCTCCCCGGCAACGGCGCCACAAATCCTTCTTGCTACCTCTTGAGCACTGCGTTGGATTTCCCCGAAGAGGAGAGGATGATGCAGCAAAGTAGCGTAAGTATTTCCCTCAGTATTTGAGAACCAAGGTATCAATCCAGTAGGAGGCTACGCACAAGTCCCTCGTACCTGCACAAACAATAGCTCCTCGCAACCAACACGATTAGGGGTTGTCAATCCCTTCATGGTCACTTACGAGAGTGAGATCTGATAGAGATGATAAATAATTTTTTTGGTATTTTTGGTATAAAGATGCAAAGTGAAAATTAAAAGGCAAAGTAAGAACAATGCAAGTATTAAAGTATGGAGATTGATATGATGAGAATAGACCAGGGGCCATAGGTTTCACTAGTGGCTTCTCTCAAGAGCATAAGTATTCCACGGTTGGGTGAACAAATTCTTGTTGAGCAATTGGCGAATTGAGCATAGTTATGAGAATATCTAGGTATGATCATGTATATAGGCATCACGTCTGAGACAAGTAGACCGACTCACCTGCATCTACTACTATTACTCCACTCATCGACCGCTATCCAACATGCATCTAGAGTATTAAGTTAAAAAGCAGAGTAGCCTTAAGCAAGATGACATGATGTAGAGGATAAATTCATGCAATATGATAAAAACCCCATCTTGTTATCCTCGATGGAAACAATAAAATACATGCCTTGCTGCCCATACATCCTTTGGGAAAGGACACATAAGATTGAACCCAAAGCTAAACACTTCTCCCATTGAAATAATTACCAATCTAGTTGGCCAAACCAAGCGGATAATTGAAGAGACTTGCAAAGATAACCAATCATACATAAAAGAATTCAGAGAAGATTCAAATATTATTCATAGATAATCTTGATCATAAACCCACAATTCATCGGTCTCAACAAACACACATAAAGAAGATTACATTGAATAGATCTCCACGAGAGGGGAGAACATTGTATTGAGATTCAAAAGAGAAGAAGCCATCTAGCTACTATCTATGGACCCGAAGGTCTGAAGTAAACTACTCACACTTCATCGGAGGGCTATGGTGATGATGTAGAAGCCCTCCGTGGTGGATGCCCCTCCGTGGAGCTCGAGAACAGGCCCCAAGATGGGATTTTGTGGATCTGAGGAAGTTCGGCGGTGGAATTAGGTTTTGGCTCCTGTTACGATCGTTTGAAGTGCGTAGGTATATATAGGAGGAAGAATGCGTCGGTGGAGAACCGGGGGCCACGAGGCGGGCGCCCCCACCCTCGTGACCGCCTCTGTTACTTCTTGGAGTAGGGTCCAAGTCTCTGGATCACGTTAGGTGAGAAAATCACGTTCTGAAGGTTTCATTCCGTTTGGACTCCGTTTGATATTCCGTTTCTTGAAACTTTGAAATAGACAAAAAACAGCAATTACAGGCTGGGCCTCTGGTTAATAGGTTAGTCCCAAAAATAATATAAAACTGGAAAATAAAGCCCAATATAGTCCAAAACAGTAGATAAAGTAGCATGGAGCAATAAAAATTATAGATCGTTGGAGGCGTATCAAGGCTCTGTGGCGGGACAGCCGGCCATGAGGAGGAGGGAAGCGAGCGATCCTTGGCGCTTTGTTTGGCCATTTGGAGCAGGAAGAGCAGAGATTGAAGAAGCACGGCGGCCGTTGGATGGACATCCAACAGTCACTGCTTGTGCGTCAACCTTTTTTTATGCGGTCACTAGAGCTAGAATCGTTCATATTGCCTAAGTTGACAAATCCCTTCGTCCCCATCAACTTAGTAGGCCCTAAGTCAGCCTCCACCAAGGTGAGTCGGCTAGCGAGGGAGTATTCATTTTTGTGCGTAATAAGGAGGCACTTCCGGTGGAGTGCGAGTGACGGTAGGGGAACATTTTTTCGCAAAATCGGTGGCCCGTCGGTGGGTCCCGGCGGTCGAGGGCAAGCGTTTTTTCATAAAATACGGTGGCCCGTCCGATGGGTCCCTATTTGTCGATTGGAGGAATCATTATTTTCCGCCTAATAAGGAGGCACTTACTTCTGTGGCGTGGACCCGGTGAGACTCTCCGCGTCTGATATACTTAGATGGAAGTCGTTCCTTGACCATGTTGACCTCGGCGCGTTCCGTTGCATGCATGCGTCCATGGCGTGGTGCGTCCCCACTGTCGACCTCTCATGTCGGTCATCTTCGATGATTCTCGGTTGTTGACCATGTTGACCACACCGTGCCAAGCGCACCAGACTAGAAACGACACGGAGATGGGGAAGATGGGCGGTGGAGTCATGAGATGGAGAGGTGAGGAAACTTCTTTGGTTGGTCTTGGCGGCCTGGCAGCAGTGCATACAGGAGGCAGGGAGCAAAACGAGAGGTTGAGGAAGGAGCGCGGCTGTTGGATTAACATCCAATGGTCAGCTACTAGAATCATTTGTTGATTAAGTTGACAAAGCCATGCGTACGTCAACTTAGTAGGCCCACAAGTCGGTCACCGTCAGCGGGTCCCATTTATCAGCAGGATGAATAATTTTTTCACAAAACAAGGAGGCACTTCCTTCCGTGCAAAGATCTGCCGGTGGGTCCCGGCTGTCGGTGGAGAAACATTTTTTAGCTTAATAAGGAGGAACTTTCCTTGCGTGCGACCATGGACCTCGTGGGTCCCGGCCGTCGAGCTCTCCGCGTCTGATCCTCTTAGATGACTCTCGTTTGTTGACCACGCGCTTGCCGAGCGCTTGGTGAGGCGGTGGAGCAACAGCGAGAGGAGCGACTCATAGATGGGAAAGCGGAAGTGGAGTCATGATTGAGAGGAGGAGAAGGGTTATAACTGGTTACATTGCGGCGTGGGGCTGTAGTCTGTGGAGAATAACGAGGAGGTGTCGAGGGTGGAGGGATAGCACTGGCGGCGATGGGGTGGCGCGCATAGCGATGCATGCTAAGCGAGCCGCTAGCCACGGAGGCGGACCAAGCCCGGTCCAGCGGCCCGAAGGAAGAAGACGAGAGATTGAAGGTGCATTACTTTTATAAGAGACCTGCATTTTATACCCCACAGTAGGCATACTAACAATTTCACACACAAATACAACAGAAAAGGTAAACATTCATATCAAACTCAGGTTTACAGGACACGTTCATATTCATAGCCAACATTCACTATCAACAACTCAAAAGATTCATATATACACAAGCTCAGCATATCTATGCATCCAAATGATTGATAGATCACACGACAATATTCATACATAATTTACAAAAAGATTCAGATATACACATATTCGGTATGTTTATGCATCCAAATGATTGAGATCAAATCCAATATGATCCATGGGCGAACTTTAATTACCTAGGGTAGAGACGTAAATGGTGTTCAATGGAGGTACTTCTTGTTAAAATTAGTTCTTATCACGAGTAAACTTTTGAGTACATAAGAGGCAACTGAGACAATCTGAACTTTGCTTGTAGGTTTATCCTCAAATAGTGGCCTCGTGCGAGGAGGTTTGAGCAACTTGGCCACTACTTTCATCCAACTAGTTTACTGGCTCATCTTGGTCCTTTATCTGCCAAAATTCTACATTGTAGGCGAGAAAGGAGGCGGTTGAAAATGAACCACCCAAATTTTTGTGCAGTTCAACGAAATGGAGCATCCTTGGCGTGCGACTGATTAAGTGCGAGATGAATATCTGCGTCAACCAACATGCGGAATCTTTAGACTCCATGCCATATAGTTCGCTACCATATGTGCCGATAACCAAAAGGCACAAGTTGGGACCAAAAAGACTGGACTGCGTTTTTACGGGCTATGCACCAAGCAATATTTTTGGCGTTCACTCTCCTAATACTTGGAGTTTGACAATTGGTTGGCGTCGGTTGATACTCGAATGAATATAGGCACTTCTTGTCAACATCGATGCTTATGCGAGTGAACTTTGGAGTACATATCAGCAGACATAATTACATCCATCGATCATTTTGTGCAGTTCTCTGAAATCACCCGATGTAATGATTTGCTTGTGAGTTCAGGCTCCAAATTACTCCTTTATGAAATCGGCAAGCAGTAGCACAATACCAAATTACCAATACATATGCAGGCACAATAATCGGGATAAAGACCAGTACCAACCTGTGTGAGGTAGCATATCAATTACTATTTCCTTTGGTGGAAGCCGAGATAAATAGCGTCGACGACAAAGGAAGAAAGCAAGCGGAGTTTAGCGGTGACGAGGGAAAGAAGACGGAGCGGCAATGAAGCACCCAAAGTTTTGTGCAGTTCCACCAAAATTGAGCATCCTGTTGGCACATATATTGAGAGAGTGAGATTCTTGTAATAGTGGGACTAGTTGATGAAACATACACTAACAAATAGAAGCACCCTCATTATCTTAATGGGTAAAGTTAGCAACATAGTAGTCTTGCTTAAAGAGAGGTATTAGTTTATTTAATCGGTGCCAATTAGCTCAACTCAACACTCAAAGCATTGCCATTTATCATAGGTTACAAAACTTTAACGTGCAAAGATAAAGGAGTTTCTCATGATAGTATACGATACAAATAGAGATGACAACAAACTAATATGGATGAAGGCCTTAGGCCCGTACCAACTGAGAAAAAAGCTTATTCATGTAGTCCCATAAGAGATGATAAAGCACTCACTGGAATCACACAATAGTATATATTTTGTGCACTTCAAATGTATGGTTGAAATCACTCTTGTTTACGATCTTGAGATTATATCGAAAGATTATCAAGAACTTCGGCATAGTTAAAAGCACTGGGATCTGAGTTCATTGTATTGTCTTGTGTAGTTCCACTAAAATGTATGATTGGCACAACATGATCCCTGTTTGCACAAGTAGGAACAAGGTGAAACCTTCATTAGCTTAGTGAGAAAGGATAGGAAGACATTAGCATATTACTCAAATAGTAGCATCAAATTCATGATGGACAATCATAAAACATTGCCTCATTGAACCAATGGCAATAAATTGACATGCAAAACAATAGCACTATTATGTCATGACACTAATAATATTCCTCCTGCTCCACCACATGATTCACCTCCATAGACAAACATACACACGTACATGATTCAACATAGGGTCCTACTAAAGATTTGTTTAACTCCAACAGGAAAATTAGGCGTAATAAATTAGTGGTACTTAAGTACTCCTAATTAATTAAAGACAACGAAGTGGAAGGGCTCACTGGAGGATCATCTCACATGTAAGGTAGTCATTGCGGAGCCCTTGAATGGCCTCGGTTGAGGCCTCTGGCTAACAAGATCGCCTTAGCACTTATTTATTCTTCTTCTTCTTCCTCTTCATGCTCTGTTTCTCTTTCTCCTCACGGTTGGTGAAACCAAGTACATGATTGGCCTTCTAATTCATAATTGGTTTTGTCAGTGAGGGAGTACAAGTGTACTAGTAAAAAACAACATTACTTTCTCATGGTACTCAGAAAATAGAGATGAACACATGCATTAAATATCATTCTTACCTAAAGGAAGGTTATGGCGCCAATATGGATGATGAGGATTGGAACACAGATCTCCCTTTGTGCAGTTCCACCAAAATGAACCAACTGTTCCATTCGACATTCAGTTAAACAACACAAAAGTCACTTCTTTTAAGAAGAGTTTTGTGCGATGCATAAAAGGTCACAATAGCAACCAGGTGAATTGGATATCCTGTTTGCACAAAAGGCCTGAGAGAAGCAGTCGAGTCTCAAACAATTACAGGCAAAAACATTTGGCTAAACTTGTAATGGCTTATAATAGTGGCATGGCTTCATTTTACGAGGACATTAGATTAAGAACAACTAAGGCTGTGTTGGTTCCACGAGGTTTGGTGCAGGATTTTCGTAGGAACACAATTCCTATGGTATTCTTTCCCTTCAACCGTTGGAACATGGGAAAGGTGAATAGTGTTTCATAGGAAAGCTGGTGCAGTAATCTTGATTCCATAGGATTAGAAACATTCATCGCTGCTCATTTTTTGGGCTGAAGCCGAGGCGCGGCGCTTCATTGCATCGTTAGACAGAGTTCTTGTGGTGTGTTGGTGGAATAAAAAATCAACCTATGTGTGGTCCGTGAGGTGAGGATAAGAGTAGTCCTTGTGCAGCTGAATAAACAAATAGCATCTCATCTTGCCAAGCATGCTACTCTAAAAAACAAATCTGTACATTTAGTAGTCCATCGAACACATTCTCTTGAGAGTTTCCTCCGGTTTGCTGTTCCATAGTTTTATACCTACATTCCTTTCCTATTCCTATATTTTCATCAAGACCTATGTTTTCTGCCCTTTATTCGAGCAGAGCCTAAATATTTGGTATAAGGGCATGGGGCGGTGGGTGCACCAGTGAGTCCAACACCATGTACGTAAACAGGGGCATAAAGTGGTGATTCATAGTTTGTTGCCCCGAGAAGCAAACATCCAAGAAACATATCTGGGTTGGTCCCATTTTTGTTCACTCTAGCCACCTACTCCTATGTGTGGATAGCAAATCTAGTCCTTGTCATACCACTGTGTGCAGCGTTACCCCTATATTTCCCTTTTCGACCAAGAGACCGGTTGGATGACCAGTCTGTACTACTTTCACCCCCTTTCCTTCCTGTTTGTACCAAGTCCGATGTACATACTAAATTCCCCCACTCCCACTTTATTTCTTGTTTGAACCAAGTACTCCCTCCGTCCGGAATTACTTGTCATCAAAATGGATGTGTCTAGAACTAAAATACATCTAGATACATCCATTTCAATGACAAGTATTTTGACGGAGAAAAATAAATCGACTCCATGAAGTAGCTTTACCTCTAACAATAGAAGAAAAAAAATATGTGACGTTGGACCATCCGATCAAGAGGGCTGAGAGGTAGAAAATGATGCACATGCAGCGGACGTAGCGAGCTGGGGAAGTAGAGCTAAAGCGGTTTGAGCGAAGATATACACGAAGGTTGTCGGGATGTGGATAGGTGGGTGGCGGGAGGCGGATCCGCCCCGAGCAGCAGCAGAAGGATCGGAGGACCTCCAGCGCCGGCGCTCGGCCGGAGATAGCAGTGCGGCGGCGGTGGGTCTCCTCCTCGCTGTTGGACGGCCTAAGCGCTGCCTCCTCCCCTTCACGGCGGAGGGATCGTCGGATCTGTAACCAGCGGTGAGGATAGAAAGCCAGTGTTTTTGAAGGGAGAAAGACAGTATTACTACCCCTATCTTGTTTAGATCTGGAGAGGATGAGAGTGTGTGAATAGAGCAACCCTAGTAATCAAGCACGGAGGCTCCGGCCTATATATACGTAGTGGGGTAGTTTTCCTTTTTCACTCCATCAAAAAAATCGTTTAAAATTGTGTACTACTACATGCCAGGTCGCGGTTTTTTTAGTTGTTGATTATTTTTTGAGATAGCTACCCGCTTGTTCCAAGTGGTGTTACGGTGTGCTAGGTCGCACTTTGTATCGTTCAAGTCTGGTACTACAAGTCCCTCCATTAAATGAACAACCACCCCCTCATAAAAATTGTGAACAAGCCCAAGGCTAAAATTAGCGGAAACGTGGGTTGCCCCAACATGCATTATTATTTATATTTTCTACTCCCTCCATTCCTGAATATAAGTCCTTTTTTTTAGCCATGCCTAAGACAAGAATTTTTTATTAGCAGTGAACCCCACATGTCATAGACACAAAAATTGTGGCAAGATTCCCCTAGGCAAGCCAAAGTGTGTCTAACAATTTGAGCAACTCAGGTTAGGCAAGTGTGGGAAAAATAATGTGGCAACATAAGACAAACATAGTCACAATCAAAACAGCCCCGTAATTTTTTGTGACATGCATGCAAATTTGGTTAGTTAAATTTATAGTCAAAATTTGGCAAGGTGCATCAAATCAACACATGCAAGTATCAAAAGGAAAGTCATGCATGCATGCATGCTTTGTACCCCCTCCGTTTCCAAATATAAGTCTTTTTAGAGATTGCAACAAGTGACTACATACGAAGCAGAATATGTCTACTCCTACATACGAAGTACTAGCCCATTTGAAATGTGTAAAAGACTTATATCGAGTGCAGTGCTTTGATGTGTCGCGTCCTTTCGTACAAGACCGAGAAATTTGATTACTAGGCGCCCTCTCCCTCATGGACTGAGCTCCGGTGCCTTACTTGCACTTTTGCCTTTGGCTGCATGACGGAGGGCCAACCACCTGTTGGGCCCACCTGTCATAGGCATAAAACACGGCGATAAGTAAAACTTTGCTACATGCTATCCCTCCATACGAGGTGGGCGGACATGCAGCGATGGATTCGATATTGTAGAAGTAGGAGTAACATCATTGTTCGTCTTCTCGAAGAAGCGAAGAGCCAAGCGCAACCCGAGCGTGGCGATTCTGAATGCTCGCGTGGTGCAGTTCCTTGGAGTACTAGCCAGGCTCTTGCATGAGACAAAATTGCTATTGTTTAACAATTAAACTCCATTATCCATTGGTTGATACTCATTACGCATAGGTCCACAGCAAGCCTTTGTTTCCTCATGGGTTCACCAATGTTTATTTGCTAATTAATAGCATTGCATGCAATGAACTAGCAATTGCAAGTCATTAAAGCATGCACCTCTCATCTCTTATTGGTTGATATGTCAAGAAACAAGAAACAAGGTAGAAGTGAATGCACAGCGCCTAAGTGTTTTGGGACTATTTGGTTTTTGTAAGATGACTTACACAACTAGACGGAGGGAGTAGTATAACCCTGTATATCTCTAGACTATGTTACTAGTACCTTCTTAGTGGGTAGCAACATAAGTTTAACATGCAAAGCTTCATTTATTAGGTTATAGACTCAAATCGCATTGGGACATGTGATGTTCCAGTAACTAGCTAAGTTACTACAACTACCTCTCTCCTCATTAACTCATTGCCACATAAGCAAATTTCCTGAGTTGGACTAGATGTTACTACTGAAGTTACTCCCACCGTGGCTAGTCTTATAGGGCTCAGATCTCAAATCTCATGAACCAAGGCATTTTGCGATTGGAGGAATGTATCTCGTACTTTACAAAACTACCCTAATTAAACTCATGCATCATTTACGTAGTTCTCTCGTTTTCCTCTCCGCCTTGGTCGCGGTGCACAATATTGAGCACTCCTATATGACTAGCCGCTCTATCTACATGCGGGACATTTCAAAGCATCCGGACCCACGTGCCATCCACCAAATCACGGCGAGGTGCTACGATCGAGACTCACTGTCACCCGGTGTGGCCGTCATGACCGTCATATCACAAAACCCACACCTTTACCGAAGTGGTAAGGTGGCCTCCAAGTTGGATTTGGCGAAGCAACCATCATTTCATTGGAACACTCGTTCAAGCCCTTTCTTCCCTTCTTGAAGAAAACCTCCTCCGGGCTACTCACGTCGCCATTTTTCTTACATGCAAGCGAAGGAAAGGTGGGCGAATCAGTTATGCTGCTATATTTTCATTCAAGAATCTTCTTTTGTGAAGCACCGACCGATTCTCATCCTATTCTTTTCCCGTTTTCATTGCGATTGTGGTTTCCTTTCGATTGCTTTTTGTTTGTCAGTTCATTGATGGATCACGGAGCACTAGGCAAAGAGTTGCGGCGGACAACCCTTGGAGACAGCGATCTCTAGGAAGCGAGCACCGACCAACGAGTTGACCATGTTGGCGGGCCAACCCATGGAGATGAAGAACTCCAAGAAACAAGCACTGGCCAAAGAGTTGAGGGCGTTGGTGACGAACTCCTCAAAAAGTTGGAAGAACAGCAAGGGCACCACCGTGCCTACCCGGGAACTCTGATTGCCACCTATGTGAGGCTAAAGACCAAGTTTGAGGAGATAGTCGCCGTTGAAGCGGTATTCCCTGGCAAGGTGATGGCCCCATCGAGGGCGAGGAGATGGCCCCGGAGGATGAGATCCCCGTGAGCTGCACAAGGTAAAAATAATGGCTTATTACCATAGTTGTGGTTTTGATTATTTTCAATGTGCTTGCTAATATGTTAGGGTTGTCTGGTGCGGTGGACATCCTTGATGATTCGATGTCGTGGCCCATCTGTTGGCATCACCGGAGATCGATTCGATGCGCTGTCCATCATGTGGACATCTCCCGAGATCGATTCGATGTCGCGGTCGATCCTGTGGACATCGCCCGAAATCGATTCCCATGCGCTGTCCGTCTTTGTGGTCATTGCCGAAGATCGATGACAAGAAATAGTTGGTCGCGCTAATCCTTCAGGGTAGTTTGCATTGCCCTGTGTTTAATTACCAGAACGATGCGTGTTATCAAACCATCTTAGGGCTAGTGCACTATCTTGTGTTGGCGGATCTTGCTACTTTTGTTTGATAGTGAATCATGCGATGAATCATGCGAACCCTCTCCGAGTTATGGAAATAGATGTATCCTCACCAGCTTTGGATGTAATATATGGCATGCTTAGATGTAAGTTAGAACTGTTTATCATATCAGCAGGGCTTGTTTGATGATTCTAGGTGTTAGTAGGTTAGCTACTGTGCGAGCTATAGTACTTGCAAAACACTCATCAAAGAGAAACGTTGGGGCTGATGAGCTTGTGGTATGCTTATACTTATCCCCCATCGATCGACCAATAGCCCTAGCTCCTAAAATTGTAGGCTTAGCGATCGATCAGATAATAGTCGACATACATTCAGGCCTCATTTGGTTCATAGGGTAGGAAAATCGTAGCAAAAGTATAGAAGCGTGCAACACAAAATCATAGCGGTCTGAGAGCGTACTCCTCCGTTCCAAAATAGATGACCTAGGCGGGCTAGTTTGGCCTAGTGGGTTTCGATGATATGGCGTGAGTGCAGTGTCGTCCGGTCTTGGCGTGTGGTAGCGTGTGCGGAGTGCAGTAAGTTTTCTTGAAGAAGCGGAATTTAACGAAGTCATGATGGTTCCTTCGTCCGAACAACTTACGATGGGAAAGGTTGGGCCTGTGATACGACCGGGGTGACCAGGATAATTTTTGCATGGCGGTGGACCCGGGATGGTCGGCGTCCCACATGTCGGCGAATGAAAGTATTCTTTCCGATATAGAGGGCGAGCAGCAGTATTCATTGTTTATTTTGATGAAAGCTATTGTATCCTTTATTACGGCGGAGGAGTGTGAAACCGCCAGCCTAGGGAACTTGGCATGTGCCACTCCCTCCTTCCTCATATAATGCCAGGTTACAACTTTTCTCACTTTCTCTCTATCTATTTCCTCTCAAATGTTTTTACCTTTTTTTAAGACACAATTGGTTTTATGCCTTTTTTAGAATTATTATTTTTATACCTAGGAGCACGTGTAGAGGCGGGCTCTTGCAGGCCCACTCCTTGACTTTGTCAATGCCTCTCTCTCCTCCACATAAAAGTACTACTTGCTATGCATGCATCGGCGGACATTTGGCGTCTTGAGGGCAGGCGGTGAGGCGGAGCTCGGGAGGCGGTCAGGACTCCAGCATAATTTTGGTGTTTACATTATTTCTTTCTCCATTGGCAGAGTAGGCCCGCGTAGATAGATAAAGAACACGAGTGATGAGGCGCATGCGGATTGTTTGGTGGTCAGCGGACAAATCTGAGCTATCGCTGAGCAGTGACCGTATAATCACCATATCTCGTATACAATGATCAAAGTGAGCTATCAAAACAAGTTCGATGACCGCCAATGAATTTTACTCGGTAATAAATGACCAGGATTGAAGGGAATCCAAATTTGCTTCGTCTACGTCCTTGAGCTCTTGACAAACCAATGCACTATCGGTTGTCAGCCACTCCACCCGAGTTCTCACCAAGCGTTGTTCATGCCACCGTGTCGGCGTTTTGGGAGCAGGGGTACCGGACTTGCTTACTGCGGCCTGCGGCGTGGCTCAAGGGTGGCCAGCCCGACCCATCTTCATCGGCACAAGCTCAAGACCCTCATGAGGACCAAGCCTAAGAGGCGGACGACGAGGAAGCTTCCTCGAGCACGCAACCTCGTCGGTCAGCTCACGAGGCCCGGAGAGATCAAGGCGGGGTACCTCACGAGGTGCCCATGGCATTAAACCATGGCGACCAAAGGCGCCCGGTGAGCGCTAGCCCATGCGATGTCCTTGTTTCCTCTTTAGTGCAAAGGGACAAGCGTGGCGAGAGCATCAAGCAAAGGCATCCGTTTGGTGCAACAAAACCAAGACCGTCATAGCGGCGGGAAGGAAGTCACCGTGGAGCCCAAGCCGGCGTCACCACGAGCCTTTGACAGCGAGGACCAACTTTAGTCGGGATAAGTGTACTAGATGTTCCCCTTCAAAATGGCCAATTGTTGGCGCCCTTCCCGCTCAATATTTGGGAAGAGGCCGGGGCCTTCGCCTATAAATAGGACTAGCCACACACATAGCTGGGGGCATTTGGAATCGAGAGAGAGAGAGAGAGAGAGAACTCCCCTAGCAGTTAAATCGCACCAGCCAAGAACAGACCCTTGCGAGGCTGTTCTTCCTTGTCTTATTCATCATCAGCCCAAGAGGCAATCCACCACCTGCTTGGAGTAGGTGTATTCTGACAAATGGTGGCCCGAACCAGTATAAACCTTGTGTCTCTTGTGTTGTTCTTTTGGTAGTTTAGATCCTAGCGGTGACGAGGTGCAGGTAGGTAGGGGCGAGATCTCCTTGCGCACTCCGAGTTTGAACCTAGAGGTCTGCGGAACCGAAATCCGACATTTGGCCCGCCCGGTAGGGAGTGCGCGAATTCGTCTTCCGCCGCCACATTCTTCGCCGACCATCGCATCCATGTCGGGCCTTTCGTCGGGAGCTGCGCCGGCCGCCGAACCGCTCTCCCTACCGCGCGCCCAGGCGGCCCCGTCGTGACCGCCCGCCGTTCCTATCGCTTTGCCATCAACACGCCACCGGCCCGGCCAGGGGAACAAGCGACAAGCATCGTCCCAGCACCCGTCCGTGAGGCGAGACGGCCGTACCGCTACTCCTTCACTCGCCCGAGCTGGTTCTTCGTCTCGCGCGCTCCCGCGCCCATGGAGGCTCGAGCTGCGCTCATCGCGACAAGCGAGCTCTGCGCTGCCGCTGTCAGCAGCGTCTATGAAGAGTGGCTCGTAGCGTCGCCGAGCTTCGTCCGGCGTCGTGGGGGCTCCCTGCGCCGTCCTTCTCGCTGCGCGCGCCCGCCTGCTTGCGGCGATGAAGCTCGAGCGCCTCGGCTGCCTACCCCTCAAGAAGGCGCCTTGGCACCAAAGCGCGTGGCTGGCGGAACCCCTCCGTCCGGCGCCGGCGACAGAAGCGAGAGCTGTCAAGAAGTCGCTTCGCCCCAAAGTTGCCAGTGCTCCCTGCGGCTCGTCCGACAGCGCTCCTGCTCCAATGCGCCAAGACCCAGCTGCTCCCAGCGGCGGCGCATAGGGACCCGCAAGACCAGGCTCTTCGTCACCAAAGGCCTCCCATGGCCAGCGGTGGCGTGCCTTCACCACCGAGCTGCGTGGTGTCGCGTGGCCCGGCAAGTTCAAGCAGATCTGCCTCCTCGCTACGATGGCACGGCCGACCTGCGGAGTTCCTTCAGCTCTCTGAGCTGGGCATCAAGCCGCCAAGCCCTGGGGCGAGAAGGTCATGGCGAACTGGTTTCCCATGGCACTCAGGGCAGGGGCCCTTTTGGCTCTGAACACGGCTCTGGCATGATCTCCTCTTGGGGCGAGATGCGCACCGCTTCGCCGCCAACTTCAAGGTACTCGTGACCGGCCTCTGCCGTGGCGACATCGCCCGCATCAAGCAGCAACCAGGAGAACTGTGAGAAGTACATCGGCGCTTCAACAACATGCGCCTCAACATTCCCAAGGTGACCGAGAGGCCATCATCTCAGCCTTCTCCGAGCGGTGTGCGTGGCGTCAAGATGAAGGAGGGCTGGCGATGCATGAAGATCTGTGCACATCCTTGGAGCTGTTCAACTTGGCGACCAAGTCGCGAGGAGCTTAGGGCGGGCGCCTTTCCCTCCTCGAGCTGCCAGCCGCGAGACCGAAGAGAAGAAGCCCAAGGCCAAGGGCGTGAAGCGCAAAGGGGCTGCCGTGCTCGTGGCAGAACCGGACACCTGCGGCGAGATCAGCCCGAGTCTTCAAGGGCAGCCGGTAATGTGTATACCATGACCTCCACCCACAACACCAAGAATGTCAAGAGCTCGAGCCGTGCGAGAAGGAGAATCGGTCGGCCTTGACCGCAACAATCGAGGCTCGGCCGAGGAGGAGGAAAAAGCGAGGACCTTTGGGAAGACCGTGGCCCTCGCCAAGGTGGCGTGACCGACCTCGCGAGGATCGCTGGCAGGATCAGCCTCGCGAGGGAGGTGGAGGATCAGCCTCGCGAGGATCGCCCATGAGAAGCATGAGCCTCCCTCCTCTGCCACCGCAGCCAAGGAGAAATGAGGGACCATCATCGGGGCCGAGGGGCTGGGGGCTTCCAGGAGCTGCTGTGCGATCGCTTGCATCCTGGGCGGAGCTCAAGTTCCACCTCTCAACGCATCTTCAAAGTTCGCCCTTGAAGTGAATGCAGTCCTCCCAAGCTCGAGGCCGCGCGCCCTCTCGGTGGTCGGCGTGCGCCATCATGTTCAGCTCAGCGGATCAGCCCAAGTGCGTGGCCACAGCGGAGTCCTTCGATGCTTTGTTCCCCAATCATCGACAGCGTGCAAGTCACGGGACCCTCGCCGATGGCGGGCGGGGCTCAATGTCACATCCATAGAGACATTCAACAATCTCCAAGTGCCTTACAATCAGCTTGACCAACCAAGTATTTCTCTGGAGTCACAGATGGCTCCACAGTTCCGATGGGCAGGTCCGCCTCCCGGTCACCTTGAGTAGCGACAACTACCGCACCAAGCTCATCGACTTTGATGTCGCCCACATTACTTTGCCATTACAATGCCATCCTCGG
Source organism: Aegilops longissima (assembly GCA_021605205.1). NCBI lineage: Eukaryota > Viridiplantae > Streptophyta > Magnoliopsida > Poales > Poaceae > Aegilops > Aegilops longissima. The sequence goes on from CM038676.1 coordinate 124,392,413, forward strand.
TACCCAGCTCTGGCGAAGTTCATGGCCGTGACTCATCACGGCTACAAATCCTCAAGATGCCAGGAGGCGGCGGAGTCATCACGGTGCCTTGTGAAGAGAGAGCAGTGTGCTCCACAGGCGAGCTTTTCAAGCATCGCTTGAAGACCAGATCGCGAGGTGGGAGGCTCCAAAGACTGCTCCCAAGAAGAAGACATCGCCGGGCCTGACCCCTCGGGAGTAGGCCCCTCGAGTCCGCGCTTTGTTCGGGGCACCTCCTTATGTCGCATAGGAAGGCGTGCCGGCGCCCTCCTCAAGCAAGGCTCGGGGGCTCTCTCACGGAGGCCATCGACCTTGCTAAGATCCTGAGAGGCGCTTGGGCACCACTTGGGCGTGTTTCAAGCACGTTTCCCTCGGGAAAAAGCGAGGCTAGGAGGGCCAAACCATCGGGGAGTTCGTCGGCCGAGATCATTCGGGGGCTGCGAGTCAAGTCATGAGTGGCGCCGCACTTGCTTGTAGCTCCCCATCCAGGCGAGAGATGGTGGGTTGCGCGTCTGCATCGACATACCAGGGCTCAGCCGAGCCGCCTCTCGAGGCGCTTACGGCCCCTCACGCGTGGGGCGCTGGGAAGGTCCACCCCATAGCTACGTTCGCATGCCCTACGGCGTGCAGAGCAACATGCCGCACCAGCGCCTCATGGGAACATCCACGAAGGCTCAAGAGCCGGGCATTCCACAGATCTGGCGGAGATGGAGATGGTCGCGAGCCACCGGCGCCTCCGGGCCTCCCGAGGCTCTGGGCACAGGGGCTCGTGAAGGTAAACTTCCGCAGCCCACGGCGTCCGCTACTTCAGCATCCCTTCGTCTTCAACGTTATCAGGTGACATCGTTCAAGTTTCATTTCCAGCTGGGAGCGCCCCAGGACTGCATCATTCCCAGGCCACGTGGGTCCGTCCCTGCGGCATGTATCCCTTTTACTTCATGTTCCTAGCTTACTTTGTTGAGGCGCCCTCGGGCTGCATCATCCCAAATCGCTCGGGCTAGACCCAGCGGCGTCTTCCTTCCTGCACCTATCTAAATGAACTTGCTCGCCGTGATTAGCGTGCTTGACCTAGTTACCTGCTCAAGCGGCACCAGCCGAGTGGAGCTGCTCCCCAGCAGCACGGCGCTTGCGCATGGGTCCGTCCACAGCTGGCCGACAAACCTGAATGGCTGAGCTCGGCGCGGCAGCCCGCTGCGCCACTGGCCAGGCCTTGGTGCCTCGTCACCTCTCCAAAGCAACCAGCGGTGACCGTCTCTTGTCATAGCGGACTCTTGTTCTTTTTGTGGTGAGCCTGCAGGATCCCCTCAGGAGGCAGCGTAAGCGAGGCCCTCACGGTGTCTTATTCACTCTCGTCATGTGAACTGCTTGCCACGTTAAAGGGGTACGAGCATCGCGACTCACGGGCTCTCTGGCTCTCAGTCCTCACCCTCTGGCCTTGTCCACGGCATCGCGACACAGCATACCAGCAATGGCTGAGACCGCTCGAGGGCGGGATCGAGGGCGTAGAGCGAGAAAGGGAAGCGAGGCGGGGAGGAAGAGGCATCGGGGACCTCGCCGAGCAACCCTCGCTTGCCGTCGTGGACCTAACATCGCACCGAGCGATTCACGACTCCCAAAGATAAGTCACCCTCCGGAAACACTGGCTATCGCAGCACCGACCTCGCACCTAATGCAATCCCGTGTTAGCAACGTCGCGCTCCTTTCTCGCCGAACCATGGCTGCTTGAGCGCTAAAGGGGACCTCTGAGCATCGCGACTCGGGGAGCTCTTAGTGGACCGGGCTGCTCACCTCCTGGCCTTGACCACGGCATCGCGACACAGCATACCAGCGGCAGGTGAAGCTTTGCCTTGGGGCGAGGGACACATCGATCGCGAGCACCAAGCCCTCGTAAGATTCGAAAGGAAGAACTTAGCTAAGGCGGAATGAGCATCTCGCACTACTTCACGGCAGGATCATATTAACAAGCAGAGACCACAGGCACCTTACAAGCCCCCAGGCGGCGCTTTTTGATTCCTCGCGGAGAGCAGAGGTAATAGATCCTAAAGAAAGCTAACTACGCGCCTCATGAGGTGCCATCATCAGCGGTGGGCGTCAGCGCTGGCGTAACCTCATCTAGATCGAGGCGCGGCTGGCGAGCCAGCCGCCCTGCTCGAGGCGGAGCAGGCTCGGGGCTCGTGGCCGTCGTCGCTCGTCTTGGTCATGAAAAGCTCGGCGGGTCGCTGGGTCCTCAACGCCTCCGCCCGCTTGAGGAGCTCTTGAGGGCGATGGCGAGCCTTGTCCTCGCCGCGGCGGGGCCCCGACTGACCTCTCTCGGGGCAGCACTCCAGCGGCGTCCTTCGCGTCGAAGACCTTGAAGAGCATCATGGAAGCGCCGTCGTACTCCAGTGGATCGCGGCGCTCCTCGTCTGAGAGCAGGCGATCTCGCTGACCTCAATCATGAAGACCTTGCGGGGGCGATGACCGCGACCTCCAGCTTGATCGCGAGGTGTTGCAGCCCGGCGTCTGCAACAGTGCTCTACTATCCCCCATGCGGTATCACGAAGGCGAAGGAGAGGAGGAAAGCGGATCAAGGCGAGGAGGCATGGCGGCGTGGAGCACAAACTCTCGGGAGGAGCCCTCGGCATGTACTCGGGGAGGGACAACGCTTTGCCGTGACCACGCCCGCGCCGCCGGCGTCGTCCATGGCGCTCGGCGTCAACTCCTTGAGGGCCCTCAAAGTGGGCGTACAAGGGCAGCGGGAACCCGGCGGCTTCGCACCAGGTCTCGACACCTCCTGCAGGCGCCCTCATCTCGGCCGACACAGGGCTAGCCATTTCTTGGTGAGCGGGTGGGACCCTCTCGGAACCTTTCCCTTCTCTTCAGCGGAGAGGCTGGCGGATCAGTCATTGCCCAAAAGTAGAGCAAGAGACGGAGATGAAGGAGAAGCAAGAAGAGATGGGTGGAAGGGCACAGCGCCGTTCGTACTTATGGCGGGGAAGGCCAACCGTCGACCTCCACGATCGCGGGTAATCATGACCCGCTTTGCATGCGAGGGACTTGTCAATTCGTGCGATTGCCTATGCATCGTGGGGAAGCAGGCGCCCGTCAATCAACGCCCGCGGTGCCAAAACCGCAGGCTATTACGGCCAGCGCCGCACTGCCTTATCGCTTCTCTGCTCAGCCAAGTCGAGCGCGCCTTGGGCCGAGGCTCTGTCGGCGATACAGGGCAGGGGTACCACAGACTTTTGCACTGCGGCTGCGGCATGGCTCAAGGTGGCCCAGCATGGCCCATCTTCATCGGCACAAGCTCAAGACCCTCGCGAGGGCAAACCTCATGAGGCGAACGACAAGCTTCCTCGGGCGCGGTCTCGTCGGTGGCTCGCGAGGAGGTGGAGAGATCAAGCGGGGTACCTCACGAGGTGCCCATAGCATAACCATGAAGACAAAAGGCGCCCGGTGAGGCGCCCGACCAGCGCATGATGTCCTCATTTCCTCTTTGGTGCAAAGGGACAAGCGCGGGAGAGAGCATCAAGCAAAGGCATCCGTTTGGTGGAACAAGACCAAGACCATCATGGCAGGAAGGAAGTCATCGTGGAGCCCAAGCCGGCGTCACCACGAGCCTTTGACGGTGAGGACCAACTGGTCGAGGATAAGTGTACTAGATGTTTCCCCTTCAAAATGGCCAATTTTTGGCGCCCTTCCGCTCAATATTTGGGAAGAGGCCGGAGCCGCCGCCTATAAATAGGATAGCCACACAGGCTGGGGCATACGGAATCGAGAGAGAGCAGAGAGGCGAACTCCCCTAGCAGTTCATTGCACCAGCCAAAACAGACCCTCACCAGGCTGTTCTTCCTTGTCTTATTCATCATCAGCTCAAGAGGCAATCCACCACACCTTTGGGTAGGGTGTTACACCACAATGGTGGCCCGAACAGTATAAACCTTAATGCCTCTTGTGTTGTTCTTTTGGTAGTTTAGATCCTAGCGGTGACGAGGTGCAGGTAGGTAGGGGCGAGATCTCCATCGCACCCTTTGATTTTGAACCTAGAAGTGCGGAACCCAATCCGATACCGAGATGGCATCCCGCCACGCCGAGTTCCACGCCATACGACCGCACCAAAATGGTAGGTGAGGAGTCCCGGATTAGGGGTGTCAGGATAGCGAACTATCACCGTTGGCGGACTCATGGACTATGAAGATACAAGATTGAAGACTTACGTCCGTGTCGGATGGACTTTCCTTGGCGTGGAAGGCAAGCTTGGCGTCTGGATATGTAGATCTCCTACCATTGTAACCGACTCGTGTAACCCTAACCTATCCGGTGTCAATATAAACGGAGGGTTTTAGTCCGTGGGGCGGACAACAATCATACCATAGGCTAGCTTCTGGGTTTAGCCTCCTCGATCTCGTGTAGATCTCTCTTGTACTACCCATATCATCAATATTAATCAAGCGGGGTAGGGTATTACCTCCATCGAGAGGGCCCGAACCAGGTAAAACATCGTGTCCCTTGTCTCCTGTTACCATCCACCTAGGCGCAGATTCGGGACCCCCTACCGAGATCCGCGGTTTGACACCGACATTGGTGCTTCCATTGAGAGTTCCTCTGTGCCGTCGCCCGTCGGGAAGGATGCCTCATCCCGTCTTTAAAGGCGATACTATCGCCAAAGGCCTTGGCCCTTGGTGAGACTCTTGACTAGGTGGTTTTCTTATGACCGCCCGGTTCGGCCACCGCAAGCGATGACCTCTCGAGTCGCCGAAACCAATCTTCACGTTAATTCGGAACTTGCGAGCAGTTGGATCGATCGAGCTCTCCTCCGTAAACAAGCTCTTGGATCGCGCCATACACAGGAGTCGCCACGGACTTCGACGGATCGGGCCTAAAACCGATCGAGAGATCAACTCTCCCGGGCTACCCATCATTTTCCGGTGATAGAGGAGCAATCGGCGATTCTTCTTCTATCTTAAGTACTAGCTACGTCCGGATTCCCGATCCTCCATGCGGATTCCGCGAGAGGGCGGATGTTGATCAAGCCACGAACTTAAAGTCGGTGGCGGGTTGGATTCATTGGATAGCATTCAAAATCCAAACTTCGAGTTGAAACTTTCGGCCCTGAGTCTTAAATTGGGCGAGGTTAGGATCTAGTTCCACCGCCCACCCAAACATTAGCGATCTCTCGAATTCGGCAAGAGCCCGCTGAAGCGATTACATCATTCTGGGCGATTCCTCCTGGTTATGGACAGGATAAAGGACTGCGAGAGGTGGGCGCAATCCCACTTTTCTGCAATAATTGCGGACAGGGAATCCTAAGCGCCATAAGTAAATCGCGAAATTACACGCTTTGCTGACTTGGTGACCATAGTACAAAAATCTTTGTGCGATGGAAGTGCACGGAAAACCGAAAGTAAATTTTGGGATAATCCGGCCCGAATACATCCCTAGTCCAAAATAAAGGGTGCATCATTACCAAGCACTGGGTTAAACACCAAAAACCAAAAACCCTTAAAGGGTATGGAACCGTCTTGGAGGGTTTGCTAAGCGGACCTGCAAAATTAAGCCTTGAGGCGCCACTCCAACTCATAGCCTTGAGCATGTTGGATACTCGGCGGTGGCCAAAAGTGGTGAAGAGCTTCTAACTTGAATCCCAGCCCAGCAACCGATCAGTGTTAATAGTCTTGAGACTTTCGCATCAAATAACATGCGAAGCGAACACTCCATAACCTTGCGAAGTCTACCAAGTAGCAACAATAAATCCATGGGTAACCACGACTATTACCTTTAATGCGGTGTGAACCCAAATTCGAACAGCCGAGCACCGGCCGCATTGGTCCTCTGTCCAATAGTGGGCGGACTTCGCCTTACTAAGGTACTCATGGATGGCGGCAGCGGACTAAACCTCATCTGTGAAACCCTCGAAAAATGGAAATAGTGGAACCGCATTAAGCGAAGCAGCACAACCTTTAGAGGAATAATCCCTAGCCGGGAAGCATCTGCAGGAAAAATCCTTTGGAAGTAGTGTTAGGCTCCGGACAATTACAGGTCGAGGAGGTCACATTTCAAGTGGCCCCGTTCAGCAGCGGATATCACGCTTTATTAGAGGCGAGAGGCATTCACAATTTTCAAGCTATACCCCATCATGGGTACATGAAGCTTAAAATGCCGGACCTAACGGAATCATCATTCTCGCTAGTGATCCGAACATAGCACTCCATGCCCGAAAATAAAGACAGCCGCACTAGCCCTCGAGGCACTATCGAAGCCCTAGCGGCCGAGGAACTCGGTGCGATCGCTCCACGGTGAACAGGGACAATGTGATACTTGATAAAGATCCAAGTCCACCTCTTTTAAACCAGCGGATGAAATAGTCAAATTCCAAGTCCACCAGCGGACCCTGCAAAGCGGCCTCCATTGGGGCACAATTAAACCCGATGTAGGCGCGCTTCACGAGAATTTCTCGAGAAAGCGGGATATATTTGCACAGCACCCTTCCAGACATGCCGGGAATCCCGCGTCGGCTGGCGAGCACAGCCTAAATATCCTAAAAGGTTCAAGCCGATCAAGCAGGCTCTTGGCGCTTTTCAACCCAAGAGACAAGCCATGGGAGAGGAGCTAGCCAAACTTTTGGAGGCGGATTCATCATAGATATAAAACATCCGGACTGGCTAGCAAACCTGGTGATGGTACCAAGAAGGACAAATCACTGGCGCCTATGTGTTGATTTCAAAGACCTTAATAAGGCTTGCCCAAAGGATCCCTTCCCTCCCTCGAATTGATCAAATTATCGGCCTTCTGACAGGACCACGACTCATTGTGCTTCCTCGGCGTACTCCAGCTACCACCAAATCAAGATGGCGGAGCCAGACCAAGCTGCAACAACATTCATCTCTCCATACGACCCATTCTGCTTCAACACAATGCCCTTCGGGCTCAAAAACGTCGGCGCAACATATCAGCGCATGATTCAGACATGTCTGGCAAACCAGATCGGCAAAACAGTGGAAGCATATGTACATGACGTGGTCGTCAAAACCAAGCATGTCGAAACTCTAGTAGACGAGTTGAGGCTCACATTCGACAATCTTCGAAAATATGACATCAATCTCAATCCGAAAAAATCGTCTTGGCGTTCAGCGGAAAGCTCTGGGCTTCATTGTGTCGGTAGAGGAATTGAAGCAAACCCAGCCAAGATCGAGCTCTGTCACAATTGGATATTCAAAGACCTCAAACAAATACAAAATTATTTGGATCGTGGCGGTTTAAGCGCTTTATTTTCCGTTTGGGAGAAAAGCGTTACCCTTTACCGCCTCCTCCGGCGCACGAACACCAGTGGGCGGATGCCGCCCTGGCCGGACTCGAAGAAATAAAGGCCATTTGGCAACAAATCCGGTCTGGCGCGCACCAACATGGGCGAACCAATGCTATTATATATCGCGCAACACATCAAGTTGTCGGTAGCGGTGCTCGTCGTCGAGCGAGAAATGGGCGGACACGGTTCCCTCTTAAAAACGGTTTACTATGTGTCCCTTGTCCTAACTCCATGCAAGTCCGGTACCCACATTATCAAAAAATAGCATACTCGGTGTTCATGGCATCCGGAAGCTGCGACACTACTTTCAAGAGTGTTCGATAACGGTATCCTCTGAAGTACCTCTTGCGACATTATAAACAACCGTGGCCGACGGGCGGATTGCTAAATGGGCCATAGAGCTCCTTCCATTTGACATAACCTATAAGCCACGACGAGCTATTAAGTCACAGGTTTTGGCCGACTTCATGGCGAATGGACTGAAGCCAAACTCCCTAAAAATGCGGCGCATACTCAATTGGATCATGCACTTTGGCGGCTCCAAAATGTTGGCGGCCTAGGGGCTGGCGTCGTCTGGCGTCCCCAACCGAGACACAGTCCAATCGTTCTTGAGATAATGTATCACGGACTCCAACAACGGAACGAATCTGAGGCCCATACGCACGGCCTCCGGATGGCGATCTCCATGGGCATTAAACACCTAGAGTGCGCGAGATTGAACCTCGCGATATCTCAAATAAGCGGAGACTTTGATGCCAAAGATCCGAAAATGGCAGCGTACCGCAATGCGGTCCTAAAAATGTCGGCCGCAGTTGAAGGGCTCGAATTTCATAATATAGCCGGGATAACAACGGCGGCGGACATATTAGCGCGCATCGGTGCAAACCACGATGCCGTCCATAACATCTTCTGGAGCGGTTGTTCAAGCCATCCGTACTATGGGAAGAGTCGGAAATAACAATCCGGACCCAACGCCTTTACTGACGCGAACACTCACGACACAATCGGAGGCTCGCCACGAGATAACACCCTCCACCCACGAAATAATGGCGGTTATCGCCCCATGGGCGAACCATTCCTAGCCTACCTAACTAGGCAGGAACTCCCGAAGACCAAAATGAGGCTCGCTGCATAGTGCGGCGATCTAAAGCCTATAAAGTCCATGAGGAGAGATTTATAAGAAAAGCACAATGAGTCCTTCAAAGGTGTATCTCCGAAGAGGAAGGTGAAACCTCTGGCTGAAATTCATGCGGACTGGGTGGGCACCACGCGCAGCCAGGCCCTTGTAAACAAGGCCTTCCATACAGGATTTTATTGGCCGACTGCCCGGGCATATCTTGAGATTTAGTCCAACGATCGTCGGTTGCAACCTTTTGCTAACCAAAGCCACATACCACCGCCCTCAAAACTATACCCATCACCTGGCGTTCGCGGTGCAGGGGCTTGACATGGTTGGACCCCTTAAGGGGAACCCACAAGCAAAAATACCTATTGGTCATGGTGGATAAATTCACCAAATGGATAGAGGCCAAACCTGTTAAAGCGGCGAATCCGGACGGTGATAGACTTCATATCGGGGTAGTTCACCGTTACGGTGTCCCCACAGTATTATCGCGATACGCGGCACCAACTTCACGGCCGATGAGGTCAAATTATGGTGCAAAACATGGGCATCAAGCTCGATTACGCCTCGATCTATCATCCTCAAACCAGCGGCCAAGTCGAGCGAGCAAGCGGTCTAATCATGGCGGCATTAAACCCGGACTAGTGCGGTCCCTCGAGGAATCTAACACGCACTAGGTTGAGGCTTCGACTCCGTACTCTGGGGGCTGCGGACCACGCCGAATCGTACTACGGATTCGCACCATTTTTATGGTTATGCGGTGTAGAGCAGTCTTGCCTGCGACATAATTCATGACTCACCTCGCGTGCGCATGTGTGAAGAAAGAAGCCGAGCTCGATCGGCGGGACAGTTGGGCGCATTGGAGGAGGAGCGCGGCGTGGCAAAAGCTTCGTTCCGCATTTTATCAATAGCAGGCTCGAAGATATCAAAGCACGGAAATGCGGGCCAAAGCTTACAACGTTGGCGAACTAGTTCTCGCTGCCGGACAAGAAAAGGACAAACTCAAGCCCAAATGGGAAGGTCCCTTCATCATCGACCAGGTCGACGGCGGAGCATACCGTCTGCTGAAGCGCATCGGATAACCGACTCGAGCGAACCCATGAGCGCAGCCCGTCTGCGAAGATTCTCGCCTAAGCGCGGACTCAAGTTCGTCTCCTTCCTCCGTCCACATTTTCTATTTTTGTTGTCTTTTATTTCTCTCCTTCTTCCTCCTTCTTCTTGAAGCCTTTAGAGGCTCGTTTGCGCTTTATTAGCACATATTTTGGTGTAGCTGTCGCGCTCATTATACTCGGGGCTTCTTTTGAAGCTTATTTATCGTGCTTCATGCCCAACACATGTGCAAACTTCCGCATGTACCTTTTATTCACCATTATATGCATCGATATGACTTAAGTTTTGGCCAAGCTGGGTTGCCTGCGCTCATGCTTACCCCTCGTTCCCGATTGTTCGGCTAGGTGGTAAAGGAGCACCTCTGCGATTATTCTTGCGGGTCAGACGGATGTGTACCTCGGTAGGTGAAGCGAAATCTAGCGTTCTTAAGGGAATATTCGGTCGGTGAACTGAAAGATGATTTTAACTATTTATCCATCTGCCCCGGATGATTTTACCTTTCTTAGCAGTTTGCACATGCACTTTAGGGCATGCCTCCCGAAAAGGAACCCTTAGCGGAACTATTCTCCTGGAAGATGTTTCTTACTCTCCATGTAATATAACATAACTAGTTGGGCACTTATGCGATACAACAATAATGACCCCTCGCCTTGTCTCCACATGCCCGGTTCTTATATAACCCGAGGTATTCGGACACACTCGGACTGTTGGGTCTCGAGGAATTGAGCGAAAAGGTCGCTATGACAAGCGATCTACAATCCGGCTAGAAGACATTTTTTATGTCATATTCAATTACATAGTCAACTCGACTCATTGTATTCCTCCTCAATGCCATCTAATAGGTTATCTAATTTACAATCTTCTTTGGGAATACTTGGTGGCCAATTCTACTTGGCGTACACTAAACTTCTGAGGATCTCCTTCCCATCGGGCCCCACAGGTCCGACCTCGGCCATGTGGTTTGGGTCAACAACCGTGTCAGCGTCTTTACCATGGCCCGAGCCTCCTGGCGCCTTGTGCGACCGATATCTTCCATAGTCGGAGCGCCGCCGTGCTCCTTGAAGCCGCTCTACCAGCTCCCCAATGCCTTGGGCGAGGAGATAGATAGCCACAAGGCCTAGCCGCGCCTTTCATCACTGCCGAACTTCGTTCGTGCAGGTGCCTTGATTCGGGAAGAAGATCACCCGAAGGCTGGGCATCTCCTCCTCGGGGCGACACTGTGAGCAAACCTACATACATGTTTATGTTAGTCGCCTTCCTCGCCGAACTCTTTCAAAGTTCGCTCAAGCACTCTTGAAAATGCAGCGGCAAGCCGTCGATTCTCCTTCTGGTCGGACAAGCTGAGCACGAACATCCTTTAGTTCCTCACCCAGTTTGGTGTTGGCATCTTGGAGTTATTTTTCTCTGCCGCACCCTCGTAAGCACGCTCTCGCCGACTTTTAGCTGGCGCAAAAACTGTTGCTTGTCGGATCTAGTCGGCGCCATCTGCAATATTTTTGTCAGATTTACACACTGCTGCACTTCATAAACTATTTATCTTTTGAAGCATATATTACGAGAGGGGTCTCTGTGGCTCCCCTGTGGCGGCTAGTCTTGACCTCAAGTTGGGCCTTGCATTCTTCAAGCTCTGGGACGATCGGGTACTCCTTTTTGTAAGATCCTGCATAACAAATGATCCTTAAATCAGTTATTCTAACTATTTTAAGTCTCGGAGACTCTTGGCATATATAAGCTGTCAAATTTCCTCACCGTATGTCCTTTACATCTTGCTCAGTGGCTCTGGCTAGACCATCTTGGCGGCACGGAGGTGCACATCTCGAATTGAAGGCATTCAAGGCCTCTTGGGAGAAACATGCATCACGAAGAACTGTCCGTGGCGCTTTGTGATTCATGGCGCTCTCCACCTCGGAGTTGGTGGCGGACAATCTGTCGGCATCCTCGTGGAGGAGCATCCGGCGCTTACGCCTCGTGCTTCGTCTCCGCTTCGGACCCGGCTTAGGAGCACGGTGGCGGAGGTTCGATTAGCAACCTCTCCGGACTCGGTCCGTGGCGCTCTTTTCTGAAAAGAGCACCGGCGTTAATCGCCTTCGAGGAATCAATCCTGGGAATATGGTGACATGCCATACCGTTGCGGTGGAGTTTCGATCCGGACCGCACTTCTTTTTTTAGCCTCTTGAGACGTACTGCCTTGTTGGCTAGCCACATGGGCTCGGCTTCTGCCTCGAAGGTACCCCGAGAAACACCATTGGTATCACGGTGATCAAGAAATAAGCACGGATGGGTCATTATCGAGTATTGGGACCTCGGTCTCGATTACTGCGAGGTGGAAGTATTCGGGGTAATCGTCGTAATAGCAGCAAAGCATTATCGATGCTAAGTTGGTAGAACACCCGTCGATCAACTCCACCTTTATATCCGGATCCTCTTGGAGGCTTGATCGAGGACCGTTCGGATCCTCGGGTTGTGGGGGCGGGCTGTGTATCTTCTCCACGGCCGGTAGCAGTTCCTCTTGAAACCATGAAATGAGATATTTAATCACGGGAACATGGATCGGACAGGCCACAAAGATGTTTGCTTACCCAACTTCGAGGATTATTCGAAGAAAACTCACTCACTGGGTTGACACGGATAAAATCCTCCTCCTCCCCTTTATACATGGCAAACAAAGTCTTCACCAGTTCGGTGACCGATCCCGGCCCTTTGCGGCCATGGCGGGTGGCATCGTCCTCCCCGTTGAAGTCCCACATGGGGTGGCCCCTATATTGTAGCGGCTGCACTCCCCTCATAATGCAGATTGCCATGACTCTAATCATGGTCAATCCGGCATGAGCCAGTAATCTTATTCGGCTCATCAAGTAAAGGACATCCCGGTCATTTTCCCTCTGGGGGCTCTGAGGGCGCCATCTTAGGCGCTTCTTCAGAGGAGCATTGCTAAACTACGGAAGGCCGATCCGAACACGATCTGGCAGTGGGACGTCCTCCATGTAAAACCATTCCGAAGGCCAGTCTTCGGACGCCTTCTTCGGGGTTCCGGATAGATATCCGGTCCCGGCGATGCGCCATAGTTCGGCTCCGCCCACTTGATATATTGACCCCTCACGAGAACGGGGTACTAGGCATAATAATCTCTTCCACAGCTCGAAATGAGCCTCGGCGCCCAGAACAGTTCACAAAGGCCACGAAGCCCGCGATGTGCAAAATGGAGGCAGGCGTAAGGTGGTGCTGGCGGAGGCCGTAGAACTCCAAGAGCCCCGGAGAAAGCGGATGGATTGGAAATCTGAGTCCTCTTAGTAGATAAGAGAAAAAGCATACCGCTCTCCTTTAGAGGATCGGGGACACTCTCCGCTTGCTTTCCGCCCTTGTAGGTGGCAAGTCCGGCTCGAACCGGAACCATGAAGGCGGGGAAGAAATCCTTGGTTTGGAGTATAACTAGCTCGCTATCTGGGGATGAGCATCTCTCCCAATTTCGGTGAAGGTGGGGCGCGAAGGAGGAGCCATGTCATTGTCCATGATGGAATGGGCTTTGGTCGGGCGCTCGATGAAAGCTTCATGAAGGGGATGGTGTGACTCAGATCTAGATCCTCGCCCTTTATAGGCAGCTCATTTGCGCAGCTAGGGGGTAAGTGTAAAAATACCACTGGCTTTTAGCATTCATTCAAACATGTGGAAGATGGCCATTATTGGGCGTAGAAGCCAAGGGCGCAGCATTTATCGAAGCGGAAACTATTAGACAAGTATATGGAATTTGGAGAAGAACCCGCCTCGCAATGCGAAGACAATCAACGCGCGGACTCATCGTCATTGAAGCCTGGTTAAGAGACTCTTGAGGAGTCAGTTAGGGGTGTCCGGATAGCGAACTATCACCGTTGGCGGACTCACGGACTATGAAGATACAAGATTGAAGACTTCGTCCCGTGTCCGGATGGACTTTCCTTGGCGTGGAAGGCAAGCTTGGCGATACGGATATGTAGATCTCCTACCATTGTAACCGACTCTGTGTAACCCTAACCCTATCCGGTGTCTATATAAACCGGAGGGTTTTAGTCCGTAGGATGGACAACAATCATACCATAGGCTAGCTTCTAGGGTTTAGCCTCCTCGATCTCGTGGTAGATCTACTCTTGTACTACCCATATCATCAATATTAATCAAGCAGGAATAGGGTATTACCTCCATCGAGAGGGCCCGAACCTGGGTAAAAACATCGTGTCCCTTGTCTCATGTTACCATCCGCCTAGACACATAGTTGGGACCCCCTACCGAGATCCGCGGTTTGACACGGCAGTGAGGAAGCGATGTCATCCCGCCGTCTTGAGTTCATCGCCCTTCGCGACCTCACAACTATGTGGGAGGAATTTGAAGATGCCAAGGCGAATGGGCGGTAGAGCAAGAAAGCGGCCACATCCGCCTGAGAGGGAGCGGAAAATCAGAAAGCACTCAAGAAAAGAGAGGCCCGCCGCCGCAAGAAAGAAAAGGGCATACGTCTTCTGCGGAGAGGTCGGCGGAGATCCAAGCACGGTGGGGTGTCGCCGACAAAGCGGGAAGGAGAAACGGCGGCGTCTGGCCAGCATGTGAGAAGTAGTAGTACTAGTAGTTAGTGTGTGTGTGCGTATGCGAGTGCGAGCATGTACCAGTACTACTAGTTACTCTGTAGTTTTAGAGCAAATTGCCGTACATTAGCCTAGACTAAATGAAAAATTCCTATCCTAAGCATCAAATGGCATCTCTTTCTCTATAGGAATTGAGATGCATGTCATCTCACTTCCTATGATTTTCATATTCCTATCCTATGAGCGAAAGGAGGCCTCGATTGGAGTAACTCTGTAGCTAGCGATCTGCTTTGATGCGATAGTTTTCTTCAAGCGAATTCAATGAAGTCATGATGGTTCCTTCGTCAGAGCAACTTCAAAGTGGGAAGTGGGCCTATGATTTGAAGGCTCATTAGTCATTGTTACTGCGGTAGCGACGACCTAGGTGACTCTCCTTGGAGTTCTGCGTGCATGGCAAGTGGACCGGGATGGTCGGCGTCCCACATGTTGGCGACGGAAGTATTCTTTCCGATATCGAGGAGCAAGGAAACGCGTGGTATAGTATCACTTTGCTAATTGGTTCGCAAAAAAATAGTATCACTGCCGATTTATAATTATTTTTATTTACGATGAATGCTAGCGTTTCAACTCTTACGACGAAGGGTGCCAAACACGACGCGTCTTTGGATGTCCCACGTCGTGAAAAGAGTGGGACATGAACAACGTGGTAGAGCCAGTAGTAAAAAACAGCGTGGTAGGCGTCTCCACTTCTTCCACTTTTGGGTCGGAGACCACCGTAGTACTACTTAGTGGTATGAGCGATACAAAGTGCGACCTAGAGAGAAAGACCGTCTAGTTGGAAGGTCTCGGGGCATACGTAAACAAATATAAAAGTTAATATGTGCCTCCAACTAATATAGTAGTAGTAGAGTACTTAGGCACGTACTCCATAACATCACCGTGCATTGCATGTACAACATTTAGTGGTAGTACATAGTAAGAGACAAATGCCGCCCAAGAGTTCCCTTCTCAACCTACTTTTGGGTGTTTGGTAGAGTGTATGGAGGGTGCATGAGTCCACACTAGTTTAGCAGAAATACACTAGAAGCATGCATGAAGAGCATGCATGAAGAGGGGTGTTGAGTTGAGCATGCATGAAGAGGAACAACTATCTTTGAGGCGAGAGTGCAACCAAACACACCCTATATGCCATGCATGTTCATACCATTTGTGCCTTTCTACTTCACTTCTTGTGCTATATTACTCAGGTTAAATACGTCCACTCCTAGGTACATGTCCGTCTCGTAGTTCCAGTCCACGTGTTCTTCATATAGATGGAACGATCCTTGCATAACACGTGCACCTTGATGCTAGATGCCTCGCGTGTTGGCAAAAGGATGAACAAAGCTCACGTAAAAAATAGAGTGGAAGAACATAGATTCCGGACGACCGAGAAGGAGCAAGGAACCTCGTGGTGGAGCGTCTGCACTCATAATATTTAATATTATTCAACGATATAAAATTAACCAATCATCTCCACAGTGGACTGGAAGAGTACGAAACACGGCAGCCCAGTGTAGTTACGCCATGCTATCACCATATTTCTTGGCTTCCGTGCGACACCTATCTCTAGTAATCCAGCAGCCTGTATCGGTTCTCCCTCCTCGTCTCTATCAAAGTGCGGCGGGCTGGCGTTTCTGTCGTATATTGAGGTCGTAAACTATCACATGTTAGCGACATGCCAAGAGCATTCTAAAGAAATTCCTTTCACGTTCCGTTTTCACAAAGAAAAAATCCTTTCACGTACGAACTTGCCTGTATGCTTTGAGCAACTTGCATGTCCTATACTGCTCCTGTTTGATACTCTAACTTAGTTAGAGGTTAGACTAACTCATGACTAACCTTGAACTAACTGTAGCCAAAGAGGTGTTTGGGTGACAGGGTTAGATTGACAATAAATGCACTTCATGGAGAGAGAAAAGTGATTTTCAAAGTGGTCCCAATGAGAACTATCTCCGATTAGCACCTCTTGGGTGGATAGTTTTTTGGTGGGTTGGTGCAACTTGCTCCAATTTAAACCCTCATGCTATTTGAGCTAACTAGCTCAAACTAACTCTAACCCATGGATCCAAACAGGGCCTATGGCCAGATCTTGGCGGAGGCGATCGCGTGCAGGAAGCGGCGCTCTCGTCCGTCGCGCCACTTCAAAGCGGCGCCCGGTGAGAGGTCGCCTCCGCTCGGCGGGCATTAATCGGCTGCCCGGCGCTCGAGCGGCGTGACCGTTTCACGCGGGAAGCCTGTGGCAGCAAGGGAATATAGGTTTTGAACCGTTTGGTGTAATCTTGGTAGTTGCAAAACTACTCAATTATTGCACTCAGTTTCCTAAGAAATTGTGGTAAAAAACGTTACCCACAGCCGCTTCCTTCTCCTTCCTCTTCCACCGCCCGCATGCGTCCATGAAGCGACCGATCAACCCTTATATAGGAGTGCTAGCACAAAAGATGCATGCATGACTACTAAAATTTCCATATTAAGCGCCGCTCCGTGAAGTATGGCGTATGTTGTTACCTTGGCCGGCCCATAGCTCGGGGGTGGCGACCGAGAGAAGAAGCGGCGGGAGGGAATGAATACAGCTACTGTTTGGGTTCGCCTTCCGGATTAAATAAATGCGCAGCATCACGTGTACCCGCGGGTGCACAAATTGTAACATACATATCTGCTTAAGTGGGCGTCACGTAACTGGTGTGTGTGTGAGAGAGATTCTGAGAGACAGAGTGCGTGTGTGCAACTCTACTCTTTGGACATGTACTCAACCTTTTGCATCGGGATATAAGTATAATGGTATTTACTTTAGCTAGTGATTTTACGTGGCCATGTTAACGTGGTTGTGTCAAAAAAAATGTCACTTCCTGCTCGTGATTTGCGTTATATAATTACAAGCAAGATGCTCGTGCATTGCATGGAACATCAATATGCTTTTTTACAAAACAACTGTTGTGATTGACCCATGCAGGAGTAATCCCTTGTGTAAAAACTAATGATATCTCGATAATTTTATCGGAAAACTGGTATCTCGAGAATATCATCGAAAAAATGAAAGATGAGAGATAAGGCGAGGAGGAGTGGGCGTGGTGGTGGTGGTGGTGGAATGGGCGGAGGCATGGGGATGGGCAGGCTGGCGGCGGTGGCTACCATGCATGCTAGATTGTTCCAGAGACTTATTCCTTTTTTAATTGCTGAGCAATGAGGTTGCGGGAGATAATGATGTGGAGAGAGGTGCGGGTATCTTTTGTAAATTATCATAGTTTGCTTTCTATCCTCAGATATAGATCATACGGTTTGTATTACAAGATGGCAGGCACACCATCACCGCCAACTCGTTTTTTTATAAGGGTACAGATGATAAATTTGCTGACTACTAAAGTAAAGTGGAATTTTTCCATGTTATGCAAGTAAATAAAGGTGATTGTTTATCATACGGGTAAGGTTGGATGAAGGGTGGTAGGAACAAATGCTTCGCCTAGAGCATGTGTGTGTGATATGGAGTCTTAGTGTGTGTGTGGGGTGTGTGTGTGTGTGAGAGAGAGAGAGAGAGAGAGAGGAGAGAGAGAGATGGAGTCTTAGTTTGTGTGTGTGTGAGAGAGAGAGAGATGGAGTCTTAGTGTGGGGGGGGTTGTGTGTGGTGTGTGTGTGTGTGAGAGAGAGAGATGGAGTCTTAGTGTGTGTGGGGGGGGTGCGTGCGTGTGTGTGTGTGTGCGCGCGCGTGTGTGTGTGTCGCGGGGTCCTCTGTGGCGGATGTAATTTAAGTGTGCATGGCTTCATCATAGAGAGGTGATTTGTATGGCAGAGGCCACCAACGATGGGGTGCGAGAGAGAAAATGCCCGTGAGAGAGGAAGAGAAGGTGTATGCGGCGTGAGAGGAGTCGACATCGAGAGAGCGTGTTTGTTCGAGAGACAGGAAGACTACTATATATCGATGGTGCATGTGGCGGAATTAAACAAAGGGATGGTCTTATTGGTTTGAGGATTTAGGGGAAGAGTGAGAGGCGGGTGGGGGGGGTTAGCTAGAAGGAGATTGTTAAGTGTGAGTGTGTGTTTTACCCATCGGTGGAAGTTATGTGCACAAAAAGGAGAGCGATTCGATGTGGCGTTAGGATTGAGGTAATTAACTACGTATGGAGACATAGAGACCTTGAGCGTGCATGTGTGAGAGGTATACATGTATCGTGGGATGTGTGTGTGTGTGTGTGCGCATGATCGAGATAAAGAAAGAAAAATAAGTCATAAGATCAGCGACATGGGAGAGCGGATCGGTATGACAATATGCATGCATGTGAGAATGCAGGGAAGAAGGCCGAAAATTGAGCATGTGTTTGTCTTTGAGAGATAGTAGCGTGGGCTGGAGCATGCATCTATAGCGGCGAGAGGAATGAGGCATAGCGGTTGTGCAAAGAGACCAACCTATAAATGCATATGTATGGAGAGACATATATAGTGTGGGTGATAGGAAGCAAGACTCCGTGCGAGAAAGAAATGTTGACGGAGAAACTACAGATAGATCTGAGAGATGGAGATGCTAGCTAGAGGGACATCCACTAGTTTGGGTGTTGGAGATGACCGTCGGGTGGTTCAAAGGGTGAAGTTATATGTGTGTGAGAGGGCACTTGACTGCATGTAGAGAGAAACATATGTAGTGTGCGTGATAGGAATCAAGAGTGAGGCGAGAAAGAAGGTTGATGGAGAAACAAATAAATAGAAAGATAAAGATGCTAGCTAGTGTGCGTTAGAGATATGAGTCAGTGGATCGGAAGGATGGGTTATGTGTGTGGGTGTGAGAGAGATAGAGAGAGGGTGCATGTGAGTCACATACAAGCAGATATCGAGAGAGAAATGAGATCAGGAGAGGCGGAGTTTTGTGTCTGCGAGAGAGAAAGATATTTCTAGAGAGTGATAGCTAGAGACATATGAGGGAACACAAGATATCTCTAGGGAGAGAGGGGTGTGTGAGCGACATAGAAGAGAACAATGGAGAAATATGAGACCACAGGAGGCAGAGTTTGTGTTTGTGTGTGAGAAAGAGATATTGAAGAGGAAGAGTCGTGGGTTCTCATATCTAAGGAGCGAAAGACATCTCTGTATGAGGGGGTGTGAGTGGCACACATGGGAATAGTAGAGAGAAATGAGACCCGGGAGACAAAGTTTTGTGTTTGTGTGAGAGAAAGAGATTTCACATGGAGAATCATAGTTGGAGACACATAGCAGGGGGCGAGATATACTTAGAGAGAGATAGAGTGATGAAGGTCGAGGGAGAGAGTACCGTCGGTGTGTTACGAAGACAAAAGATCATTGTCGACATACAGGTATACGAGAGATACACGAGAGGCGATGAGCAGCGTATAGTTCAGAGAGATAGTCCTATATAAGCATGAGTGATAGCTATATGAGGCGAATATCTGGATTAAAGGGATTCAAATATTTAAAGCTGGAGATCACGACATCGATAATATCATAGCATAAATTGGTGTATCAAACATGCATATTCATTTGAATTTGGGCACACGTGTAAGTTATATAGTTTATCAATATTGGTGATCCATAGATTCTTCAATTACAAACAATGCATGGTTAATATGCAATTAATGTCTAAACGGGATTACACTATATGTTGCGTGTGTAAAACACATTATACATGTTAGAGAAGTAAAAAAAACCCCGCATGAAACACACATTAATTGGAGACAATTAGCGAGGAATGCATACATTGGATTTCAACATAAAGTGGTTTCAAATATTTGAAAATCCAAATTGATGGATACAACCTTATGAATCTGAGATCATGCCATTTGTAAACCATATTTATGTATAAATGGTGTTGTGCTTTTGAAAGTATATATAAAAATGATGTATATAGAATGTAATTCCAACTTAAAATGGATCCCTTTGAAAAAATAGAATACAAACAGGATTGAATTGAGTTGGCACGATGGCGTGCACTCTGCAAAATTTGAACAAAGCGGCGAAAGTCGCGATAACCGCCCGAAACCAAATCTGCGAGATGGAAATCACTCGCCTATCCTGCCACGCAAAGCCTATCTGCTGGATTTCTATAGGTTTCGATAGGGGTAGGTTTGTAATTTCACCCAAGCGTGACGTAACCGCCTCTCACCCAGTTCATACGGTGGGCACCAAAACACAGTGTGTCCCGGCGAAATCGACTCCTCCACGATTCATATTCATACGGTGGGCGCCAAAACAAACTCTCGTCGGCAAATATTCGTGTATGCGAGATTATCGTCCTATCCCCAACCGACTAATGTTCTTTGTGATGTAGTAGAAATTTGAAGCAGGGGCCAAGTTTGTAAATTTCCTCGCATTTGAGACAAGCGGCATACTGAATACATGGTTCCCCTTCCTCTCTACCTCCCTTTTCCCCATTAGGTACTCCGTGGGCGCCAAAACACCCTCTCCACCCCACCCTCCTTCGTCCACCACCTCATCCACCGCCGTCCTCCTCCACCATGCGGGCTGATACCCCAGCCTTGCCGTCCATTACAAGAGATCGACCTCTCTCATCCACGGCTTGGACCGGGATCCTTGCATCCGTCCTCTCGCTTCATCCTTGGCGTCCACCTTGCCGCGCCCGCTCCTCGACCGTCTCGTTCACGCGCCTGCCGCCACCGTCTACCCTCCTAGATCTGCATCCACCCCAGCAGCCGTCGCTACTACGCAACAACCGTCAAATCCTCGTGAGATCGTGCAGCGCCGCACAGGCGGTACTCCTTCATATCTGCTCAACTTATTTATCGCAGCAAGAAAATAGATCGCCTTTGCTTTACTCGATTTCTTGTCTTGGTTGCGAGTTGCCTTTATCCGGTTTGCACCTTCAGATCCGCCATGGCACGCTCAACACTATACTCCCAATGCTTATGGTTTTCCCTTTTATATTCCACACTAGTTAAATCACAGAGACTAAATTTCAAAATTGGGTTGAGTTGATTTTTCAGAGCTCGCGGAGTTCGCGGTGCGATTGAAGGGCTCGGGTGGTTGTGGGGCCTCACGAACGAAGAAATCTTGACGCTGGTGGGGGTTGGGGCGGGGGTGGGGGTGGGGGTGGCGGAGGAACCTGGTGGTGGGGGCGGTGGTCCGCCGGCCAATCGTTGTTCTGTATGGGAAGAATCATATACGAGGAAGAAGAAGGGTTAGGAGGCGTAGGATCTTCATCCAACCTTTGAAATGGTCGAGAGACAGCTGGGAGTCGCATTCTTAATGCGCTCTAGTTCATCATGTGTGGGCGCCGCAACCAACATTTTATTATCCAAAATCTGCTTGCTCTTCTTTACCATGTTCGATAGAGCTGGCCATGTACGTGATCGATAGGCTCTCAATTACTAGCAGCAATACAACACCGTATTTTCAAGCCAATTCCACCTTCCCGATTTATATATCGTGGTTATGGTGTACCCTTGTTATGTACACTATGATCTACCTAGTTGTTGTGTGCTCTTGTTATCATGGTTTGGCAATAAACTCTCTATACAGTATATTATGAACCTATCATCTGCCAGCTATCCTTACTTACGGAGCCTATTTTTGTGTACTTGTGCCAAATTATATAAATGCACGCACCATATTACAGCACACATGAGCTCTCTCATCGAGAATCGGTGATAGCACACAAGTGTTTCTGAGGCGCCCTATATTAGAATATCATCTGCATTACAAAGATAATCTCACAACTATTTATGTTTTCATGGTTCTCAGATATTATACGCAATTACAGTGAATATCAGAATCCGCGCATCAGAAGAATATTGTGGAACACTGCAATGACTTACAAAATTGGCACCAAGGCATTGAGTGCCATTCTGGAAGCAATGAAACTCGTCGCTCCCCACTGTTGATTCTTGTTAGAATATCATCCTAATGACTATTCTAACCTCGAGGAGTCAAAGGCGGTGACCTGTCTGTTCACCCATCAAGGTGCTGTTCTAATTTGGCAAGGTTTTATTGATTGCGCGTATCTTGCATATGTTGTCTTGCATTTCTTCTACTTTGTTGCACCGCCATCTGCTTAGTTTACTCATCATATAACTCGAGATGCCATGCCCATCCATTATCAATACATATTCATCTATCATCATACCATGTTTTTTCACTCAAATGTTGTTCTTGTGCATCAGACATCAAAAAGGAAGAGGGTGATTGCGGAACTTGAAGGAGCACCAGCAAAGTCCATGAAAAACGTGGTGGTGCCGGAGAAATCAGACAACGCCCAACTTATATTGGATGTACAACCAGTGACACAAAACGTAGGACCGACTCCAGCAGACTGTACCCATACTTCACTGGCCACACCACTTTTTCTTTCCTAGGAAATATGCCCTAGAGGCAATAATAAAGTTATTATTTATTTCCTTATATCATGATAAAATGTTTATTATTCATGCTGGAATTGTATTAACCGGAAACATAATACATGTGTGAATACATAGACAAACAGATAGTCACTAGTATGCCTCTACTAGACTAGCTCATTAATCAAAGATGGTTATGTTTCCTAACCATAGACATGTGTTGTCATTTGATTAATGGGATCACCTCATTAGGAGAATGATGTGATTGACATGACCCATTCCGTTAGCTTAGCACTTGATCGTTTAGTATATTCCTATTGCTTTCTTCATGACCTATACATGTTCCTGTAACTATGAGATTATGCAACTCCGTTTACGGAGGAACACTTTGGGTACTACCAAATGTCACTAGCATCTGGGTGATTATAAAGGAGTACTACAGGTGTCTCCAAAGGTACTTGTTGGGTTGGCGTATTTCGAGATTAGGTTTTGTCACTCCGATTGTCGGAGAGGTATCTCTGGGCCTTCTCGGTAATACACATCACATAAGCCTTGCAAGCATTGCAACTAATGAGTTAGTTGTGAGATGATGTATTATGGAACGAGTAAAGAGACTTACCGGTAACGAGATTGAACTAGGTATTGGATACCGACGATCGAATCTCGGGTAAGTAACATACCGATGACAAAGGGAACAACGTATGTCATTATGCGGTTTGACCGATAAAAGATCTTCGTAGAATATGTAGGAACCAATATGGGCATCCTGGTTCCGCTATTGGTTATTGACCGAGAATGGTTCTAGGTCATGTCTACATAGTTCTCGAACCCGTAGGGTTCGCACGCTAACGTTTGATGACAGTTCATTATGAGTTTATAAGTTTTGATGTACGAAGGTTGTTGAGTCCGGATGTGATCACGGACATGACGAGGAGTCTCGAAATGGTCGAGACATAAAGATTGATATATTGGAAGCCTATGTTTTGACTTGGAAGGTTCGGATGAAAGCAGGGCGTTACGGAACACCGGGGTTACGGAACCCCAGGGGTCAATGGGCCTTGATGGGCCATAGGGAGAAGAGGAAGGGCCGTCCGGGGCAGGCCGCGTGCCCCCTCCCCTCTAGTCGAATAGGACAAGGAGAAGGGGGCGGCGCCCCTCCCTCTTCCCCTCCCAATCCTATTCCAACTAGGAAGGGGGAGTCCTACTCGGTGGGAGTAGGACTCCTCCAGCGCGCCCCTAGGGCTGGCCGCACCCCTTGCTCCTTTATATCGGGGCAGGGGGCACCCCAGAACACACAAGTTGATCTCGTGATCGTTCTTAGCCGTGTCGGTGCCCCCTCCACCATATTCCACCGGTCATATCGTCGCGGAGCTTAAGCGAAGCCTGCGCCGGTGAAAGTCATATCGTCGCGGAGCTTAAGCGAAGCCCTGCGTCGGTGGAGCATCATCATCGTCACTGCGCCCGTCGTCTTGTGGAACTCATCCCCGACGCTTTGCTGGATCGGGCCGGGGATCGTCATCGAGCTGAGCGTGTGCGAACTTCGGAGGTGCGTCGTTCGGTACTTGGATCGGTCGGATCGTGAAGGCGTCGACTACATCAACAGCGTTGTTATAACGCTTCGCTTTCGGTCTCACGAGGGTGCGTGGACAGACCTCTCCCCTCTCGTTGCTATGCCATCACCATGGTCTTGCGTGTGCGTAGGAATTTTTTGAAATTACTCGTTCCCCAACAATGGTATCGAGCCAGGTTTTATGCGTTGATGTCATATGCACGAGTAGAACACAAGTGAGTTGTGGGCGATATAAGTCATCTTGCTTACCAGCATGTCATACTTTGGTTGGCGGTATTGTGAGATGAAGCGGCCGGACCGACATTACAGCGACGCTTACGCGAGACTGGTTTCACCGCTTGAGCACTAGTTGCTTAAAGGTGACGGCGGTGTCGGTTTCTCTCACTTTAGTTGAACCGAGTGTGGCTCGCCGGTCCTTGCGAAGGTTAAAACAACACCAACTTGACAAACTATCGTTGTGGTTTTGATGCGTAGGTAAGAACGGTTCTTGCTCAGCCCATAGCAGCCACGTAAAACTTGCAACAACAAAGTAGAGGGCGTCTAACTTGTTTTTGGAGGGCATGTTGTGATGTGATGTGGTCAAGGCGTGATGCTATATTTTATTGTATGAGATGATCATGTTTTGTAACGAGTTATCGGCAATGGCGAGAGCCATATGGTTGTCGCTTTATTGTATGAAATGCAAAAGCCATGTAATTGCTTTATTTTATCACTAAGCGAGAGCGATAGTCATAGAAGCAATAGTTGGCGAGGCGACAACGATGCTACGATGGAGATCAAGGTGTCGGCGCGGTGGCGATGGTGATCATGGCGGTGCTTTGGCCATGGAATCACAAGCACAAGATGATGATGACCATATCATATCACTTATATTGAATGCATGTGATGTTTATCCTTTATGCATCTTATCTTGCTTTGATTGACGGTAGCATTATAAGATGATCTCTCACTAAAATTATCAAGAAGTGTTCTTCACGAGTATGCACCGTTGCGAAAGTTCTTCGTCTTTGAGACACCACGTGATGATCGGGTGTGATAGGCTCTACGTTCAAATACAACGGGTGCAAAACAGTTGCGCACGCGGAATACTCAGGTTAAACTTGATGAGCCTAGCATATAACAGATATGGCCTCGGAACACGGAGACCGAAAGGTCGAGCGTGAATCATATAGTAGATATGATCAACATAGTGATGTTCACCATTGAAACTACTCCATCTCACGTGATGATCGGACATGGTTTAGTTGATTTGGATCACGTAATCACTTAGATGACTAGAGAGATGTCTGTCTAAGTGGAAGTTTTTAATATGATTAATTAAACTTAAATTTATCATGAACTTAGTACTGATAGTATTTTTCTTGTCTATGTTTCTTTGTAGATAGATGGCTCGTCTTTGTTGTTCCGTTAAATTTTAATGCGTTCCTTGAAAGCAAAGTTGAAAGATGATGGTAGCAATTACGGACTGGGGTCGTAACTTGAGGATTATCCTCATTGCTGCATAGAAGAATTACGTCTTTGGAAGCACCATTTGGTGCCGGCCTGCTTTGCAGAGAACAACGCCGAAGTTGTGAGCGTCTGGCGAGCAAAGCTGATGACTACTCTATAGTTCGATGTGCCATGCTTTACGGCTTAGAACCGGGTCTTCAACGGCGTTTTGAGCGTCATGGAGCATATGAGATGTTCCAGGAGTTGAAGTTAATATTTCAAGCAAATGCCGGATTGAGAGATATGAAGTCTCCAATAAGTTCTATAGCTGCAAGATGGAGGAGAATAGTTCTGTCAGTGAACATATACTCAAAATGTCTGGGTATAATAATCACTTGATTCAACTGGGAGTTACTCTTCCGGATGATAGTGTCATTGACAGAATTCTCCAATCACTACCACCAAGCTACAAGAGCTTCGTGATGAACTATAATATGCAAGGGATGACCAAAACAATTCCCGAGCTCTTCGCAATGCTAAAAGCCGCGGAGGTAGAAATCAAGAAAGAGCATCAAGTGTTGATGGTCAACAAGACCACTAGTTTCAAGAAAAGGGCAAAGGAAAGAAGAAGGAACTTCAAAAGAACAGCAAGAAAGTTGCTGCTCAAGAGAAGAAACCCAAGTCGGACGAAGCACTGGCGAAAGTGTTTTTCTTGCAAGCAAACTGGACCTTTGGAGCGAGAACTGCCCCAAGTATTTGGTGGATAAGAAGGATGGCAAGGTGATCAAAGGTATATGTGATATACATGTTATTGATGTGTACCTTACTAATACTGTGATAGTACAGGTATTTGATCTGGTTACATTGCTAATATTTGCAACTCGAAGCAGGAACTACGGATTAGCGAAGATTGGCTAAGGGCGAGGTGACGATCTTGGCGTGGGAAATGGTTCCAAAGTCGATGTGATCGCGGTCGGCACGCTACATCTACATCTACCATCGGGATTAGTTTTAGACCTAAATAATTGTTATTTGGTGCGGCGTTAAGCATGAACATTATATCTGGATCTTGTTTGATGCGAGGCGGTTATTCATTTAAGACAGAGAATAATGGTTGTTCTATTTATATGAATAATATCTTTTATGGTCATGCACCCTTGAAGAATGGTCTATTTTATTGAATCTCGATAGTAGTAATACACATATTCATAGTGTTGAAACCAAAAGATGCAGAGTTGATAATGATAATGCAACTTATTTGTGGCACTTGCCGTTTGGGTCATATCGATTGTAAAACACATGAAGAAACTCCATCTTGATGGGCTTCGGAATCACTTGATTATGAATCACTTGGTACTTGCAAACCGTGCCTCATGGGCAAGATGACTAAAACGCCGTTCTCGGAACTATGGGCGAGCAACTGATTTGTTGGAAATCATACATACCGATGTTTGTGGTCCAATGAATGTTGAGGCCTTGGCGGGTATCGTTATTTTCTCACCTTCACAGATGATTTGAGCAGATATGGGTATATCTACTTAATGAAACACAAATCTGAAACATTTGAAAAGTTTAAAGAATTTCAGAATGAAGTGGAAAATCATCGTAACAAGAAAATAAAGTTTCTACGATCTGATCGTGGAGGAGAATATTTGAGTTCTGAGTTTGGTTTACATTTGAAACAATGTGGAATAGTTTGCAACTCACTCCCACCGGAACACCACAGAGAAATGGTGTGTCGAGCGTCGTGTCGTACTTTACTTGATATGGTGCGATCTATGATGTCTCTTACCGATTTACCACTATCGTTTTGGGGATATGCTTTAGAGGCGGCTGCATTCACGTTAAATAGGGCACCATCTAAGTCCGTTGAGGCGACACCGTATGAACTGTGGTTTGGCAAGAAACCAAAGTTGTCGTTTCTTAAAGTTTGGGGCTGCGATGCTTATGTGAAGAAACTTCAACCAGATAAGCTCGAACCCAAATCGAGAAATGTGTCTTCATAGGATACCCAAAGGAGGCTGTTGGGTACACCTTCTATCACAGATCTGAAGGCAAGGTTTTCGTTGCTAAATTCGGATCCTTTCTAGAGAAGGAGTTTCTCTCGAAAGAAGTGAGTGGGAGGAAAGTAGAACTTGATGAGATAAGCATATCTGCTCCCTTATTGGAAGGTAGTTCATCACAAGAAAGCGGTTCTGTGACAACTACACCAATTAGTGAGGAAACTAATGATGATGATCATGAAGCTTGAGATCAAGTTACTACTGAACTTCGAGGTCAACCAGAGTAAAATACGCACGAGTGGTGCGGTAATCCTATTCGGAAGTCATGTTACTTGACCATGGCGAACCTACAAACTATGAAGAAGCGATGGTGAGCCCAGGTTCAGCGAAATGGTGGAAGCCATGAAATCTGAGATGGGATCCATGTATGAGAACAAAGTATGGACTTTGGTTGACTTGCCCGATGATCGGCAAGCCATTGAGAATAAATGGATCTTTAAGAAGAAGACCGACGTGATGGTAATGTAACTATCTACAAAGCTCGACTTGTTGCGAAAGGTTTTCGACAAGTTCAAGGGGTTGACTACGATGAGACTTTCTCACCCGTGGCGATGCTTAAGTCTGTCCGAATCATGTTAGCAATTGCGCATTTATGATTATGAAATTTGGCAAATGGATGTAAAACTGCATTCTTGAATGGATTTCTAGAAGAAGAGTTGTATATGATGCAACAGAAGGTTTTGTTGATCCAAAGGGTGCTAACAAAGTATGCAAGCTCCAACGATCAATTTATGGTGCAGTGCAAGCCTCTCGGAGTTGGAATAAGCGCTTTGATAGTGTGATCAAAGCATATGGTTTTATCTGAGACTTTTGGAGAAGCCTTGTAGCGACCCGACCTCGAGACGGTCAAGCCTCGTGTTACTATGCCATCCACGGATCAGTATCTTTGGCACACACAGTACATCAATGTATATATCAAAGTGCAATCACATGCATAAATAACGTAAAACTGATATATACCTCATAATACTCAGTGGAAACAATCAAGCGGGTGTGGAGTCCCATCAGCGCCATCGGCAGGTTGAGTGTAGACCGTAACCTGTATCGTAACTCTTACTCGTCGAGGAAAGTATACGCAACATGATACGTTGCAGCCGTGTAGGTCGATTACATTGAATGTACCGCAAGATCACAATATGAGAAAAGCAGATGATAAACTATACTATATGCAGTATGGCTTTATGGCTCTGTATCTGAGTTTTGTTTGCATAAAAGCTGATTTTATTTTACCTACATCAAAGGCATAAATGGAGTCTGTACTATGGAGTTTTCTATCATGACATGGTTCCGCCAACCGATGTCTCATAGCCCAAAATTCATCATATGTTGCCCACAATTAAGTTATCAATCCGGTGTTGAGAGTTCCGAGATAGATCCAAGTCCAGAGGCTCAAATTGTCCGTAACCGGGGACACGGCTAATCGATTAGGTTTAAACCCTCTACAGAGGTTTGTACACTTTACCCGCAAGATTCGATCCCTCTCTTTACGTTCTCGCACTTCAGAGTGTTTGAGAACAAGATGACTGAAACATGGTCTTCCAAAGAGTTCCTCGACCTTTGTCCGGTACTCAACCCATCCTACCGTAGTTCTACATCTGCTAGTACCGCCCCAGCTAGAGTCACAACTAAGGTCAACCAAGCGAGCCCATAATGACTTGCGGTTGCAGGTAAGCTTAGGGCATGAAGTATTCTTCCGTCTCTTTGAGTCAGGTGAAGCTTTCCGCAAGATGTCATGGCGCTTCTCCATGCATCCGGCCAACCACTTTGGTTTCTCCAGGGTGCCCGTCAACCGTCCTTCACCCAGTAGTGTGTATTGAATTCTTGTCTTGAGTCTTGAAGTCTTGAGGTTTTGAAGATGCAGTCCTTGCAGATTCCATCATGGAGTTGTCGTCATTGACGTAGAATCCTCCATTCTCACACCACTCCCAAGCACTCATACCAAATCCCGTCTACTATAGCGTAGCATTAAAATAATTAACGTCCCGGGCTTGGTAACAGGGTGATGGGTTCCTACCTCATGCATACTACTCAACTACAAGGATTCAATAACACTACTGAGAGGTGGTTGCAAAGGTGCCACTAAATGCAATAAAGCATAGGTAAGAAAAGCATGGTCAAAGTGAACTTGCCTGGTGATGTTGACGAAGAAGAATTATCGTTCTCAAGAAATAACTTGATAGACTACTCGTCACTCTCTGATGAAATCTATATAACAAACATATCATTCACATAAGCACTCACACTAACAATCAAAACAAAAGAGAGAGCGAATAAGAATCCGAAGGAACTTCAAATAAAACTAGGGAGTCTTCTTCTACAACATTCACAAAAATAGTTTTGTCTAACGGAAAATAAAACACTAAAATAACAGAGAATAAAATATAAAATTTAGTTAAGACAAAAAAAATATTTTTTTTCATAAAGCTATTTTGAAAGTATTTTCAATTGGGAGTTAAAACAGTAGAGAAATCCATTGCAAGTTATTAGCGAACTTGAATTGATTTCACGATAACAAAATAAAATAAATATAAAAACTTGTTGAACACCTACTGTTTAACTAATAGAAACCAAACATAAACTTTCTGAAATATAAAATAAAATAATTTAAAAACAACTATAGAAAAAAAGTAGCTATAATTGAATAGAACTAAAACATAATTTGTTTTACATGAAACAATAAGCTAAAATACTCAAACAATTTTGAAGTTTTTCCACTGGTAAATATGATCACTAGTGATCAGTAGAAAAAGAATCAAATAAAAATCTATTTTAAACTCCCGGAATAAGCAAAACAAGCTTTAATTCAAATCTGATCTAACTCAATTTTATAAATCCAAACATAGACAAAATATATATTTTGGAAACTACAAGAAAATTGTGATCTAACGCAAAAAGAATCAGCATCATTGGACTTCTAGATCAAAAGTTATAAGCTAAACAAGAACGGAACTAAATCTGTTACGGAAATAAATCTGAAAACAGCGGAGTTACCTGACGTGAGGCAGAGATGGCAGGAAGGAGGCGGCGAAGTGGAGGCTGCTCGGCGAGGGGCGAGGTCGCCGGCGAGGTGGGGGTGGCGGAGGGGTCGGCGCTTGGGAGGTGGCGCTGGGCGATGGGAGGTTCAGGAGAGCTCTGGTGGCGTTCTAGGCAAGAAAAGGAGGGCGGTGGCGAGAAGGCTACGGGCAGGGAGGCGTGGTGATGGGAAAAATGGAGCGAGGAGAGGAGGGGTTTTATAGGCGGTCTCGGGAGGCGCTGGGATGGAAAAACGAGGGAGATCGGGAAGGTGGAGATTTCTGTCTCCATGGACATGGAAAGCTTCTGTAACGTGAGAGGAAACAGAGGAAGGAGATGATCTCTTGTTGGGCTAGAATAGGAAAGTGCTTAATGGGCCAGCAGGTTTTCCTAATAAAAGCGATTCCATTCCTATTTTAAAATTAGGAAACTAAAACAATAAAAAGGAAATCAAATCAATTCGAATAAAGAGTTTTTATATACTAAAATTATCAGAAAAATAAAATGTAGATGATGAGCATTATTCCACGGCCAAAATAAAAACCTAAAAAAATGTTTTCAGAAAATCCCTAAAGGCTTTATTTCTTTTTGCAAATAATTTTAAATAAAAACTTTGGTTTTCTTGGCTCAAATATTTTCAAAAATGCCCCTGATTTTGGAGGGTCATTTTCCTCCGCTCTTTCTTGCTTGCAAGAATTTATTTTTCGGGTATTTCTGGGGAAGAAAAATAGAAGCAAGTGCAAATATTTGAAAGAATTAAATTGCAAAACTCCGTTCAAATTCTTTATAGTTGAAAAAGTCATGTCATCTTCTCTCATTGATTTTAATAGGATGAATTTGAATTTACGGAGAAGGGAAAGTCATTTTATTCCTCTCATTCAAAAGTTTTTGAAAAGGTTCAAATTTCACTCAAGTTTAATTCACTCAAGCAAACAAACAAACAATTCAATTAATTATATTAACATTCCAAAATTTGGGATGTTACAAACCTACACACTTAAAATGAATCTAGTCCTCGAGATTGAAGAAACTAACAAGAAAAGGTTAGGGGTTGGGGTCTTCTAGCAAATGTCTTGGTCGAGAAAGGTCGGGGTGCTACCACACTTGAAAACAAGGTCATGGTTCCATTAAACTCAGATATTTCCTCTGGAGGGCTGACAATGTATGTCTCTTCACATATCTTACAATAGCTCCTTCATTAAAGCTCTTACATCGGAAGCATAGAGTTTTCCTCAAAAGCTTGGGTCGGTTCGTCAAAGTTGAAGTTCGTCCGAGACTGGATCTTCT
This sequence comes from Aegilops longissima, assembly GCA_021605205.1. Lineage (NCBI taxonomy): Eukaryota > Viridiplantae > Streptophyta > Magnoliopsida > Poales > Poaceae > Aegilops > Aegilops longissima. The sequence goes on from CM038676.1 coordinate 124,424,192, forward strand.
TAGCTGATGGGTCTGTGTCCATTCTAAACAACTATCGAAACACTCATGGTGGTCTACAATTTATGGTTTTCTCCTGCAGAAAACGGGTGCTGGTTGAACCTCACCGTATAACCTCGTTTGGCAATGGTTGCTGTAATGGGGTTCCATCGTCCTACCATTTTATGGTTTTATGGCTTATCGCGTCGACACTCTTCTAAGTTTTTCAAGGCTCTCGATTTTCCATCAACATATGATAGTTCATGATAGAAGTCTCCGGTATGGGGGCCAATCCATCCCGTACTTGAATCATTACCACATACGTAAATATCGAATCACGTATTCTAACACTTGGGCATACTCACAAGCATTGCAGAATTTCACTTGTCGACGAACCGAGTTCGTATAAATCCATGGTTTCTGCAAGCTGAACAAGACATCTATCGTTCTTCACAATCCTCGGGTTTCGCGTAACCTCCTCTAAAGCGTATGCTGATTGGATCACTGATTCTTCCAAATTTATTCCTTTATCAAGGTTACAACGGTTCCTTCTCAAAATCCACGGGCACGTGGGTTATGGCCCACTTCAACACTAGTGCAGCTTTAACTCATCCTTGGAGTAACTCTCTTGTTACACCTCCTTAAATCGATAGTACTCTGTTTCTTCATACCATCATATCAAAACAAAACTCCAACTTATTTTGTCCAGCTTCCTTCTATGGCCGTCATGAATAACACGTTTCTTTCTTCATTGATCCTGTGGCTTTATAGAGTACTATGACCAAAAGAAGTGCACAAGTTTATCCATAAAATCTCATTAATCTCATATCAATCTTTCATTACATCCTTAACCATTTTAAGTAAATCCAAATTCCAAAAGTACTTGTTACAAATGCTGCCACCCACATGATTTGGTATGGTGGACATTACTTCCACTTTATTTATTTATCCTCCTCGAGGATTCTTGATCCTTTGGAATTGTGCGACATGAGCCTTGAAATCTTCAATCTTCTGTTTCATCATGGTGGTCTTGAGCTTCACCTTCATCATCTCTGCATGCACTTCGCTTAGGTATTCACGAGTATAACGGAGTCTTGCTTCAAGTATTTCTCGATCCGCGTATGGCTTCCATGGCTGCTTCACGAACGGCATCGAAGAAAGTTGCTTGTGGCACACGTGAGATGAAAAAGTAATGCCCCATCCTCTTTGGGCAAACTCCTTTCAAACGGTGGAGGTGTACCTCCACATACCAAAGTTCCACTCCCTTTTGCATGAAGGGTAGCCTTTGTAGACTGCATCTCCTTCAAGGTGAATATGCTTCATCATGTCCTTCAAGATCTTCGGGTAATCATGATCACTTGTCAGGGTCATGATCGTTTCAGGGCCCTTAAGGAAAGACTCATAAAGGGTTGTCATCTGCATGTGTAGGATAAGAGGAGTGCTCAGAACAAGGCATGTATTTCCATGGAAAGTTGCAATTGTCTCCAGAAAGGTTTGGTGTTCAGTTGTCCATGGGTTCAAGATTTCGGGGTCTGGTTGAGATAGAAAGAAGGCAATTACCCACTCATCAACAAAATTATCGTTTGTAATGGGCGTTCTACTATGGTTTCGTTTCTAAGTCCTCATTTCTTGGTCTTCAATGCTCGGGAGTTTCCAATTCGATCTTTGTTCCCATATGAAGACCTTCTACCATTCTTCCGTAACTTACGTCTCTCATGGTTGAAATAAATACAAGCCTACGAATATCGCATCTATCCAACCATTCAATAAACATACAAAAATAATAGCAACCAAGCATTCATTTATTCAATCAATTCTACAGTATCGCCACCCACAGAATTTGGTATGGTCAGATACTTAAATCGGGATGGCGTTCATCTTTATTTCTCTCATGGTGGAATACTACTAATTTACTGGGGTTTCTTCTGTGTGGACTTGATCTCTTCCAGTTCTTACGCTAGATTTTCCTGTCGACTCGGAGTTTCTTGTGGCGACCACTGTATGTCCTGAAGTTGTTCCTTGAGCTTCTGGATTTCAACGTCCTTTGCATGAGACATGGTCCTGCTGTTCTTCAGTTCCTGACGCATTCTCGAGATCTCGAGGTTCTCCTCCTCCAGCTTGTTTACCTTCAGTCTCTGAGTCTTGTCCTCTTCTCGTAGTGCTTCATTGTCAAACAGGGCTTCCGGAGGTCCATCGAAGATTCTTGACGTATTGTTCCAGATCCTGATTGTACACTAAAAGTGGGAGAACTTCATCTTTTGCGCTTCCGTCAAGGCAATAGTTGCTCCATCGGACTTCGCCATCCCATCCTTCCAAAGAAGTGTGGGTTTAGTGCAGCACGATGGCGATAGCATAAGCGTGCAATAGCATCATGGACGGCAGTGTTGATGCCCATATCACGATCACCATTTATAGTTCGAAGCTGATGTACGCAGTCTTGGGGCTTCTTTACGACCAAAAACTTGGGCCTTGACTCCCCACGATCTGGGCGTCCTCTTAGTTGCCTTGATCTCGGTATCGGTAACTTCAGCAGCTGACTAGCTCCACAAGGAAGGGCCTCCAAGAACCTTCTCGTAGTGTTCTCTTTTGTTCAGAATGTAGCTCTCCATCTATAGTTTGAGATAAGGAAGGTTCAGTAAAAGGAATGAGGTGTTACGAGAGTAGTACAAAACAAAGGTCATTCCTATTGGGGTCTTCATATTACTAAGTCATTTTCTAGGGTCACGTTCTACAGCCAACATGTGCTCTGATACCATCTCTGTAGCGACCCGACCTCAGACGGTCAAGCCTACGTATTCTTGTGCCATCCTGGATCAAGTATCTTTGGCATACATAGTACATCAATGTATATATCAAAGTGCAATCACATGCATAAATAACGTAAAACTGATATATACCTCATAATACTCAGTGAAACAATCAAGCGGGTGTGGAGTCCCATCAACGCCATCGGCAGGTTGAGTGTGAACCGTAACCTGTATCGTAACTCTTACTCGTCGAGGAAAGTATACGCAACATGATACGTTGCAGTCGTGTAGGTCATTACATTGAATGTACCGGCAAGATCACAATATGAGAAAGCAGATGATAAACTATACTATATGCGGTATGGCTTTATGGCTCAGTATCTGAGTTTTGTTTGCATAAAAGCTGATTTTATTTTACCTACATCAAAGGCATAAATGGAGTCTGTACTATGGAGTTTTCTATCATGACATGGTTCCGTAACCGATGTCTCATAGCCCAAAATTCATCATATGTTGCCCACAGTTAAGTTATCAATCCGGTGTTGAGAGTTCGAGATAGATCCAAGTCCAGAGGCTCAAATTGTCCGTAACAGGGGACACGGCTAATCGATTAGGTTTAAACCCTCTCGAGAGGTTTGTACACTTTACCCGCAAGATTCGATCCCTCTCTTTACGTTCTCGCACTTGAGTGTTTGAGAACAAGATGACCAAACATGGTCTTCCAAAGAGTTCCTCGACCACCGTCCGGTACTCAACCCATCCTACCGTAGTTCTACATCTGCTAGTACCGTCCCAGCTAGAGTCACAACTAAGGTCAACCAAGCGAGCCCATAATGACTTGCGGTTGCAGGTAAGCTTCGGGCATGAAGTATTCTTCCGTCTCTTTGAGTCTGGGTGAAGCTTTCCGCAAGATGTCATGGCGCTTCTCCATGCATCCCGCCAACCACTGGTTTCTCCAGGTGCCGTCAACAAATCCTTCACCCAGTAGTGTGTATTGAATTCTTGTCTTGAGTCTTGAAGTCTTGAGGTTTTGAAGATGCAGTCCTTGCAGATTCCATCATGGAGTTATCGTCATTGGCGTAGAATCCTCCATTCTCACACCACTCCGAGCACTCATACCAAATCCGTCTACTATAGCGTAGCATTAAAATAATTAACGTCCGGGCTTGGTAACAGGGTGATGGGTTCCTACCTCATGCATACTACTCAACTACAAGGATTCAATAACACTCTTGAGAGGTGGTTGCAAAGGTGCCACTAAATGCAATAAAGCATAGGTAAGAAAAGCATGGTCAAAGTGAACTTGCACGGTGATGTTGACGAAGAAGAATTATCGTTCTCAAGAAATAACTTGATAGACTACTCGTCACTCTCGATGAAATCTATATAACAAACATATCATTCACATAAGCACTCACACTAACAATCAAAACAAAAGAGAGAGCGAATAAGAATCGAAGGAACTTCAAATAAAACTAGGAGTCTTCTTCTACAACATTCACAAAAATAGTTTTGTCTAACGGAAAATAAAACACTAAAATAACAGAGAATAAAATATAAAATTTAGTTAAGACAAAAAAATATTTTTTTTCATAAAGCTATTTTGAAAGTATTTTCAATTGGGAGTTAAAACAGTAGAAATCCATTGCAAGTTATTAGCGAACTTGAATTGATTTCACGATAACAAAATAAAAATAAATATAAAAACTTGTTGAACACCTACTGTTTAACTAATAGAAACCAAACATAAACTTTCTGAAATATAAAATAAAATAATTTAAAAACAACTATAGAAAAGAAGTAGCTATAATTGAATAGAACTAAAACATAATTTGTTTTACATGAAACAATAAGCTAAAATACTCAAACAATTTTGAAGTTTTTCCACTGGTAAATATGATCACTAGTGATCAGTAGAAAAAGAATCAAATAAAATCTATTTTAAACTCCCGGAATAAGCAAAACAAGATTTAATTCAAATCTGATCTAACTCAATTTTATAAATCCAAACATAGACAAAATATATATTTTGGAAACTACAAGAAAATTGTGATCTAACATAAAAGAATCAGCATCATTGGACTTCTAGATCAAAAGTTATAAGCTAAACAAGAACGGAACTAAATCTGTTACGGAAATAAATCTGAAAACAGCGGAGTTACATGACGTGAGGCAGAGATGGCAGGAAGGAGGCGGCGAAGTGGAGGCTGCTCAAGAGGGGGCGAGGTCGCCGGCGAGGTGGGGTGGCGGAGGAGGGGTCGGCGCTTGGGAGGTGGCGCTGGGCGATGGGAGGTTCAGGAGAGCTCTGGTGGCGTTCTAGGCAAGAAAAGGAGGGCGGTGGCGAGAAGGCTACGGGCAGGGAGGCGTGGTGATGGGAAAAATGGAGCGAGGAGAGGAGGGGTTTTATAGGCGGTCTCGGGAGGCGCTGGGATGGAAAGACGAGGGAGATCGGGAAGGTGGAGATTTCTGTCTCCATGGACATGGAAAGCTTCTGTAACGTGAGAGGAAACAGAGGAAGGAGATGATCTCTTGTTGGGCTAGAATAGGAAAGTGCTTAATGGGCCAGCAGGTTTTCCTAATAAAAGCGATTCCATTCCTATTTTTAAAATTAGGAAACTAAAACAATAAAAAGGAAATCAAATCAATTCGAATAAAGAGTTTTATATACTAAAATTATCAGAAAAATAAAATGTAGATGATGAGCATTATTCCACGGCCAAAATAAAAACCTAAAAAAATGTTTTCAGAAAATCCCTAAAGGCTTTATTTCTTTTTGCAAATAATTTTAAATAAAAACTTTGGTTTTCTTGGCTCAAATATTTTCAAAATGCCCCTGATTTTGGAGGTCATTTTCCTCCGCTCTTTCTTGCTTGCAAGAATTTATTTTCGGGTATTTCTCGGGAAGAAAATAGAGAAGCAAGTGCAAATATTTGAAAGAATTAAATTGCAAAAACTCCGTTCAAATTCTTTATAGTTGAAGAAGTCATGTCATCTTCTCTCATTGATTTTAATAGGATGAATTTGAATTTACCGGAGAAGGGGAAAGTCATTTTATTCCCTCTCATTCAAAAGTTTTTGAAAAGGTTCAAATTTCACTCAAGTTTAATTCACTCAAGCAAACAAACAAACAATTCAATTAATTATATTAACATTCCAAAATTTGGGATGAAAGCCCTAGGACAGGAAATTTCTAAAACTTTATTTTCAAAAAGACTCTTACTTCTCATCTTTTCAGATTTTATCAAATAGACACTCTCACCTCAAATATTTAGAATATACCCCTTTCCTTTTTGACCACACGGAGGATCAACTGAAGCCGCTCCAAGAAGTAAAGATATCGGACAACTGTTGGCCATTTCAGAGTAAAGAGGATTTCACCATGCGTTGGAAGAATTGCAGCTGCAACAATTGAAGACTCTGAAGACTTGAAGAATTTGAAGTTCCTGAAGAATTATTTGACCTTTAGAAGACCAAACCCCTGTTACACACTTACGTTAGATGCGGCGACTTGTGAGCTGTCATTTGTTTGATGTTTTCTGACAGCCCCAAAATAAAACCTGTTTCTTCAAAACTATTGTTTGTATTGCGTGCATTCTTCCCCACCTCTCTCATATCTCATCCCAAAACTTTTGGACCCCATAGATGATGAATGAAGTTGGTCTGCTATTCTCTGGACCGATGACTCAGTTGGAGGCAGAGCTATGGATTCAAAACATGGAGGATCAATTTAGAAAAATTTGATTCCAAGGAAGTATGAGGTTCAATCGCTCTTGATGCTTCTGAGAAAGTCTGCAACCTGGTGGAAACTGCATCAAGCCATACAAGGATTTAATGGAGCAAGAACTTGGGAGGAATTCAAGAAGACCTGTTGAGATCACGTCTCATCCGAAGCACTATGACAACCCGAAGAAGAAACCTTGTGCTGCAAGATTTGGGGAGAAATAGGACACACCTGGGAGGAACACAAGGATGGATGCCCTCATTGTGAGGAGAAACACCCGGTGAGGAATGCCCAACTAGTCGGGTGACTTGTTTCTTGTGTGAAGGAACCACCCACTACCCGACTCGGTGTCACATTTACCCCATGGTGCAACAAACTATTCAGGAGCAGGAAGAAGGAATGAAAGAAGCCCTCAGAAGTTATGAAAGAACCTGTGATGAAGGAATGTGTTGAAGACCACGATGGAGAAGGCCTCAACAGATTTTACTCCAATGCCTGCTATTCATGTGGAGAAGGACATTTTCGCAGATTGCACCAAGGAAAGAAAAGAGTATCTGGATATTTCCGACAGCGAAGTGAAGTTTGACCCTCGGAAATAGAAGCTCGATCATTCTGAGATAAATCCAGGAAGAGAAAACAAACACACCCTCAGAACAACCCAATTTCTGCAAAGAGGGACAAGAGTCGTATTACCTGTTTTGAATGTAAGGACGTCGGGCATTATGCCAATCATTGTCTTGAAAGGAAGCAAGGAACTCAAGGAGCAGGCACCATCTCCAAGAAGCCCAAAGACTTATCGAAAGTTATCTGTTTTCATTGCAAGGAAGAAGGACATTATGCTACTAAATGTTCCTACAAGAAGGAAGCTGTAGTTGAGTAGTATGCATGAGGTAGGAACCCACCCCCTGTTACCAAGCCCGGGACGATATTTTATTTAATGCTACGCTATAGTAGACGGGGTTTGGTATGAGTGCTCGGGAGTGGTGTGAGAATGGAGGATCTACGTCATTGACGACAACACCATGATGAAAGCTGCAAGGACTGCATCCTCAAGGCCTCAAGACTTCAAGACTCGAGACAAGAATTCAATACACGCTCATTGGGTGAAGGGCGGTTGACGGGCACCTGGAGAAACCAGTGGTTGGCGGGATGCATGGAGAAGCGCCATGACATCTTGCGGAAAGCTTCACCCAGACTCAAAGAGACGGAAGAATATTTCACGCCGGAAGCTTACCTGCAACCGCAAGTCATTATGGGCTCTGGCTTGGTTGACCTTAGTTGTGACTGTGGCTGGGGACGGTACTAGCAGATGTAAAACTACGGTAGGATGGGTTGAGTGCGGACGGTGGTCGAGGAACTCTTTGGAAGACCATGTTTGGTCATCTTGTTCTCAAACACTCTGAAGTGCGAGAGCGTAAAGAGAGGATCGAATCTTGCGGGTAAAGTGTACAAACCTCTGCAGAGGGTTATAACCTAATCGATTAGCCGTGTCCCGATTACGGACAATTTGAGCATCTGGACTTGGATCTATCTCGGAACTCTCAACACCGGATGATAACTTAATTGTGGGCAACATATGATGATTTTGGGCTATGAGACATCGGTTGGCGGAGCCATGTCATGATAGTAAACTCCATAGTACAGACTTCATTTATTCCTTTGATGTAGGTAAAATAAAACCAGCTTTTACGCAAACAAAATTCGAATCTGAGCCACAAAGCCAAATTGCATATAGTATAGTTTTACCATCTGTTTATTCATGTTGTGATCTTGCGGTACATTCAATGTCTTGACCTACACGGCTGCAACGTATCATGTTGCGAGATACTTTCTTCCGACGAGTAAGGTTACGATCTTGGGTTACGGTCTACACTCAACTTTGCCGATGGCGTTGATGGGACTCCACACCCGTTTGATGGTTTCGCTGAGTATTATGAGGTATATATCATTTCGTTATTTATACATGTGATTGCACTTTGATATATACATTGATGTCTTGTGTGTGCAAAGATACTTGATCCGAGGATGGCATAGTAACACGGAGGCTTGACCGTCTGAGGTCAGGTCGCTACAAGCCTGTATTTACAAGAAAGTGAGTGGGAGCTCTGTAGCATTTCTGATATTATATGTGGACGACATATTATTGATTGGAAATGATATAGAATTTCTGGATAGCATAAAGGATACTTGAATAAAAGTTTTTCAATGAAAGACCTCGGTGAAGCTGCTTACATATTGGGCATCAAGATCTATAGAGATAGATCAAGACGCTTAATTGGACTTTCACAAAGCACATACCTTGATAAAGTTTTGAAAAAGTTCAAAATGGATCAGGCAAAGAAAGGTTTTTACCTGTATTACAAGGTGTAAGATTGAGTCGACTCAATGCCCGACCACAGCGCAGAAGATAGAGAAAATGAAAGATGTTCCTATGCTTCAGCCATAGGCTCTATCATGTATGAAATCTGTGTACCGGACGACGTATGCTTAGCGAGAAGCTTGGCAGGAAGGTACCAAAGTAATCCAGAGTGGATCATTGGACAGCGGTCAAGAACATCTGAAATACGAAAAGGACTAAGGATATGTTTCTCGTATATGGAGGTGACAAAGAGCTAGTCGTAAATGGTTACGTCGATGCAAGCTTTGACACTTGATCCGGACGATTCTAAATCGCAAACCGGATCGTGTTTTTATTAAGCGGTGGAGCTGTCGGTTGGTGCAGTTCTAAACAAAGCGTTGTGGTGGGATCTACATGTGAAGCGGAGTACATAGCTGCTTGGAAGCAGCAAATGAAGGAGTCGGATGAAAGAGTTCATTTCCGATCTAGGTGTCATACCTAGTGCATCGGGACCAATGAAGATCTTACGTGACAATCTTGGTGCAATTGCCTTGGCAAAGGAATCCAGATTTCACAAGAGGACCAAGCATATCAAGAGACGCTTCAATTCCATTCGGGACCAAGTCCAAGTGGGAGACATAGAGATTTGCAAAATACATACGGATCTGAATGTTGCAGACCCATTGACTAAGCCTCTTCCACGAGCAAAACATGATCAGCACCAAGACTCCATGGGTGTTAGAATCATTACTGTGTAATCTAGATTATTGACTCTAGTGCAAGTGGGAGACTGAAGGAAATATGCCCTAGAGGAAATAATAAAGTTATTATTTATTTCCTTATATCATGATAAAATGTTTATTATTCATGCTGGAATTGTATTAACCGAAAACATAATACATGTGTGAATACATAGACAAACAGATAGTCACTAGTATGCCTCTGCTAGACTAGCTCATTAATCAAATATGGTTATGTTTCCTAACCATAGACATGTGTTGTCATTTGATTAATGGGATCACCTCATTAGGAGAATGATGTGATTGACATGACCCATTCCGTTAGCTTAGCACTTGATCGTTTAGTATATTGCTATTGCTTTCTTCATGACCTATACATGTTCCTGTAACTATGAGATTATGCAACTCCGTTTACGGAGGAACACTTTGGGTACTACCAAATGTCACAGCGAATCTGGGTGATTGTAAAGGAGTACTACAGGTGTCTCCAAAGGTACTTGTTGGGTTGGCGTATTTGAGATTAGGTTTTGTCACTCCGATTGTCGGAGAGGTATCTCTGGGCCTTCTCGGTAATACACATCACATAAGCCTTGCAAGCATTGCAACTAATGAGTTAGTTGTGAGATGATGTATTACGGAACGAGTAAAGAGACTTACCGGTAACGAGATTGAACTAGGTATTGGATACCGACGATCGAATCTCGGGTAAGTAACATACCGATGATAAAGGGAACAACGTATGTCGTTATGCGTTTTGACCGATAAATGATCTTCGTAGAATATGTAGGAACCAATATGGGCATCCAGGTTCCGCTATTGGTTATTGACCGAGAATGGTTCTAGGTCATGTCTACATAGTTCTCGAACCCGTAGGGTCCGCACGCTTAACGTTTCGATGTGTTCATTATGAGTTTATAAGTTTTGATGTACGAAGGTTGTTGAGTCCCGGATGTGATCACGGACATGACGAGGAGTATCGAAATGGCCGAGACATAAAGATTGATATATTGGAAGCCTATGTTTTGACTTCGGAGAGGTTCCGGATGAAAACAGGACGTTAGCGGAACACCGGGGGGTTACCGGAACCCCCCGGGGGGTCAATGGGCCTTGATGGGCCATAGGGAGAAGAGGAAGGGCCGGCCAGGGCAGGCGCGCCCCCCCCCTCTTGTCCGAATAGGACAAGGAGAAGAAGCGGCGCCCCTTCCCTCTTCCCCTCCCAATCCTATTCCAACTAGGAAGGGGGAGTCCTACTCGGTGGGAGTAGGACTCCTCGGCGCCGCCTAGGGCTGGCCGCACCCCTTGCTCCTTTATATACGGGGCAGGGGCACCACAGAACACACAAGTTGATCTACGTGATCGTTCTTAGCCGTGTGCGGTGCCCCTCCACCATATTCCACTTCGGTCATATCGTCATGAGCTTAAGCGAAGCCCTGCGCGCCGTGAAAGTCATATCGTCGCGAAGCTTAAGCGAAGCCCTGCGTCGGTGGAGCATAATCATCGTCACCACGCCGTCGTCTTGTGGAACTCATCCCCGACGCTTTGCTGGATCGGAGCCCGGGATCGTCATCGAGCTGAGCGTGTGCAGAACTCGGAGGTGTCGTGACGTTCGGTACTTGGATCGGTCGGATCGTGAAGGCGTCGACTACATCAACAGCGTTGTTATAACGCTCCGCTTTCGGTCTACGAGGGTACGTGGACAGACACTCTCCCCTCTCGTTGCTATGCCATCACCATGGTCTTGCGTGTGCGTAGGAATTTTTTTGAAATTACTACGTTCCCCAACAAGTCCACCAGCCGAAGACCTATCCCAACTGCAGAGACGGCCAATTCCTACTGATTGGAACCCCATTCCATTTATTCCCAGTTTAGAAGAGAATGCTTTCAATGTTGTTAGGGACTACGTGCATATATTCCCATCATGGGAAGATTATAGTGAAGACAAACACCATTTTCACATCTTCCTGTCCAACTTACATGTAAGTGCTATTATTCATGGTTATTATTTTCCTGTTTTCTGCTGATCGAACACATCGATGATTTACATTACATTGTTGTAACTAGGCGAGGGTCAATCTGGATAGTCATGACGAGCAAAGCTTGCTTGTTCTTTTCAAGGAAGCATTGCAGCAGTATCGGTGTTACCTGAGGAAATCACACTTTGATGGCAAGTCTATAAACGAATTTCCGGTGAAGTCTCCTGTGCTAAATTTAGAAGACATTGAATGGAAAAACCTTGTTATGCACTAGTCTCGTTCCCAGGATGAGGTACTGTCTATGTAATCACATGACAATTTGAACTTCTACTTTTCCGCATGTGCCTTACGGATCTTTTTTGCAGGAAATCTACTCGAAGAAGAATTCCGGTTTGAAAAGAACGACAGAATATCGCAAGTATGCTGCCCGCTGCTTTGCTCTTGTTAGTACCTGTTGTCCTGTATCACTGTACTTGCATACATACCAGGTTCATTATGTGATAGCAGTATGCATGATAGCTTTCTTATCAATTGTTCGCTCCAAATTATCTGATCTGTATGAATGGTTACATTAGTGTAGAATATATCCAATGCCAATGCATTTATTTAGCTCTGCATTGCTCTTGTAAGTACATGCTGTCCTTTATCAGTCTACTTATATTTACAGGTAGTTGTTCATGTACCATCACTCTGCATCTTATTTTCCTTGGCCCTCCATTTTCTACACATCAGATCTATATTTACTCTTACCATAAGGTTGGTACTGAAGAAGTTTAGCTGTACATTGCTCTTGGCTGTGCCTTTTCCCTGTATCGCTGCACATACATTTATAGCTACTTGGTTATGTAGCATCGCTCTCCATCTTATCTTAAATATTCTCCATTTTTCCTATATTATCACATCTATATTTACTCTTAACAAAATGTAGAATAAAGGCAATGCTTATGAAGAAGATTCTGTGCTAAACTTCTTGAATTGCCCCCCATCAGCATGGACAAGGGCTTTATAGAGCCCGCCTTCACCAGTAATGTAAGTTTGTCCTTCTCAAGCCTTCAAACTTTGTTGTGTATATTTGTTTAGGCATGACTGCAATAGCTGTTTATTTTTGGTGTTTGCATCAAATTGCATGTTTAAAGTTTATTATGTAGTTCATAAACAAAAGTTTGTCCTTCTCAATTTAAGTTTTCAGTTGTACAACCAAGTTCCTTCTTCATACCATGTAAATTAAACTATCTGAGCAAGTGATCTTCTTTTGCCTTTGCATGTATGCTTCATTCTTCATCCGTAATCCGGTGGTGTGGTGAACCTACCCACTACAGCACAATGTCATATTCTGCAATGTCTTAACTATGAACAATGTCATATCATTCTACTATTATTTAAACCGTCTCTTTATTTACCAATATGAAATGGGATAAATTGATGGCACACTAACCATTGATACTTATGAGTTCTTGATCTGTAATCCAGTGGTGTCGTGAAGCTACCAACTCCTTCACAATGTCATTTCCTGCCATGTCTTGACTTGAACAATACCATATTGTGTTAATGCAATTTTAAACTGTGTCACTTTATTCGTCAGTAAGAAATGTGATGAATTGTCAGCACTGATCCTTTTATGTGCAAAACCTATCATCTGTATGCTTGTTTATCTTTAAGAGTGAGGAAGATATAAGTGTTGAACAAGCGCAGATCTCATCATCTTGCTCATTTGCTTGCGTTGCAGCTCCCAATGAGGCTAACCTTTCTTGAACTCTATTGAAGTCTTTGTCGGTTTTGTATATTATTTTGTCGGCGTGTTTATTTGCCTTTGGTGGCGATCTTTGATGCCCAGTGTATGTAATCTGCTGTCCGCTTGTGCTTTATTATCATAGTGGCGAAATTTGATGCCTAGTGGATGTAATATGCCGTAATTTCTTTATTGTATAGTCTAGGTTTTTCTTATTCACGATGCTGCAGTTATTTTATTGTATATATATCTGTCTTCGCATGATAAACCGCCAAACCGTAAAATTACGGTACATAATCGGGCCGTCATGCAATCATGATGTATGATCCGCATCATGGGCCCCGTCAAACTGGCCCACTAGTAGATTCGGGCCTTTAATAGGCTGAGTAACCCCCGGTCCTCTTTTCGCAAGAAAACTCAATGGGTTTTTAGGAGGATGAGAAGTAGGTTGGGCCTGAAACGTGCCGAATAGCTCACGGGCCGGCAGCAGCCCGAAATGGACCCCGACCCATGATTGTGCGAATCAAATCACGGGCTTTTAACATGCCAAAGTTGTCTCGGTCCTCGTTTGGCCCAATCAGATATCGGCTGCGAGCAGGCCGGATGCAAACCGGGCCGTAGTTAGGCCCAACTATATGACGGGCTTTTAACAAGCCGAAATTAATATAGGGCCGAAATGTTAAACGTGCCCTTAACAGGCCGAAACTAATATCAAGCCGAATTACTAAATGGGCCTTTAGTAACTGGCCCCAAAAGCATAGCGTCCAGTTAATGGGCCGAACCTAATATGGGCCATAATTGAGCCCAAAGCCTCTTAAAGGGTCGGACCTTATCTGGGCCGTGATTTGGCCCAGAAAGTGGGAGGCTTTTAACGGGCCGGATCTTATATGGGCCATTATTAGGCCCAGAACGTGGCAGGCCATCAATGGACCGGATCAAATATGGCCGACATTTGGCCCAAAACATGACAGCCAGTTAATGGGTCGGCCTACTACGGTCCTCAAAATCTTGCGGGCCTACAGCTGGGCCGGCCCATTAATTTCGGCAAAATCGCGTGGGCCTTTAGCTGGGCCGGCCCATTATGATCCGCAAGAATTTTGTGGGCCTTTACCTGGGTCGACCCATTATGGCACACAAAAATCTTGTGGGCCTTTAACTGGGCCGGCCCTTTATGCCCTGCGAAATCTTGTGGGCCTTTAGCTGGGCCAGCCCATTATGGCCCGCAAAATCTCGTGGGCCTTTAGCTGGGCCGACCCATTATGGTCCGCAAAATCTTGTGGGCCTTTAGTTGGGCCGGCCCATTTAAACTTGTTGGGCCGTGCCACGTGTCGACATATCATAGGCGCCTTCTGTCCAGTGAGTGGATGATATCTGTCCCAACGATGAGCCGACACGTGTTTCCTCTAGCCAATGATGATTTTACACGTGAAAAATCCCCATTGGGCGTGGCTGTTAACGGGTTATCGGATCCAAAACCCGACCCGATAGCTTAATGGCGTTCCGTTACGGTGGATGCCACGTGTCGGTCACCCTTGACGAAAGCACTTCTGTGACGCGCGATTTATCGTCATGGAAGTGGACACTTCCGTGATGATAATTTTGGTAATGTCATGGAACACTTCTACGACAACACAGGTATGACTATCTTGATTTTGTCATAAATTTTTCATGGATGTACATGCATGACAAAAAACGCGACCTACTGTGACAAACACGTATCATCACGGAAGTGTATTTTTTTGTAGTGATAATGAAAAATTCCCACTAGTATATGAAAGTGACAAAACAAGAGACTCTCTATCATGAAGATTATGGTGCTACTTTGAAGCACAAGTGTGGCAAAGGATAGTAGAATTGTCCCTTCTCTCTTTTTCTCTCATTTTTTTGGGGCCTTCTCTTTTTTTATGGCCTTTCTCTTTTTTTTATTCCTCACTTGGGACAATGCTCTAGAAAATGATGATCATCACACTTCTATTTATTTACAACTCAATGATTACAACTCGATACTAGAACAAAGTATGACTCTATATGAATGCCTTCGGCTGTGTACCGGGATATGCAATGAACCAAGAGTGACATGTATGAAATAATTATGAACGGTGGCTTTGCCACAAATACTATGTCCTCTACATGATCATGCTAGCAATATGACAATGATGAATGTGTCATGATGAACGGAATGGTGGAAAGTTGCATGGCAATATATATTGGAATGGCTATGGAAATGCCATAATAGGTAGGTATGGTGGATGTTTTGAGGAAGATATAAGGAGGTTTATGTGTGAAATAGCGTATCATGTCACGGGGTTTGGATGCACCGGCGAAGTTTGCACCAACTCTCAATGTGAGAAAGGGCAATGCACGGTACCGAAGAGGCTAGCAATGATGGAAGCGTGAGAGTGCGTATAATCCATGGACTCAACATTAGTCATAAAGAACTCACATACTTGTTGCAAAAATCTACAAGTCATCAAAAACCAAGCACTACGCGCATGCTCCTAGGGTGATAGATTGGTAGGAAAAGACCATCGCTCGTCCTCGACCGCCACTCATGAGGACAATCAAAATACACCTCATGTTTCAAATTTGTTACATAACGTTTACCATACGTGCATGCTACGGGACTTGCAAACTTCAACACAAGCATTTCTCAAATTCACAACTACTCAACTAGCACGACTTTGACATTATTACCTCCATATCTCAAAACAATCATCAAGCATCAAACTTCTCTTAGTATTCAACACACTCATAAGAAAGTTTTTACTATTCTTGAATACCTAGCATATTAAGATAATTTAAGCAAATTACCATGCTATTTAAGACTCTCAAAATAATCTAAGTGAAGCATGAGAGATCAATAATTTCTATAAAACAAATCCACCACCGTGCTCTAAAAGATATAAGTGAAGCACTAGAGCAAAACTATATAACTCAAAAGATATAAGTGAAGCACAAAGAGTATTCTAATAGTTTCCAAATCATGTATGGATCTCTCAAAAGGTGTGTACAGCAAGGATGATTGTGGTAAACTAAAAAGCAAAGACCCAAATCATACAAGACGCTCCAAGCAAAACACATATCATGTGGTGAATAAAAATATAGCTCCAAGTAAAGTTACCGATAAAAATATAGCTCTTTTGTTTCTTGACGTATGGCGGTGAAGTTGTTGGTGAAGATTGCGGTGATGATGATGGCCACGGCGGCGTTCCGGCGCCACCGGAAGAGAAGGGGAGAGGGGGCCCTTCGTCTTCTTATTCCTTGACCTCCTCCCTAGATGGGAGAAGGGTTTCTCCGCTGGTCCTTGGCCTCCATGGCGTGGGAGGGGCGAGAGCCCCTCCGAGATTGGATCTGTCTCTCTGTTTCTCTCTGTTTCTGCGTTCTCGTCTGCTGCCCTTTCACCGTTTCTTATATATATGGAGATCTGTAACTCCGATTGGGCTGAAACCTGCGCCGTGATTTTTTACCAAAAATTAGCTTTCTTGCGGCCGAAGAAGGGCAACAACCGCCTTACAGGGGGGCCACAAGGGTCAGGGGCGCGCCCAGGGGGGTGGGGCGCACCCCATGGCTCGTGCTCACCTCGAACAATGTGTCGCGTTGATCTTTCTCCCAAATTTTCCAAATATTCCAAAAATAAGCTCCGTCCATTTTATCCCATTTGGACTCCATTTGATATGGATATTCTGCGAAACATAAAACATGCAACAAACATGAACTGGCACTGGGCACTGGATCAATATGTTAGTCCCAAAAATAATATAAAAAGTTGCCAAAAGTATATGAAAGTTGTATAATATTGGCATGGAACAATCAAAAATTATAGATCTGACGGAGGCGTATCAGCATCTAAGCTTAATTCCTACTAGTCCTCGAGTAGGTAAATGATAAAAAAGATAATTTTTGATGTGGAATGCTACCTAGAATAATCTTGACCATGTATCTAATCATGGCATGAATATTAAGACACGAGTGATTCAAAGCAATAGTCTATCATTTGACATAAAAACTATAATACTTCAAGCCTACTAATAAAGCAATCATGTCTTTTCAAAATAACAAGGCCAAAGAAAGTTATCCCTACAAAATCATATAGTCTGGCTTTGCTCCATCTTCACCACACAAAATATTCACATCATGCACAACCCCGATGACAAGCCAAGCAATTGTTTCATACTTTTGACGTTCTCAAACCTTTCCAACTTTCACGCAATACATGAGCGTGAGCCATGGACATATCACTATAGGTGGAATAGAATATGATGGTGGAGGTTGTGTGGAGAAGACAAAAAGGAGAAGATAGTCTCACATCAACTAGGCGTATCAACGGGCTATGGAGATGCCCATCAATAGATATCATTGTGAGGAGTAGGGATTGCCATGCAACGGATGCACTAAGAGTTGTAAGTGTATGAAAGCTCAAACTGGAAACTAAGTGGGTGTGCATCCAACTTGCTTGCTCATGAAGACCTCGGGCATTTGAGGAAGTCCATCGTTGGAATATACAAGCCAAGTTCTATAATGAAAATCCCCACTAGTATATGAAAGTGACAACTCAAGAGACTCTCTATATGAAGAACATGGTGCTACTCTGAAGCACAAGTGTGGTAAAAGGATAGTAACATTGCCCCTTCTCTCTTTTTCTCTCATTTTTTTATTTTCTCTTTTTTATTTTATTTTTATTTTTTGGTGGGCTTCTTTGGCCTCTTTTTTTATTTGGGCTTCTTTGGCCTCTTTTATTTTGATAACCTCACATCGGACAATGTTCTAATAATGATGATCATCACACTTTTATTTACTTACAACTCAATATTACAACTCGATACTAGAACAAAGATATGACTCTATATGAATGCCTCCGTGATGTGCAGGATATGCAATGATCTAGCGCAGCAATGACATCAAAAAACGGACAAGCCATGAAAACATCATGCTAGCTATCTTACGATCATGCAAAGCAATATGACAATAAATGTTCAAGTCATCTATATGATGATGATGGAAGTTGCATGGCAATATATCTCGGAATGGCTATGGAAATGCCATGATAGGTAGGTATGGTGGCTGTTTTGAGGAATATATAATGAGGCTTATGTGTGACAGAGCGTATCATGTCACGGGGTTTGGATGCACCGGCGAAGTTTGCACCAACTCTCGAGGTGAGAAAGGGCAACACACGGTACCGAAGAGGCTAGCAATGATGTAAGGATGGGAGTGTGTATAATCCATGGACTCAACATTAGTCACAAAGAACTCACATACTTATTGCAAAAACCTATTAGCCATCGAAACAAAGTACTATGCGCATGCTCCTAGGGGGATAGATTGGTAGGAAAAGACCATCGCTCGTCCCCGACCGCCACTCATAAGGAAGACAATCAATAAATAAACCGTGCTCCGACTTCATCACATAACGGTTCACCATACGTGCATGCTACGGGAATCACAAACCTCAACACAAGTATTTCTACTAATCCACAACTACCCACTAGCATGACTTTAATATCACCATCTTTATATCGCAAAACTATTGCAAGGAATCAAACATATCATATTCAATGATCTACAAGTTTATGTAGGATTTTATGACTAACCATGTGAATGACCAATTCCTGTCATCTCTCTAAATAGATATAACAGAAGCAAGAGAGTTTAATTATTTGTACAAAAGATATGCCCACGCTCTAACAAATATAGGTGAAGCAAAAGAGCATTCTACAAATGGCGGTTTTCTATGTGAAGAGAAACAGGCAATCCAAACTTCAAATGATATAAGTGAAGCACATGAAGCATTCTATAAAGCCATACTCAAAAGAAGTGAAGTGCAAAGACCATTCTATAAATCAACCAAGGACTATCTCATACCAGCATGGTGCATAAAAGAAAAATGAAAACTAAAGCAAAAGACGCTCCAAGTTTTGCACATATCGCATGAACGAAACGAATCCGAAAACATACCGATACTTATTGAAGAAAGAGGGGATGCCTTCCGGGGCATCCCCAAGCTTAGACGCTTGAGTCTCCTTGAATATTTACTTGGGGTGCCTTGGGCATCCCCAAGCTTGAGCTCTTGCCTCTCTTCCTTCTTCTCACATCGAGATCTTCTCGATCATCGAAAACTTCATCCACACAAAACTTCAACAGAAAACTCGGTAAGATCCGTTAGTATAATAAAGCAAATCACTACTCTAAGCACTGTTACAAACCAATTCATATTTTGTTTTTGCATTGTGTCTACTGTAATATAGCTTTTTCATGGCTTAATCCACTGATATAAATTGATAGTTTCATCAAAACAAGCAAACTATGCATCAAAAACAGAATCTGTCTAAAACAGAACAGTCTGTAATAATCTGAACATTCACCATACTTATGATACTTGAAAAATTCTGCCAAAATTAGGAAAAATAAACAATTTGTAAATAAATACAGTGCAAAAAGTATCAGAACCATATGACGTTCCAGTAAAAAACGAAAAATCACGCACTACAGACAAAGTTTCCGTCCTGCACCGTACAAACCAAGAAGCATTGTAAACATCCTAAAGGCAAACCTTGGCACATTATTTTTATAATACAATGGAATTGTACAAGGGGATAATTATTTTGTTGAAAAGTTTGTGTATTCAAGATTCACAAAGTTTCCGTGAGCATGAACAAAGTTCAAGGCTAGCTCCCACTTCAACAATGCTTGTCTCTCTCACTTTCACTTTCCTTTTTGAAAAAGTTTTGGGTTCCCCTCTTTATTTTTGTTGTTTTTTAACTATATTAAAGCACTCAACAGAAATAAACGACTCTCTAAAACTTCCGGGTTGTCTCCCTGGCAACGCTTTCTTTAAAGCCATTAAGCTAGGCATATGGTGCTCAAGTAATGGATCCACCCGGATCCCAAGGTATATCAAAGCCAATTTTAATTAGCAATGATTTGGCATTTAATAGTGAGCACAAGGTAAAATATATCATGCAACAACGAAGTCTAACTCTCTTCCTATGCATGGCATGTCATAAAAGAACAATTCATGCACACATAGTAAAGGCCAATGCATATTATAAACAATTTCTTGCAATTTTACCATGTTGGAAACATAGAGAGGTGGAGATATAGTTCCTCTATCATAATAATTGCAAGTAGGATCAGCAAGCACATGCATATTATATCTATCAAAATCATCATGTGTAATAGTAGAACGCAACCCATCAATATAATCCTTAATAAGTGCAAACTTCTCCGATATAGTGCAGTTTGGAGAATTCAAAAAGATAATAGGACTATCATGCGTGGGTGCAATAGCAACAATTTCATGTTTAACATAAGGAACTATAGCAAGTTCATCTCCTTAAGCATAATTCATATTGGCATCTTGGCCACAAGCATAGCAAGCACCATCAAAAAGGGATATTTCAAAAGAATCAAAGGGATCATAACAGTCATCATAGCAATCATCCTTAGGTAAGCATGAAGGGAAATTAAACAATGTATGAGTTGAAGAGTTACTCTCATTAGAAGGTGGGCACGGGTGATCAGTCCGCTCTTCGTCCTTTTGTTCTTTGCTCTCCTCCTCATCTTTTTCATCCAATGAGCTCACAGTTTCATCAACTTATTCTTCCATAGATTCCTGCAAAATATTAATCTCTTCTTGGACAACGGAGACTTTCTCAATAAGTGCATTAATATCGGAATTGTATTCATAATTCTCATAGCAGTATTTGAGGATAGCTAAATTTTCAGGTCTATAAACAACATCATTAAAATCTTCAAACTCTTTAAACATAGATTCAATTTCATGAGCACCCATAAAAGCAACAAATTCTTCTATTTGTTCCACATCATAGTAATCATATATACCATTAGCATAAGAAGCTAAGGTTTTATTATCATTAAATTTGCATGAAAAGGGAAGGTGTGGAGCCTTCATCCTAGAGCAACAAGTATAATCATATCTCAAGCGTAGTTGCCTAGCATACCACTTCAATATATGAATTTGATCCCATAATAGTTTCCCTTTTTGAGTCAAGCGATAATCCCTAAAGTATTCACGTTGATCGAACGTTACTCCCATTACATAATTGAATGGGGTTTTCTCAGGATTATTAACGTAGTACATAATATCTTTCACATAACCAGCACCGAGGGTTTTAGGAGGTTCCCCATCTCCATGAGTAGCAAGTACACCTAATTTTTTTGGTATTTCGTGTTCCATATCCATAACTAAAGATAGAGAACAACTAAGAATAGCAAATAAAAATTACTTAGTGATAAAGCAAACAAGCACACACGAGAATATTCACCCCATGCTATTGCTCCCCGGCATCGGCGCCAGAAAAAGGTCTTGATAACCCACAAGTATAGGGGATCAATTGTAGCCTCTTTCGATAAGTAAGAGTGTCGAACCCAACGAGGAGCTAAAGGTAGAACAAATATTCCCTCAAGTTCTATCGACCACCGATACAACTCTACACACGCTTAACGTTCGCTTTACCTAGAACAAGTATGAACCTAGAAGTACTTTGTAGGTGTTTTTGGATAGGTTTGCAAGAAGATAAAGAGCGTGTAAATAAAAGCTAGGGGCTGTTTAGATGAAGACACAACTAAATTAGTTTTAGTAGAGAGATTTTTGTTACGAGAAAGTTATTTGTCCCTAGGCAATCGATAACTAGCACTACAAAAAAAAGACACATCCATGACATTTTGGGCCGAACGAAAAAAATTCTGTCATACATATGACACTTCTATGACGATAATTGTGACAAAACCCAGTATCATCATAGATGTGGTGGGCTCCTACTTCTATGACAAAAAAATCATGACAGAAAATGGGCTTTTCGTCCTGGGCGGGCCGGAGCGCAGCTGCATGACATTCTTTGGGCCGTCCATGATGGAAAAAACCGTGGTAGAAGCGAGGGGGAGGAAAATTTTGGGGGAGTTCCTGGTTACGGTGGGAGGTCGGGGGCTGAGCGATGCGCGTTTCTCTCATACACGTACGCGCGTGTGTGTGAGGAGTTGGCTCTAACTAAACTCGAGCGAGGCGTTGGGCTCTAATTGAACCCGAGCGATTGCACTGCAGGCTACGCGTTACTGAACCTGAGCAATCGATCGATGGCTCTTAACTGAACCCGATCGAGCGATTCCTTTGCTACTGCTGCCAACTGAAGCTCTAATTGAACAGTGAGCGTTGCGGGGGGTTTGGATGAATAGTGAGCGGTCGGGTTGCCTCTGGATGAACAGGACCCCGTGGTGTGGTGGAGGCCTGGATGAGCAGTGAAGCGGTGGAGGGGTGCCCGTGGAGGGTGGTTGAACAGGACCCGTGGTGTGGAGGGCTGGATGAAAAGTAGGCGGTGGAGGGTGGTTGAACAGGACCCGTGGTGTGGAGGGCTGGATGAGCAGAGAGCGGTGGAGGGGTGGTTGAGCGATGGCGGTGGGAGTAGCGCGGTGGAGGCTGGATGAACAGGAGCACGTGGAGGCTGGAGGAGGTCGACGGTAGCCTGTGGAGGCTGGAGGAGGTCGACGGTGGAGATGAACAGTATCCCGTGGAGTCCCGTTTTGCGGTACGCCACACCCCTCCCGATGAACAGGACCCCCGTTTCGACCGTAACGCTCCAACACAAGTCCGTTTCGTCCGTTTTGTGGTACACCACACCCCTCCTGATCAACAGGACCTCCGTTTCGACCGTAGGAGGTCTGTTTCATCCGTTTTGCAGTACGCCACACCCCTCCCGATCAACAGGACCCCCGTTTCGACCGTGGGAGGTCCATTTCCTCCGTTTTGCGGTACGCCACACCCCTCCCGATCAACAAGACCCCGTTCCGAACGTAGGAGGTCCGTTTCCTCTATTTTGCGGTACGCCAGGCCTCGTTTCGATCGCCAGTTCCTTCCAAGCCCTCCCGATGAACACGACCACACATTCCGTTCCGACCCAGCCGGTTGGCTCCCACGCGTTCCGTTGCCTCCCGATGAACACGGCGCATTCCGTTGCCTCCCCATGAACACGGCGCATTCCGTTGCCTCCCCATGAACACGGCGGCGATGATGTTTCTCCGTTCGACCCAGCCATGTACGAGCCCGGCCATACGTGATGCGCGCGAGTAGGCATTGAGACCCGCCGTATGTACACATACGTGGACATATTTCTCTCTTGCACCCCGGCGCTGACGCGTGCGTGTACATGCTACGCGGCGCCTCTACTACGACACGCGGCGCCTCTACATCCACCAAGATATATGTACGCATACCGTTCGCGAACAGAATGAAAATGCTACGACGCTTGATCAGGTGGGTCCCGACTATCGAGCACTTCCTTGCTGCGAAGATGTAGCTGGTGGGTCCTAGCGATCGGGGCGAATCTTTTTTTCCCGGACGCACTTCCTTGCGTGCGAAGATGTAGCTGGTGGGTCCCAGCAGTCAGGGGAAACGTTTTTTTCGCGAAATACAGTGGCCCGTCCGGTGGGTCCCAGCTGTCAGGTAGAGGAATCATTATTTTCTGCGTAATAAGGAGGCACTTCCTTTCTGTGGCCGTGGACCCAGCTGTCAGCCTCTCCACGTATAGTCCACGTCCAATGGAAGTCGTTCCTTGACCACGTTGACATCGCCGCGCCGAGAGCACCAGGGCGGTGGACGACGGCGAGGCCTAGGAAGGGGATGACGCGGAGCCGGGGAAGATGCGGCAGTGGAAGCCCATGCGGAGAGGAGTACGAGGGTTCACTGGTTCGGTTGCGGTGTGAGGCTACCGTCGCCACAGGGCCTGTCCAGCGGTGGGAATAGTAGGGGGCGGTGAGGCCTCCGCGGCAGCACATCCGACCACGGGAGGCAGGAGCATGCGGCACGACCGGCGCTGTTTTGGGCAGCTGGGGCAAGAAGACCAGAGGTTGAAGAAGCACTACGGCCGTTGGATGGACATCGTACGGTCACTGGAGCTAGAATTGTTTATATTGACTAAGTTGACAAAGCCCTCCGTCCCCGTCAACTTAGTAGGCCCACAAGTCAGCCTCCCACCAAGGTGGGTCCTAGCTAGCAGGGGGTATTCATTTTTTTGTGCATAATAAGGAGGCACTTCCGGTGGGTCCGAGCTGACAGCAGGGGGAACGTTTTTTTCGTGAAATATGGTGGTCCGTCGGGTGGGTCCCAGCAGTCAGGGGCAAACTTTTTTTTCGCGAAATACTAGTGGGCGTCCGGTGGGTCCCTGCTGTCAGGTGGAGGAATAATTATTTTCCGCGTAATAAGGAGGCACTTCCTTGCGGCTGCCGTGGACCCAGCTGTCAGCCTCTCCATGTACATGTTGGAAATATGCCCTAGAGGCAATAATAAATTAGTTATTATTATATTTCCTTGTTCATGATAATCGTTTATTATCCATGCTATAATTGTATTGATAGGAAACTCAGATACATGTGTGGGTACATAGACAACACCATGTCCCTAGTAAGCCTCTAGTTGACTAGCTCGTTGATCAACAGATGGTTACGGTTTCCTGACCATGGACATTGGATGTCGTTGATAACGGGATCACATCATTAGGAGAATGATGTGATGGACAAGACAATCCTAAGCCTAGCACAAAGATCGTAGTTCAGTATCTGAAGCTTTTCTAATGTCAAGTATCATTTCCTTAGACCATGAGATTGTGCAACTCCGGATACCGTAGGAATTCTTTGGGTGTACCAAGCGTCCACAACGAATCGGGTGGCTATAAAGGTGCACTACAGGTATCTCCGAAAGTGTCATTGGGTTGGTACGAATCGAGGCGGGATTTGTCACTCCGTAAGCGGAGAGGTATCTCTGGGCCCACTCGGTAGGACATCATCATAATGTGCACAATGTGACCAAGGGGTTGATCACGGGATGGTGTGTTACGGAACGAGTAAAGAGACTTGCCGGAAACGAGATTGAACAAGGTATCGGGATACCGACGATCGAATCTCGGGCAAGTACAATACCGCTGGACAAAGGGAATTGTATACGGGATCAATTGAGTCCTTGACATCGTGGTTCATCCGATGAGATCATCGTGGAACATGTAGGAGCCAATATGGGTATCCAGATCCGCTATTGGTTATTGACGGAGAACGTCTCGGTCATGTCTACATGTCTCCCGAACCCGTAGGGTCTACACATAAGGTTCGATGACGCTAGGGTTATAAAGGAAGTTTGTATGTGGTTACCGAATGTTGTTCGAGTCCGGATGAGATCCCGGACGTCACGAGGAGTTCGGAATGGTCCGGAGGTAAAGATTTATATATGGAAAGTTGTTGTTCGGGTTAGGAAAAAGTTCGGGTTTTTCGGTATTGTACCGGAAGCTTCTGAAGGTTCGGAGGATTCGGAGGGTCCAGAGGTCGGAAATTGTTCCACCACGTCCAATAAAGTAGCATGGGCTGTAGGGGGCGCCCTAGCCTTAATGGGCCAGGGGCACCAGCCCCCAAGGCCCATGCGCATGGGAGGGGAAACCCTAAGGGAGGGCCTCCACTTGACTTGGGAGGCACTCCTCCCCTCTTGGCCGCCCCCAAGTCCCATCTAGGGCTGGCCGCACCCCTTGGGGTGGGAAACCCTAAAGGGGCGCAGCCCCTTTCCCCTATATATACTTGAGGTTTTGGGCTGCCCAACACACATGAGTTCTCTCCTCTTGGTGCAGCCCCCTCTCCTCCTCCTCCTCTCCCTTGGTGCTTGGCGAAGCCTGCTGGGATTGCCACGCTCCTCCATCACCACCATGCCGTTGTGTTGCTGCTGGATGGAGTCTTCCTCAACCTCTCCCTCTCTCCTTGCTGGATCAAGGCGTGGGAGGCGCCACCGGGCTGTACGTGTGTTGAGCGCGGAGGTGCCGTGACGTTCGGCACTAGGATCTCCGGTGATTTGGATCACGACAATCACGACTCCTTCAACCCCGTTCTCATGAACGCTTCCGCTTAGCGATCTACAAGGGTATGTAGATGCACTCTCCTTCCCTCGTTGCTAGTTTCTCCATAGATGGATCTTGGTGACACGTAGGAAAATTTTGAATTTCTGCTACGTTCCCCAATAGTGGCATCATGAGCTAGGTCTATTGCGTAGATTCTTTGCACGAGTAGAACACAAAGTAGTTGTGGGCGTTGATGTTGTTCAATATGCTTACCGTTACTAGTCCAATCTTGTTTCGACGGTATTGTGGGATGAAGCGCCCGGACCGACCTTACACGCACTTCACGTGAGACAGGTTCCACCGATCGACATGCACTTGGTGCATAAGGTGGCTAGCGGTGCCGTCTCTCCCACTTTAGTCGGAACGGATTCGATGAAAAGGGTCCTTATGAAGGGTAAATAGCAATTGGCATATCACGTTGTGGTTTTGCGAGGTAAGAAACGTTCTTGCTAGAAACCCATAGCAGCCACGTAAAACATGCAACAACAATTAGAGGACGCCTAACTTGTTTTTGCAGGGTATGCTATGTGATGTGATATGGCCAAGAAGAATGTGATGAATGATATGTGATGTATGAGATTGATCATGTTCTTGTAATAGGATTCACGACTTGCATGTCGATGAGTATGACAACGGCAGGAGCCATAGGAGTTGTCTTTATTTATTGTATGACCTGCGTGTCATTGAACAACGCCATGTAATTACTTTACGTTATTGCTAACCGGTAGCCATAGTAGTAGAAGTAATAGTTGGCGAGACAACTTCATGAGGACACGATGATGGAGATCATGATGATGGAGATCATGGTGTGATGCCGGTGACGATGATGATCATGGAGCCCTGAAGATGGAGATCAAAGGAGCAAAATGATATTGGCCATATCATGTCACTATATAATTGCATGTGATGTTTATTATGTTTATGCATCTTGTTTACTTAGAACGACGGTAGTAAATAAGATGATCCCTACACAAATTTCAAGAAGTGTTCTCCCGACTGTGCACCGTTGCTACAGTTCGTCGCTTCTAAGCACCACGTGATGATCGGGTGTGATGGATTCTTACGCTCACATACAACGGTGTAAGACAGATTTACACAAGCAAAAACACTTAGGGTTAACTTGACGAGCCTAGCATGTGCGGACATGGCCTCGGAACACGAGACCGAAAGGTCGAGCATGAGTCGTATAGTAGATACGATCAACATGAAGATGTTCACCGATGATGACTAGTCCGTCTCACGTGATGATCGGACACGGCCTAGTTGACTCGGATCATGTAATCACTTAGATGACCGGAGGGATGTCTATCGAGTGGGAGTTCATAAGATGAACTTAATTATCTTGAACATAGTCAAAAGACCTTTTGCAAATTATGTCGTAAGCTCGCTCTTTAGTTCCACTGTTTAGATATGTTCCTAGAGAAAATATAGTTGAAAGTTGAAAGTAGCGATTATGCGGACAATAGAAAGCTTATGTCCTTAATGCACCGCTCAGTGTGCTGAACCCTAAACGTCGTTTGTGGATGTTGCGAACATCGGACATACACGTTTTGATAACTACGTGATAGTTCAGTTAAACGGTTTAGAGTTGAGGCACGAAAGACGTTTTCGAAATGTTGCGGAACATATGAGATGTTTCGAGGGCTGAAATTGGGATTTCAGGCTCGTGCTCACGTCAAGAGGTATAAGACCTCCGGCGATTTTCTTAGCCTGCAAACTAAGGGAGAAAAACTCAATTGTTGAGTTTGTGCTCAGATTGTCTGAGTGTAACAATCACTTGAATCGAGTGGGAGTTGATCTTCCTGAGATAGTGATGTTTCTCCCAAGACATTGCCACCAAGCTACTAGAGCTTCGTGATGAACTATAACATATCAGGGATAGATATGATGATCCTTGAAGTGTTCGCGATGTTTGACACGCGAAAGTAGAAATCAAGTAGGAGCATCAATTTTTGATGGTTGATGAAACCACTAGTTTCAAGAAGGGCAAGGGCAAGAAGGGCACTTCATGAAACGGCAAATCAGTTGCTGCTCCAAGTGAAGAAACCCAAGGTTGAACCCAAACCCGAGACTAAGTGCTTCTGTAATAAGGGGAACAGCCACTGGAGCAGAACCACCCTAGATACTTGGTAGATGAGAAGGCTGGCAAGGTCAAAAGAAGTATATTGGATATACATTATGTTAATGTGTACTTTACTAGTACTCCTAGTAGCACCAGTGGTATTAGATACCGTTCGGTTGCTAAGTGTTAGTAACTCGAAATAAAAGGCTACGGAATAAACGGAGACTAGCTAAAGGTGAGTGACGATATGTGTTGGAAGTGTTTCCAAGGTTGATGTGATCAAGCATCGCACGCTCCCTCTACCATCGAGATTGATGTTAAACCTAAATAATTGTTATTTGGTGTTTTGCGTTGAGCATAGACATGATTGGATTATGTCTATCGCAATACTGTTATTCATTTAAGGAGAATAATGGTTACTCTATTTATTTGAATAATACCTTCAATGGTCTTGCACCTAAAGGAATAGTTTATTGAATCTCGATCGTAGTGATACACATTTTCATGCCAAAAGATATAAGATAGTAATGATAGTACCACTTACTTGTGGCACTGCCATGTAAGTCATAAACGCATGAAGAAGCTCCATGTTGATGGATCTTTGGACTCACTCGCTTTTGAAAAGTTTGAGACATGCTAACCATGTCTATTGGTGTATATGCATGAAGAAACTCCATGCAGATGGATCGCTTGGACTCACCTGATTTTGAATCACTTGAGATATGCAAATCATACCACATGGGCAAGATGGTGAAAAGCCTCGGTTTCAATAAAATGGAACAAGATAGCAACTTGTTGGAAGTAACACATTTTGATGTGTGCAGTCCAATGAGTGCTTTGAGGCATGCAAATGAATATCGTTATGTTCTTACTTCACAGATGATTTGAGTAGATGTTGAGTATATTTACTTGATGAAACACAAGTCTGAATTATTGAAAGGTTCAAGTAATTTCAGAGTGAAGTTGAAGATCTTCGTGACAAGAGGATAGAGTGTCTATGATATGATCATAGAGATGAATATCTGAGTTACGAGTTTTGGCACACAATTAAGACATTGTGGAAATTGTTTCACAATTAATACCGCCTGGAACACCATAGTGTGATGGTGTGTCCGAACATCATAGTTGCACCCTATTGGATATGGTGCGTACCATGATGTCTCTTATCGAATTACCACTATCGTTCATGGGTTAGGCATTAGAGACAACCGCACTCACTTTAATAGGGCACCACGTATTTCCGTTGGGATGACACCGTATGAACTATGGTTTAGAGAAACCTAAGCTGTCATTTCTTAAAGGTTTGGGGTTACGACGCTTATGTGAAAAAGTTTCAGGTTGATAAGCTCGAACCCAAAACGGATAAAATGCATCTTCATAGGACACCCAAAACAGTTGGGTATACCTCCTAATTCAGATCCGAAAGCAATAGGGATTGTTTCTTGAATCAGGTCCTTTCTCGAGGAAAAGTTTGTCTCGAAAAGTTGAGTGGGAGGATGGTGGAGACTTGATGAGGTTATTGAACCGTCACTTCAACTAGTGTGTAGCAGGGCACAGGAAGTTGTTCCCGTGGCACATACACCAATTGAAGTAGAAGCTTATGATAGTGATCATGAAGTTTCCGATCAAGTCACTACCGTACCTCGTAGGGTGATAAGGATGCGTACTGCTTTAGAGTAGTACAGTAATCCTGTCTTGAATGTCATGTTGCTAGACAACGATGAACCTACGAGCTATGGAGAAGCGATGGTGGGCCCAAATTCCGACAAATGGTTAGAAGCCATGAAATCCGAGATAGGATCCATGTATCAGAACAAAGCATGACTTTGGTGGACTTGCCCGATGATCAGCAAGCCATAGAGATAAATGGATCTTTAAGAAGAAGACGGACGTGGACGGTAATGTCACCGTCTATGAAGCTCGACTTGTGGCGAAGAGTTTTTCACAAGTTCAAGGAGTTGACTACGATGAGATTTTCTCATCCGTAGCGATGCTTAAGTCCGTCGGAATCATGTTAGCATTAGCTGCATTTATGAAATCTGGCAGATGGATGTCAAGACGAGTTTCCTTACCAGTTTTCGTAAGGAAAGGTTGTATGTGATACAATCAGAAATTTTTTTGTCGATCCTAAGGATGCTAAAAGGTATGCTAGCACCAGTGATCCTTCTAAGGACTGGAGTAAGCATCTCGGAGTTGGAATATGCACTTTGATAAGATGATCAAAGATTTTAGGTTTATACAAATTTTATGAGAAACTTGTATTTCCAAAGAAGTGAGTGGGAGCACTATAGAATTTCTGATGAGTATATGTTGTTGACATATTGATGATCAGAAATGATGTAGAATTTCTGGAAAGCATATAGGGTTATTTGAAATAGAAAACCTGGATTAAGCTACTTGAACAATAAGCATCAAGATCTATAAGATAGATCAAAATGTTTAATAATACTTTCGAATGAGCACATACCTTGACATGATCTTGAAGGTGTTCAAGATGGATCAGTCAAAGAAGGAGTTCTTGCACGAGATGTAAGGTATGAAGTTAAGAGTTAAAGCTCGACCACGGCAGTAAGAGAGAAAGGACGAAGGGCGCCCCTATGCCTTAGACATAGGCTCTACAAGATGCTATGTTGTGTACCGCGACCGAAGTGTGCCTTGCCATGAGTCATCAAGGGGTACAAGAATGATCCAGAATAGATCATTGGACAGCGGTCAAAATTGTCCTTGGAGTAAATAAGGACATGTTTCTCGATTATGGAGGTGATAAAGAGTTGGCGTGAAGGGTTACGCCGATGCAAGCTTTAACACCTATCCGAATGACTCGAGTAGCAAACGGATACGATAGTGGAGCAACCATTTGGAATAGATCCAAGTGAAGCGTGGAAGCAGCGTTTATAATATAACCTAGAAAGTTGCAAAGCACACACGGATCTGAAAGGTTCAGACCGTTGACTAAAACCCGTTGACTAAAACCTCTCTCACAAGCAAAACATGATCAAACCTCAGAACTCATTGAGTCTTAATCACATGATGATGTGAACTAGTTTACAGACACTAGTAAACTCTTTGAATGTTGGTCACATGGCGATGTGACCTATCAGTGTTAATCACATGACGATGTGAACTAGATTATTGACTCTAGTGCAAGTGGGAGACTGTTGGAAATATGCCCTAGAGGCAATAATAAATTAGTTATTATTATATTTCCTTGTTCATGATAATCGTTTATTATCCATGCTATAATTGTATTGATAGGAAACTCACATACATGTGTGGGTACATAGACAACACCATGTCCCTAGTAAGCCTCTAGTTGACTAGCTCGTTGATCAACAGATGGTTACGGTTTCTGACCATGGACATTGGATGTCGTTGATAACGGGATCACATCATTAGGAGAATGATGTGATGGACAAGACCCAATCCTAAGCCTAGCACAAAGATCGTAGTTCAGTATGCTAAAGCTTTTCTAATGTCAAGTATCATTTCCTTAGACCATGAGATTGTGCAACTCCCGGATACCGTAGGAATGCTTTGGTGTACCAAACGTCACAACGTAATCGGGTGGCTATAAAGGTGCACTACAGGTATCTCCGAAAGTGTCATTGGGTTGGCACGAATCGAGGCTGGATTTGTCACTCCGTAAACGGAGAGGTATCTCTGGGCCCACTCGGTAGGACATCATCATAATGTGCACAATGTGACCAAGGGGTTGATCACGGATGGTGTGTTACGGAACGAGTAAAGAGACTTGCGGAAACGAGATTGAACAAGGTATCGGGATACCGACGATCGAATCTCGGGCAAGTACAATACCGCTGGACAAAGGGAATTGTATACGGGATCAATTGAGTCCTTGACATCATGGTTCATCCGATGAGATCATCGTGGAACATGTGGGAGCCAATATGGGTATCCAGATCCCGCTATTGGTTATTGACGGAGAACGCCTCGGTCATGTCTACATGTCTCCGAACCCGTAGGGTCTACACACTTAAGGTTCGATGACGCTAGGGTTATAAAGGAAGTTTGTATGTGGTTACCGAATGTTGTTCGAGTCCGGATGAGATCCCGGACGTCACGAGGAGTTCGGAATGGTCCGGAGGTAAAGATTTATATATGGAAAGTTGTTGTTGGGTTAGGAAAAGTTCGGGTTTTTCGGTATTGTACCGGAAGCTTCTGAAGGTTCCGGAGGATTCGGAGGGGTCCGGAGGTCTGGAAATTGTTCCACCACGTCCAATAAAGTAGCATGGGCTGTGAGGCGCCTAGCCTTAATGGGCCAGGGCACCAGGCCCCCAAGGCCCATGCGCATGGGAGGGGAAACCCTAAGGGGAGGGCCTCCACTTGACTTGGGAGGCACTCCTCCCCTCTTGGCCGCCCCAAGTCCCATCTAGGGCTGGCCGCACCCCTTGGGGTGGGAAACCCTAAAGGGGCGCAGCCCCCTTTCCCCTATATATACTTGAGGTTTTGGGCTGCCCAACACACATGAGTTCTCTCCTCTTGGTGCAGCCCCGCCTCCTCCTCCTCCTCTCCCTTGGTGCTTGGCGAAGCCTGCGGGATTGCCACGCCTCCATCACCACCATGCCGTTGTGTTGCTGCTGGATGGAGTCTTCCTCAACCTCTCCCTCTCTCCTTGCTGGATCAAGGCATGGGAGACGTCATCGGGCTGTACGTGTGTTGAACGCGGAGGTGTCGTACGTTCGGCACTAGGATCTCCGGTGATTTGGATCACGACGAGTACGACTCCTTCAACCCCGTTCTCATGAACGCTTCCGCTTAGCGATCTACAAGGGTATGTAGATGCACTCTCCTTCCCTCGTTGCTAGTTTCTCCATAGATGGATCTTGGTGACACATAGGAAAATTTTGAATTTCTGCTACGTTCCCCAACAGTACAGTATTCTTCCGATGGAATTCGGTCGTTAACCACATTGACCACGCCGCGCCGAGAGCACCACAGCGGTGGACGACAGCGAGACCTAGGAAGGGGACGACGCGGAGCCGGGGAAGACGCGGCAGTGGATGCCCACGCGGAGAGGAGTACGAGGATTCACTTGTTCAGCTGCGCTGCCGGGGCCGCAGAATGACAGGGGGTGTGGGTGAGTGGAGTGGAGGGATGGCCTGGCCAGCGATGGAGTAGTATGGGGGCGGTGAGGCCTCCGCGGCAGCACAGCCGACCACGGGAGGAAGGAGCAGCGGCACGACCGGCGCTGCTTTGGGCGGCTGGAGCAAGATGACCAGAGGTTGAACAGCACTACGGCCGTTGGATGGACATCGTACGATCAGTCGAGCTAGAATCATGCATATTGACTAAGTTGACAAAGCCCTTCGTCCCCGGGCTGTAGCAGGCTAGGCAGGACTTTGGATGTCACCGCGTGACATTTCCCCGAAGGGACAGACACAGGAACGAAGTGAAACACATGCCGGCCAGTCAAGCATCCTGAGCAGTAGTGCTGGGCTAGCAGGACTCCGGTGAACCGGGCTGTAGCAGACTACTATGGCTCAAGGAAGCACTAGACTACATTTCCCATAAGAGAGGCTGCCAAGGATAAACAACTAGATTATCGGATCCCACACATAGCAAGCATTACAAACATACACACAATATGCTCGATATGTGTAAATACAACATGGCATCACAACATAACTCTATGACTCAAGTATTTATTCATTAGGCTCCGAGGAGCGAGATATTAAAAACATGGGTCTCATGACCCAACATTCAGAGCATACAAGTCAAAACACAAGCGGAAGCTTAACATGTCTGAGTACAGACAACTACAAATGAAAAAGGCTGAGAAGCCTGACTATCTACCAGATCCTGCCGAGGGCACAAGATCGTAGCTGAGGTATCAAGCTAAACGTCGAAGTCCATGCGGAACTACTAGCAAGACTGAAGTCTCTCTGCAAAACATAGAATAAGCAAACGTGAGTACAAATGTACTCAGCAAGACTTACATCAGAACTAACTACATATGCATCAGTATCAACAAAGGGGGTGGTGGAGTTTGACTGCAACAAGCCAGCTTTGACTCAGTGGCTATCCTGAACTATGGCTGCAAGTAACTCTTTTGAGGTGGCGCACACGAGCCCACATATTCACCAATCAATACACCACTATGGATCTGCTCCCGTCTACCTACGAGAACGCCATCCATAGCACTCACGCTTATCTTGCGCATTTTAGAGTATCCACTTTCACTTGTCTATGAACTGTACAGGCAACCCAGAAGTCCTTTACCGCGGACATGGCTATTCGAATAGTTGATGTTAACCCTGCAGGGGTGTACTTCTTCACAAACGCTCTCGCCACTTACCGCCATGTACATGTCATGTATCTCGGCAACCTTCAAGCGGAAGCCTGGCGAGGGAGTCAGCCACGACCTGACTAACCACACAAGTCTCTAGTCCAGGTTTATCACCTATCCAGGTTCCATCCGCAAGGAGATCCGGCCGGGGTGTCGCTCACGGCCCCAAACGATGTGTGCAGGGTTCCCAAGCCCACCTCGATGGGTGGTTCTACGCTTGGTACACCGTGCCACGGTGCCTAGTCTGTCCCAAGCCCACCTGCATCGGGTGCCACTTGGTAGACTACTAACACTACCTACAAACACCGTAAACTAGTTGCAACTCCCGGACGAGAGATCAGGTTGATTAATAAGTCGAGAGGGCACTTAAGCATTCCAATGCGTGGTAGTAACTGTTCATGGATCACAAACACAGAACTCAGTTCTCGAGGACGGCTGCAATGAGACAACCCACCATGTACTCCTACATGGCCTCTCACCGCTACCTTTACCAAATCGTGTTTACACACTTAGCTCACACACGTGAGGACATGTTCACACACCTCCAATTCATCCACGATGAATCGGACTGACACAACTCTAAGCAATAGCGGGCATGACAAACAAGCATGAATGAGTAGGCACATCAGGGCTCAAACAACTCCTGCTCATGCTAGTGGGTTTCATCTATTTATCGTGGCAATGACAGGTCATGCAGAGGATAAAGGGGTTCAACTACCGCAGCAAGTAACAGATGAATCGTTGTTGTCCTAACGCATTAAATGAGAGCAGGAGCGAGAGAGTGGGATTGTATCAGAATGAACAAGGGAGTTTTGCTTGCCTAGCACTTCTGAAGATAGTATAGTTCTTCATCGGTGCTATCGATCTCATTGTCGGGATACGCCTACCGAGAGGGGACAAGCACCGACAAAAAAATAAGAAACACAATCAATGCAAAGCAACAATATGATGCTTGATCATGACATGGCAATATGCTGTGATTTGGGCTAATGCAACAACAAGTCATTTTGATTGAAGTGGAATTCAAAACTACATCAAATCCCAACTCCAAAACTATTATCAAAGTTGTCCTATTCATGTTTCATCCTAAACAGTGAATTTAACTTGATCAAACATGCATGAAAATGGTTCAGATGGATAGATTGGATTTTTCTGATCTTTTTTCATATATAAATCTTTTCATTCTGAGTTATGGTTGAATTACTATGATTTATTGAAGTTTAAAGCATTTTCTGGAATTTCTAAACCTTTCTGATTTATTTTAATTCCAGAAAGGCTTTAATGCGTCAGCATGACATCACGGTGACGTCAGCAAGTCAACAGGCGCTTGTCCGGGTCAAACCTGACGTGTGGGGTTGGTCAACTGCCAAGTCAGCACGGTCAACTCTGGCACGTGGGTCCTGCTGGGTTATAAACTAATCTTAACCAGGAAATTAGCCCGCTGAGTTAAACATGTGGGTCCCACTGTCAGTGACCCTAGGGGGATTAGTTAGGCGCTAATGAGGGTGCCATGTCACCAGCCACCGGAGTTGGACGCCAGCGACCAAACCCAACAGCGGAGGATCGCCGGAGTTGCTCGGAACGGCGCTAACGAGTACCGTTTCGCGCGTGGTTTGCGGCTACGGCGAGCTGGCGGTGCGGCGCATCTAAAGGAGGCAGCAGGAGGTGCCGGGGTGCAGTGTAGCGGCGGAGGCCGCGGGCGGAGCGGTGGCCGGAGTTCGGCCGACAATGGTTTGGGCGGTGCCTAGCAAGGGAGGAGCCGTGGTTAGTCATGTTCGACTCCCGGAAGTGCGGTGAGTGCAGCGGTGAGCTCGGATGCAAGCTTGTGCGGCTGTAGCCATGGTGGCGACAAGGCCGGCGACGGGGAGCTTCAGGCTCGATCGGAAGACAGGGCTACGGAATGGGAACGGAGGGGGAGAGCGAGGGGGAAGCAACAGGAGCTCACAGGGAGGTAGCGCAGTAGGTC
The DNA here is from genome assembly GCA_021605205.1 of Aegilops longissima. NCBI lineage: Eukaryota > Viridiplantae > Streptophyta > Magnoliopsida > Poales > Poaceae > Aegilops > Aegilops longissima. Next base: position 124,460,635 of record CM038676.1, read on the forward strand.
AGTGGGCTCGGGGACGTCCTTGACGGTGCGAATTGACGGCGAGGGGCTCGGGTGCCCGAGGTTGAGGATGACCATGATGACGATGAAGCAGGGCCTCCCGGCGTCCCGTAGCTCGATTTGGAGGACGAGAAGGTTTCTGCGGTGCTTCTGGACTCGGCGGAAGGGCGAGGGTGCACGATAGCCACGGCAGCGGCGAGCGGCGGTCTCGGGTGTGCTCGGCGGCGCGAGGAGGAGAGGCCAGAGGAAGGGGGCGAGGCAGAGGAAGGAGGGGAAAGTGAGAGGGGGCCGCCCTCATCTCCTGGGCGTGCAGGTGGACTCGGGGGAGGCTAGCCAGCGCGAAGCAGGAGGTGGCGCGCTCGTCCGCGTGCGAAGTCTCTCCCTCGGCCTACTGGCAGAGGTTGAAGATGACTGGCAAGTCGCCGGGTGGGCTGGCCAGCCACTTGGGCTCCAGGTGGGCTGCACAGGTAAGGTTTCCTCTCTCTCTCTCTCTCCCAATTATTTCTGTTTTCTATTATCTGCAATTTTTTTGGATTTATTAAAATGCCAGAGCATTTTCAAAAATCATGAGACTGCTTGTGGCCACTGGTTGGATTATTTCCAACAGCAAACATTTCAGTTCATGAATATTTGGACATTTAAAATATTATATAGCATTTAAATGCGCAAATGCAAATAGCATGTGATTTAATTCAGTGACCCAATTCTGTCCTAGAAATTTGTGCATCACTTTTGTCAGTGGTTTAAGACCAAGGCAGAGGTGATGAACATTTTAGAAGGGCATTTCAGGTTCAATGGAAATGTTTTCATGTTGAACCTATTTGATTTGATCTGGTGCTAGGGTTTGATCAATCCCCATTTCGAGTTTCAAAATAATTTAAACATGATGCAACAGACAAGTGCTAGCCTAGTGCGAGGTAAGGCTAGGGATGTGACAACTCACCCCCACTAAACAAGAATCTTGCCCCGAGATTCAAGACGTGAGGTAAGAATACAAAGGGGACACTAAGCATCACAAACTTCATGATCCAACTGTCTCCTCGAGGTTGTTGATTCGTTGCATATGTTGATCTTGACATCCTCGCTTTTGAGATCTTCATCCACGCAATGATGACGGAAAGAAACTCTACTAGGATTGATCTTCTCAAAGATCGAGCTATACAATATCAACTCGCAGAATGAGATATTGAAACATCTCGAGTTGAGACACAAAACACATCGAGAGGAATGGAAGAACAAACGACAGGGTTTGATTTGGTGGGCAACAATTCCACGCTTAGAAAGATGGTGGGTGGTAGCAAGGTGGCAAGGAAATAATTGCCATGATCCCGTAATGGGGCACCTTAGGAGAGGTGACTCGTTGGACTGTTCCCTTAAGTGGCAAAAAGAATTACTTTTGATCCATAGATCATTGAAACTCTTAATACCATCTTAAGGCAATTGATAATTGATCGTTTGAAAGATCTCAAAGAAATGGCATACTCAGACTAGGATGGATGATTGTGGACTACCTTGTTGAAGACAACGCAATGGATGACTTTTGCTTATCACTGGAAATGAATGGGACCCATGACAAGACCACTTTTGAAGATGATCCTGGACAGCAACTGCTGAGAAGGGCATCCCATGGAAATTTGGCACAATGGGGTGCAAGCTGGGAAAAAAATGCAAATGTTGGGAGTGTTCCAACCATCATATCTGCCTGAGATTCAGATCTGGTTAGAAACAGGATACTTCAGACTCACATGTCTGAAAAGAAAGTTTGCAACACGATCCGACGAGATAACGCTGCGAGATTCTCGGGAGATGAACTACGATATCAAGCTCCAAAACATGAGCTGGTTCTGCTATATACATGTGAACACAATGTCCCAGACAAGCATGACCACGTAGTAGTCTTATAATAAAACACTACCGAGTTCAGGTGGGGAACCATCATTGAGGATATCGAAGTCTTTACGCAAGTCCATGGATTAGAGCCCAAGCGTAGACTTCTCTTCCTTTAACAAGTCGATCAGTGGCTTGGTGTGCTAAGAATACATATAGAATGAAGGTTGCGAGCCTGTCAAAACATAGCGTACTTCGCACATATGCATGACTGATTTGGGATGATTCCCGAGGAACAAAACAATCTTTCTCGAACTCACGGCGGCATCTTGCACCTAATGCACATGAATTCGAGGAAGTCACTCCTTCCATCCAAGCACAAGCTTCATGAACGGAACACGAAGGCATTGCTTATAAAATTTTCAACACTAGGTTGATGTTCGGCATGAATCATGGGGGAGACAAAATGCTGCTGATGGGGTTCAACAACAACTCATCGGAATTTCCATATCACTGGACTTCCACCATCATGTGAACACGGTGATAGCATTGGTCAGACCAAAAGATGTAATGGTGTATGCTCGAGGGATCAACCACGAGTAAGACAACATTACGAACATAGTTGGTTCTGATTTGACTTGACGATGGCCCATACTCAAGTCAAAGTTTTGACAAGGCAATAGATCCAACAACTGATCACGAGGACCAACCGATGGAGATATCATCTTTCTTCAACACACACACACACACAAGGGTATCCCTTAGTGATGAACTAAGTCGGACAAGCTTTCATCGTCCAACTCTCCTAGTTGTTGTTTAGCTTAACCAACTAGCTCAGGGGTATCCAACACAGATTCTTCAAAAATGGCTGGTTTAGAGGAAAACCAACTTGATCACGAGCTCAACATAACAGTCAGGGGACAACCTGGTAATACTTCCGAGAAAATATTAGGAAATCACGAACCACCGGTATGTTACTAAGCTCGAGAACAATCTTGCTTTTGAGGGCAAGATGATATGATCAAATGAGCGAGGACTTGACAAGATCCTAACTCATCAATCAAAGTGTGCACCAGGAAAATGGACTAGGTGGCACGATCAACCTTAGGGTGATGATTCAATAATCAACATGCTAAGAATGAGAATATTGTCCATGCACTACCAAGCAACACGGTTGCTAGGAGTATAAATTTCACACATCATGGTTCACTTGTCGGCATTCCGGTTGCAACAAAATGGGGCCGAGGAATGAACGATGATGGCGAGAGTATCACTACATCAAGAATTCATAAGAGAAGGTGCAATTCTCATGACGTTCCTGACATAAAGTGGGTAATACTTCAGGATAGAACATAATCAAAAGCTTGATTGCATTTGATCTGCGGATTACAACTGCTTTGACCCAATCCTGGATATGGATGAGGTACTGGAGTTTGTTTCTCCTAGTCATTCCGGAATAGAATGGCTTGATGGACCACAAGGAAAATAGGCATCGATAAACACGATCGCACACATACCCTTGACTATCAATTGACAGACGGGGGTCAGAAAACAACTAAAGAGGGACAACTCAAAGGAACATATGTTTTTCTGAGTTGTGGATGCATAGACTAGTATGTCGAGCGAAGCTCAACATTTCTTCTGGATAACCCATGCGAAAAGGTAGAACTGGCAGATTCACAATTATGAATGGAGAACTCCTCAAGAGCACTCTGATTGTGACCCTTCGGTTCAGCGAGGAACTTCTGCCATAAGCAGCTCATAGTATTTGGAAGAAGGAAATACCACGGACCTTGTCGTGGATTTGTCACGGCAGATGTCCTCGTGAAAGGACTTAGTCGCAGGGCCATCGTACGGGTTAACTTAGAGGGGTTAAAGCGGGCACAAAGACACGGGAGTTATACTAGTTCAGCCCCTTCGATGAAGGAAAGGCCTACGTCTAGTTGTGATGGGATTGATGTAGTTTGGCGGCTTGGGAGCAATAGCTTCGCCTAAGCCTCAATTGTTCTGTCCTAATCCGCCGCCGGTCGCCCCTTATATACACGGGTTGACGCCTTGGCCGGTCTCTGAGAGTCCCGATCCGCTTATACAAGTGTCCGCTCGGTCTCTTCTCTCTTATCTTACAACACAAGTTACAACACTAAGGCGGTTCACATAAATGGACCTTAATTCGCCTCTGGGCTCCGGGCCTCCTCCGTGGGCTGGATCATGGACGAGGTAAACCGCCCTCCAGTAGGTTCACACTCGTAGTTGTATCCCCAACATTAGGCCCCATTGACTTGAACCGTTCAGTTAATCTTCAACATCTTCAGAAACTCTTGATCTCCTTTCATATTTTGTAAACCGCCATCCGTGTTGAACCGCCGTGACGCTATCCTCCGATCTCCGTGTCGTGGCACCTTGACGTCATCATTTAATAAAGAAACCGAACAAGAAGATTCCTTCATTTAATGCTATCCCGAAATCGAGGCGGCCGCTGCACCGCTCGCCGCTTTTGGCTCCTTGATTTCGCTACCGCTGATTGCTCCGGCCCTTATAAATAGACCGTCGCCTTTCTTCTTATTCTTCCGCTCTTCTCCTTCCTCGCGACGCCCATCCCTCGAAGCTCCGCCGTCGCCTCCGACCTTTCGACGACGCGTCAACGCCGGGTCACTGATCAACCTGATCAGATCGTAGTTTTTCGGCGCCCTTCACAGCTTTGCTCATCAGGTAAGGTCCTTTTCCAAGCCCTAGATCCCATCTGTAGATCATGTTCATCACGCAGTTCATCTCGGTTTCTTCACGCTTGCTCCGCCATGGTCGTACGCCTCAGCCATACCGTGCATCCTGTACAAGTGACTGCTCCGCCGTCCATTGAACTCTTTATGCACCTTTCCTTTTTTTCAGATCCTCGAGTTTAGAATATCCAAACCTTCCTGCTCTTTATGAGGTTTGCCTAGGTCGTAAAGGTTTCTCTTACTGGAACTTCGGTAGATCTCGATTACTTCCATTCGCATGTGAAAACTGTTTCTGTCCACACTTCGTAGATTTTTCAACTCGCTTTATTCGGGCGGTTTAACTTTTGATAGCTAATCCGCTACCCATTAGTCCTCGCTAAACCGAATGGGAAGCCGGATGCTGAATCACCGTTTAACAATGTATGATATGCCTGAACCGCTTAATGGTAAACCGCCTCTTCCTTTCTTTCGCAGCTTAGTCTTCCGGAATGGCTCCTCAATTTTCAGCTTGCAATTGGGTCCGGTCCAAAATCACTGAAACGCAACTCAACGGCTATGTCACCACCGGGCGGTTTGGCTCCAAAATGTCCTCCATCGGGCGTGTTCCGGATGGCGAAGTTTCTCTCGAGCCATAAGAGGGAGAAGTAATCGTGTTTATGCAGCATTTAGACTGGGATTCTGCCCGCCCGGTTCAAAAAATTTCCGGGACGTCCTCGCAAGTTTGAAACTCCATCCGCAGGATATCGGCCCGAACTCTGTGTCAAACATATGCAACTTCCAAGTCTTCTGTGAAGTCTATCTTCAGGAAGAACCATCTGTGGAGCTGTTCCGGGATTTTTTCCACTTGAACCGTCGTACCAAATTTTCTGATGGTCCAAACACAGAGCTGGGCGGCGTTTCAATCCAAAAGAGGAAGGAAGTGGATTTTCCTCACGCCAAACACCACAGCCATCCAAAGGATTGGAACCAAACCTGGTTCTATTGCCGGAACACTGCTCCTGCCAACGAGAACCCCTTGCCGGGTTATCGCCCTCACCGCTCAAGAACCAGCATCCGCTGCCTTCACGCTTAACCGCCTGAACGGAAGAACTTCCGCCTCAAATAATCAAGCTCCGGGCTCTAATGGCCAATGGCTTAACCGGCGTGGACCTTGTGCGGTGTTGGGTTTCTTGGGGCGTCTTGCCACTAAGCCGCCGGCCCGGATTGATGCATGAGTATACCGGCAGCCTCAAAGACCCTCAAAGACGTCACGAGCTGCCCATAACTGAACTTGAGGTTACAGAGATTGTAAAGAAGATGCTTGATGAACCGATCTCCGTCTGCAGCCTAACCGGGTTGGCTCCATTCTGTGTTGCCAACAAACCGCCGGCGGTAAAGCTCTATTCACCGTTCTTGGGTCCTTAAAACTTTGTTGATATGCATTAATCCTTGTTAGTTCTCAGGCTGACAGCTCCTTCTGGAAACGTACTAAACCGGTTTGGGCGCCAAGGTAAAGTCCAAGGCCACCAAGAAGGCAGCAAGAAGAAAGCCGCCGAGTCCTCCGATCCACGGAGGACGAAGAATCGGTTGAGGTAAACTTGACATTCTTACGAGGAGCCGCCAGAACCGCTTCCCGCTTTGTGCTCATTCTGCTTATGATTTGCCCTTTGTATTCCTTTTATCGACAACTTTACCTCCCAGATGATGCGGAAGCCAGCCATGCCGACCTCGTTGAGGTAATCTTTCTTTCTTCCGAATCCGACCTTGTGCCGCTTAAAAGAATTCGCTACCGTCCGAAAGTGAAAAATATCATTCCGTGCTTACTTAAATCCAAACCTTTCTTTGAAGACACAGCAAGTGAAGAGCGCCAGACGACCAAGCATAGTGGCCAACGGATTACCTCATCCGTTTACTGACACACCAACCCGAAGCGCCGCCCGAGGTGACTTGCTCTCCGAAAAGCGTTATCCCTTAAAGGGTTTCTTCCGATGTCCTCTCAATCCATCCGACCCAAATTATCGTGCCTCTTCCAACTCGTCCGGCGGTTCATCAACCACGAATCGCCTCCGCTTAAAGTTGCTGCAGGTATGCAACCGCTGTCCCGTCAATTCGGTTTACAATTGCTTTGGCCAATTTGTCTTAATACCATCCTGAATATTGCAGCACCAAGGCTCGCTGAGTAAGAAAGCGAAAACCTTGACCCTATCGCGGATGTTGATCCGAAAAGACCCCGTAACAAACCCACGAAAATCCGAAGCCGCCAAAGATAGCTCGCGCGAGTTGTACAAAGACGACATCGCTGATCCGCCGAAGTTGAACCGAGGTCCAAGTGGAAACCTCGCAGCTCGCTTCCATCAAACCCGCCCACAGAGCGGTCGTGATTGTTGAACCGCCGAGCCGAGCCGTAAGACATCAAGCCCAAAGAAGACCGCCAAAATGACGATGTTATTGTGACAGCATCGCTACACTGCTCCTAGCCAACCGGTCGCTTTAGCAAAGAACAAAGATCAAGGAAGGTTCCACTACTATGAACAAAGACAAGGGAAGACTGATCCGTCCGGCCACGACAACTTCTCGCCAAGAACTTCATTCCGACTTTCAACCGCTTTATACAAGCCGTGACTTTGAAGCCGGTCCGTAAATCGCATGAAGGACCGCTATGAGGTAATGAGTTGACCTTTCTTGTACTTTGATCAGATAGTAGCCCCAAGGGTCGGTTTATCTTTGCAAAGTTAAACCGACTTAAGTTGTGTCTCCTCATAGCAAACTGAGATCAACTAGCCATTAGCCCCCAAGTGCCAAGTTGAATACTTGTATTGAGCTTGGGACTTGTATAATGAAACAACTAACATGCTCCCTTTGTTATCGAATGAAATATACCAGCAAACTGTGCAACTCAAGGACCTTCGAGCTAATCTGAAACTCAAATGGCGAAGCCACCAAAGCCAAGGATGAGTTAAAACTGCCCGACCACTATGGAACAGCTGAAGGAGTGGTATAAACCGAAGGGTCAATCGGGACACCGAGAAAGCCGGTTTAATAAAGCGGCGGAAGAAGCTGAAGCAGCCCTTAAACTAGTGATCAAGAGCTTACGGACTCAAGCGCCAAGTACATGCTATGACTTCGCTGTCTTTGGTAAGAAAATTTGCACCGATTATCTCAATTTTGATATTTCCGCCGGTTTAACCCGAGTTATCTCAAACCGTGCAGCAAGCGTATTGCGATATGGGCTCGATGTGCGGAAAGCTCAAGGCCGCTTATACGCTGATTGAGTAGCTGTATACCGCGCCAGCGAGTCATATGTGCCACATCATACGACAACACGGCGCCGCCCCCGATCGAGAGACATCGACCGCTGTCCATGGTTCCGTGGCAGCTTGAAGAGTTGAAGCGATCCGCGCCCGGCTGGCACCCCATCGCTCGACTCGCGCCAAGGCGTGATAGCAGATCTTGATCCGGCGACATAGCCAAAGGTTTCAGCGCCAAGAAAACGGTGAGGCCTTTGATAACGACGCTCAAACGGATAACAAAGGAGATGCGTCCGTTGGCGAGTCAATCGGCAGTGAAGCTAACTGGCGGTTCACCGCTTTTTATGACGCAAACAACAAGCGGGTGGAGTTTGTCATCCCGAAGTGCGAGCCTTGTTCCTCCAATCCGTAAGCACACTTATGCCCCTGACGTTGATCCGGCTGAGCTGATAAGTGAAGAAGCTGTCTTTCAGGCCTTAACCCGGATTGACTGGTCTACCAATGACTTCCGGGCCGTGGGTGATGAAGAAGAAGAAGTTGAACCGGCGCCAGGCGCCCCCTCTACCTCACGTCAACCCGGCGAAGAAGCGTAATCCAGCAAGCCGGCATAACACCACATGAGACACCGGTCCTTTAAAGGCTCTGTAATAGGATAGTTAATACTTTGTTTTGAACAATGCCTTTATGACCTCGGTCTGTAACCTTTTGCATGGTGGTGCTGATATTGTGGATTGATGAACCATCAACTTATTTCGCCTGCAATCACAAATTCTTTAACCCGCCACGGCGGCTTGTGTCGCCAGCCGGCTTGTGACGCCCATATATTTATATAAGAAAATAAGGATGTATATGACCAAACGCTACGATATAAAAATACCTGCCAACGTCGGGCACTCAGTTGGCTTAGCCAATCTTGAGGCGGAGGTTTAGAAACCATTACCGGCAAAGGAGAACATAACTCCTGTGCTCAAAATGCCGGTTTACCGTGTAAACCGTGTCGGGCATGATAAGCCCCCTGTTACTCCATGATGGGATGTTAACAGAAAAATCAAACCGGAACAAAATCGCCGGATTAAAAATGGACCGAATTCTGACAACTTGAATCCGGTTTAAAGAGGGTTGTTGGTTTAAGAAAGCAAACGAAAACCAAATAATAGGTATAAAACACATAGAATCAAAGGCAATGACAAAAACCGTTTGCAAGAATAGGCTTTACTGAGCCTGATCAGGTGGTGTTACCATGGTCGGACAAGACCAAGCTCCCAATAAGGTGTAGCGATGGTTCAAGTCAGCCAGGCCCCCAACTGAAATCGTGGCATGATGCCGATCAAGTGGCATGGCAATGGTTCGGGTTCGACCAAGCCCCCAAGTGATTCTATGGCCTTAGGTCGACCAAGAGGCGGATGGTTCAGACATGACCATGTCCCCAAGTGATCTGGTGGCTTTACCGTCAAGAGGTGTTGCATTGGTTCGGACACCACCAAGCCCCCAAGTGACAAAAATTTCAAGAGCAAGGCCAAGGGTTAAACCGAGGCCGCTTCACGACAACATCTCCATGTACCCAAACGGACTTGATCTGTAACGGATACCCGCTTTGGCCGAGGACCCGTTTATTGCTTTTATTCAAAATATATACATTGTCTTAATATGTACATAAGTGGAGCCGATGGCTCGTATAATAAGGTCAAGATGAGCTATGTTCCACGGCCTGTTTGTCTCCTCTTTCGACGCGGCGTGAGTCTTTTCGCCTCGAACATCAATCGATAGTATGACCCGCTGTACAGATTCTTCTGACCACAAAGGGCCCTTCCCAAGGTGGGGATAGCTTGTGCATATCTGTCTGGTCTTGAATGAGCCGAAGCACCAAGTCTCCTTCCTGAAAGGTTCTTGTTCTAACCCGCCGGCTGTGATACCGACGAAGATCTTGCTGGTAAATCGCTGAACGAGCAGCCGCTATATCTCGCTCTTCATCCAGTCGATCCAAATCGTCCTGCCGGGCTGCCTCACTATCGGCCTCAACATAAGCCGCCACACGGGGCAAGTCATGACGGATATCGCAGGGAAGGACCGCCTCCGCTCCATAGACCATAAAGAACAGCGTGTATCCAGTGGATCTGTTTGGCGTAGTGTTGATACTCCATATCACAGATGGCAGCTCCTCGACCCAACAACCCGGCGTCCTCACCAAAGGGACCATAAGCCGGGGTTTAATACCTCTCAAGATCTCCTGATTAGCTCGTTCCGCTTGACCATTGGATTGCGGGTGCGCCACGGAAGAAACATCAAGCCGGATGTGCTCTCGCTCACAAAATTCCTTCATAGCTCCCTTGGACAAATTGGTGCCATTGTCCGTGATGATACTGTGGAAACCCAAACCGAAAATCACCTTTTGATAAACTGAACCGCCGTGGCCGATCACACTTGCTAATGTGCTCTCGACCCACTTGGTAAATTTATCAACCGCCACCAACAGGTGGGTCTTCTTGTCCTTGGACCTTTTGAAAGGTCCAACCATATCCAGCCCCCAAGTCGCAAACGGCCAAGTAATTGGAATCATCCTCAATTCTTGGCTGGCACATGAGCACGCCCGAGAACTTTTGGCAACCATCACATCGTCTCGACCAGATCTTCCGCATCGCATGGGCAGTCAACCAATAGAAACCGTATGAACGCTTTGGCCACCAATGATTTTGAACCGCGTGATGACCACAATCCCTTCATGGATCTCACGCAATATCTCACGGCCTTCCTCGGGGACACACAACGCTGAAACGCCCGGACACGCTGCAATGATGCAACTCGCCTTATGTATGGTCATAGACTTAGACCGTCGAACTATCTGTCGGGCCAGCGTCTCATCTTCTGGTAACTCGCCCCGGTTCATGTATGCCAAATAAGGGAGCGTCCAATCCGGAATGACATGCAAGGCTGCCACCAAGTGAGCCTCCGGATCAGGGATAGCCAAATCGATCTCATCAGGAAGCTTAACTGACGGATGGTGCAGTACATCAAGGAAAACATTGGGCGGGACCGGTTTACGTTGAGAACCCAGCCGGTTAGAGCATCCGCCGCCTCGTTCTTCCGGCGATCCACATGGTCCACCTGATATCCCTTAAAGTGTCCTGCAACCATATCCACCTCCCGACGGTACGTAGCCATGAGCGGATCTTTGGAATCCCAAGTGCTCGACACTTGTCGGGCCACCAAGTCCGAAGTCACCAAAGCACTTGACCCGCTCAGATTCATCTCCTTAGCCATCCGTAGACCATGGAGCAAAGCTTCATACTCAGCTGCATTGTTAGTACAGGGGAACATTAAGCTTAAGAACGTAATGAACTTGTCACCCGTGGGGAAGTTAATACGACTCCAGCCCCGAGCCCTCCAATTGCTGGACCCATCAAAGTGGATGGTCCAATAGGTATGATCCGCTTTTCTTCAGGTGCTTGCAACTCCGCCCAATCATTAATGAAATCCACAAGTGCTCGAGACTTTATCGCCGTCCGAGGCACATACCTTTAAACCGTGCGGCCCAAGTTCTATAGCCCACTTAGCAATCCGCCGCCGCTTCGGTTCGTGATGATATCGCCCAAAGGAGCTGAATCGACCATCGTGATGGGGTGCCCTTGAAATATCGCTTCAGCTTCCGCTTGCCATAAAAACTCCATATACCAGCTTCGCCAATGCGGATATCTTTGTTTGACTCAATGAGAACCTCGCTGATGTAATAAATCGCCGCTGAACCGGATACTCCTTCCCCGCCTTCCGTTTCTACCACAATGGCTACGCCGACCGCCCGGCATTAGCAGCAACATATAATAGGAGCGGCTCCTTGTCAATGGGAGCGGCAAGAACAGGCGGGTTGGCCAGCTGCCGCTTTAAGTCCTCCAACGCCTCATCAGCGGCTGAGCTCCAGATGAACTGATCCGTCTTCTTCAGCATCTGGTACAAAGGGATGGCCTTCTCTCCTAGGCGACTGATAAACCGGCTTAGCGCAGCAATCCGACCTGCCAAACGTTGGACATCATTGATACACTTTGGCTTAGCCAGGGAGGTGATAGCTGTAATCTTCTCCGGATTAGCTTCAATCCCCCTGTTGGACACAAGGAAACCCAATAACTTGCCTGCCGGAACACCAAAAACACACTTGGCCGGGTTAAGCATCATTTTATACACCCGCAAGTTGTCAAAGGTTTCTCTCAAATCCTCAATCAGCGTTTCTTTCTCCCTTGACTTAACCACGATATCATCCACATAAGCGCACATTACGGCCGATTTGTTTATGCAAGCAATTCATGCACGTTAACGTTGATAAGTTGCTTGGGCGCCTTGAGCCCAAAAGGCATAGATACATAGCGTAAGGCTCCAAAAGGGTGATAAACGCCGCCTTCTCCTGGTCCTTAACCGCCATCTTAATCTGATGATAACCGAATATGCATCCAAAAACTCAAACGCCACAACCCGTCAGAGCATCAATAATCTGATCAATACGGGAGGGAAAAGGATCTGCTGGACAAGCTTTGTTGAGATCTGTATAATCCACGCATTACGCGCCAAGTGCCATTTTTCCTAAGGACCAACACCGGGTTAGCAAGCCACTCGATGGAAAACTTCAACAATGAATCCTGCCGCTAAGAGCCCGCAACCTCCTCTCCAATGGCCTCGCGCCTTTCCTCATTAAACCCGCGAGAAACTGTTTTACTGGTTTGTACTTGGGATCAACATTAAGAGTGTGCTCAGCGAGTTCCCTCAGTACACCGGCATGTCAAGGCTTCCATGCAAAATGTCCCGTTCTCACGGATGAACTCGATGAGAGCGCTTTCCTATTTAGGATCCAAGTTAGCACCGATGGTGAACTGCTTGGACGAATCGCGGCACAAAATCAACAAGCTTAGTCTCACCGCCGATTTAAACTTCAACCGGATCATGCCCGTAGTAGGCTTCTTCAACGGGTCATATCGGCCGGATCAACATTGTCTTTATAATATTTTAACTCCTCGGTGGCACAAACCGACCTCGATAAGCCGCATCACCTTCCTCGCATTCCAAAGCAATCCGCGGCTCCGTGGAACCGCTATCGCCCCTTTGTGACCCGCATTTTCAGCTGCAAATAAACATAACAAGGCCGTGCCATAAACTTAGATAAGCCGCCGCCCAAACAGGCGTGGTAAGGGCTTTGATTTTCACCACCTCAAACGCCAATGTTTCCGATCCGAGTCATGTTCATCTCCAAAGGCCACCTCCGAGCTATCTTACAGACCGGTATGCCGACTTGCCGGGCACCACGCCGTGAAATACGGTGATGGACGGCCTGAGATGTCTATCCGTCAACCCCATTCGCCGGAAGGTCTCGTAGTACGTGATGTTGATACCGCTTCTCCATCCATAAGCACCTTGGTGAACTTGTAGCCTCCCACCGAGGTGCTACTACTAGGGCCAGCTGACCCGGATTGTAAACTCGGGAGGGTGATCCTCTCGCTCCATACAATAGGTTGCTCGACTAGCGCGAGGTAATGCGGTGCGGCCGGTTCAATAACACGACCGCCTCGCCGCTGAAGTTTGCGGTCCCGTCTCGTCCAAGCTAGTGGTAAAGACATGATATCGTCCATCGCTTAACTGCTTTGGATTACTTTGGTAACCCGATCGCTGCTGTTGTTTATTGTAACCCCTTGGTTCTCGATTGTTCGATTGTTTTGATTGTTTTGATTACCTTGCCCGCCCGGATTACCATCGAACCTGTGGCCGGAATTTCCTTCATCAGAATCCGGGCGGACTCGAACCGCCGCCGGGCCCTTGATCATACCGAAAGCATTAGAATTTTTGAACTCGTGCATAATATAACAATCCTTCCGAGGTGATTCGCGGTGCCTCCTTCGCCCCATGCTTGGACAAGGTTGATTCAACAAGTAATTCAAACGCCCGGATTGTGACCTTGTGCACCACCCCGGTTTGATTGCCTACCTTGCGCCGCTGTCCCTTGTCCCAGGCGTTGGTGTTGGCCACGGCCCATGTTACCGTTAGCCTTACGCTTGTTTCTGCTGCTCGCCGGATGATGCTTTGGCTGGCTTCGGAATTGCCATTCGCTTTCCCTTCCCTACTTGGCGTCACCTTCGGACTCGGGATCCTTGGTACTATCGAGTCAGCATACTTTACCAAAACGCCCATGAGCGTGCCCATGTCATTGCAAAACGCTTCATGCGACTCCAGATTCAATTTCAACGGCTCGAACCGCAGTTGGCTTCTAGGGTTAAGATAGCGAATCTGTGTTGATCCGTCCGATGAATGTAAGACCTTCGAACGCCGGGCGCACCCAATGTGTTGTAGATTCTCCTTTGCTTGAACACAAGCTGCCAAATCCACCACAGTATATGGGCTGCTTACAGGTATCTTTGAAATTTGAATGAACCGGTCCGTGAATCGGGTCCACGAACTAACTGAGTTGGGTGGCAAATTTTTCAACCAAGCACGGGCCGCACCTTCCAACATCATGGTGAAATACTTCGCACACGCAGCTTCGCCCACATCCAAAGATCTCCATGGCCATCTCATAGCTTTTATCCACGCTCGAGCCAAATCGGCGTGTAATTGGGCACCTTGCGGGGTCCTTTGAAGTCTTTAGGCAACGCGACGCTATGCGTAAAGCGGGACGCAGACAAGGCACCCCAATGATCCAGACGTGACCCCGGTTCAAGATGGTCGGACGAACCGGCGCTGGCTGCTGGTCCTCATGTTGCGCTGCCAACTCGGCCTCCCTGCGTGCCTCGCCCGGTCCACCACCACTTGAGCGCCTTGAAGCCACCAGCCGGGTTGTTGCTCGAGGCGGACCGTGCTTGCGTTGCTTGACACGGCCGGTTCATCCTGCCGCTGGCTATAACTCCGCTTGGGCGGGGTGGAGTGGATCCGATCCCGATCGTATGAATATGCTTCCTGCCGAGCCAGGGCCGCCCTAAGGAGCTCCTTGACCCGGCGAAGTTTCTACCGCGTGGTGAATCGCCTCGATCGAATCGCCCAATCGCAAGCCGCAGCCGCGATAAGGTTATCCATCGGGTTGGAGTAGTGACCGGAGGTGTTCGCATGACACTGGGTGCGCCGGTGTGATGGCGGGCAGATCTATCACACGGGCTGAACCGGCGCGCGCGCCCGGGTGCTTCCGCCGGTTTACCACCGTGGCGGATTATCGTCCCCGCCTCGGGTATTGAAGAGCTTCTTCCTTGAAAACCGAAGGCAAACGGGATATGTACTTCCTTTTCATGACTTCATGTGATGAACTCGATCAAAGATGAGCCTATAAGCTCACAGATCCAAAGCGGTTTGCCCGCCGCCATCTCACGCCGGGCGGCTGCCGATCCGCTTTAGCTTTACCGATCTGTTCCTTTACCTCGCAATCTCTGCGCTGTGTAGGTCCTGATCCGCGGGTTGGCCTCCGCCATGAGCGAGCCAATGTGTCAAACAACTCGATAGAACTTGAGCCGCGCGGCGACGGGCCTCCTTCCCGGCCGCCACCATCGCTGCTGAACCGCCGACGATGGGCGCCAAGGGTCGAAGAGTGAAGCACCGCTTGTGTACCGCCATGAAAATTCCAACCCGGCTGGGTAGATCAAAGGTGTCGGAATACTCACCGCCGGAACAGCCCCGATCCGCCATCTTGAGCTGGTAGAGACTCGGTTTCCCGGGCGGATGACTCGTCGCCAGAGTAGACAACGGTTTCACACGGACGCTGATCCGCCCTCGTAGTTTCCATGGATGACCCCCACGAAAGCACGCTTGACGGGTGGTTTAACCAGGGCGGGACTCTTCTTCGCCCGCTGAGCCGTCTCGACGAGGTCGGTGCAGATGTCCGGCCCAGGCCATGGCTCACCGATCTTGCCGATGAACACTTGTATACCACCAAAGGGGACCCGCACCAGATTAATCGAGCCGCCTCGGGCCCCAAATCCGCATCGCCGATGTAGAGTTTGCCGCGACGACTTTAGTCATCCGCCCACAAAGATAGCCTTCGAAGTCCTTCGAACTTGCTCCTCTAAGATCATCAAACCATCGATGCGATAGCCCCACGGTGGGCGCCAACCGTCAGGATTTGTCACGCAGATGTCCTCGTGAAAGGACTTAGTCGCAGGCCATCGTGACGGGTTAACTTAGAGGGGTTAAAGCGGCACAAAGACACGGGAGTTATATTAGTTCAACCCTTCGATGAAGGAAAGGCCTACGCCTAGTTGTGATGGGATTGATGTAGTTTCGCGACTTGGGAGCAATAGCCGCCTTAAGCCTCAATTGTTCTGTCTTAATCCGCCCGGTCGCCCCTTATATACACGGGTTGACGCCTCGCCGGTTCTCTGAGTCCCGATCCGGCTTATACAAGTGTCCGGCTCGGTCTCTTCTCTCTTGTCTTACAACACAAGTTACAACACTAAGGCGGTTCACATAAATGGACCTTAATTCGCCTCTGGGCTCCGGGTCATAATAATAGCTCCAACATATATGTCAAGGCAATAAATTACCTCAACGCACCGGTTAGTGTGCTTATTCTGACCATAAAGGACATCAGGAATGGAAAGAAAGGATTTGCAAATGCATCAGATTATTTAGAGACCTGGGATTGGATAGCATAACGGCTGTAAATGCTCAAAAAGATTTGAGACATCCTGCAAAAATGGTGGCATAACCTCTCAACATCATAATATCAAGGTTATGAGATTAACTAACAACACACGGAAGTAGTAGAAACCAAATTGGGGCTTAAATCCATCAATCCTATAAGTCTCTATCATAGTAACTCGTCATCCTGATAGATAGATGAGAAGGCCTAGTTCTTAATCCCCGTAGAAGAGAAAAGGTTGACTCAGATTAGAAGGCCATGAGATATAAGGAGTAAAAAGAGCCTTACGTTCCCTTCCCCAATCAATTCCCTTACATAACTAAAGCATTTCTAGACTCAACTTCGACCAGTTTGGCTTGGTAATCCTATAGGCAGTCAGGCTCTGATACCAAAGCTGTCAGGACCCCGATTCCAAGTCACATCGATCTAGCCGGTAACACCTCATATCACTTTATGCCTCACGCACGGTATTCCCACGGTGTCGCCTTACCATGGCCCGGGACCGCTTATGCCTTTTGTCTCACGATATGATAGTGTCGCTAGAATCCATATGACAGAGAACCCGGCCAACATGGCTAGTCGTGAACCCAAAGCGGCACTAACCCATGGGGACAGATATACATGAATCAACTTTGAGCATGTCGGTTAGCAGCGTGTGAATCCGGGCTGTAGCACTGGGCTAACAGGACGGGAACCCGGCTGTAGCAGCTAGGCAGACTCGGATGTCACCGCGTGACATTTCTCAAGGGACAAACACAGAACGAAGGAAACACATGTCGCCAGCCAAGCGCCCCGAGCAAGAGTGTGGGCTAGCAGGACTCCGGTGAACCGGCTGTAGCGGACTACTATGGCTCAAGGAAGCACTAGACTACATTTCCCCATAAGAGAGGCTGCCAAGGATAAACAACTAGATTGTCGTATCCCACACATACCAAGCATTACAAACATACACACAATATGCCCGATATGTGTAAATACAACATGGCATCACAACATAACTCTATGACTCAAGTATTTATTCATTAGGCTCCGAGGAGCGAGATATTACAAACATGGGTCACATGACCCAACATTCAGAGCATACAAGTCAAAACACAAGCGGAAGCTTAACATGTCCGAGTACGCATAACTACAAATGAAAAGGCCGAGAAGCCCGACTATCTACTGATCCCGCCGAGGGCACAAGATCGTAGCTGAGGTATCAAGCTAAACGTCGAAGTCCACGCGGAACTACTAGCGAGACTAAAGTCTCTCTGCAAAACATAGAATAAGCAAACGTGAGTACAAATGTACTCAGCAAGACTTACATAAGAACTAACTACATATGCATCAGTATCAACAAAGGGGGTGGTGGAGTTTGAGTGCAGCAAACCAGCTTTGACTCAGTGGCTATCCTGAACTATGACTGCAAGACTCTTTTGAGGTATGCTACACGAGTCCACATATTCACCAATCAATACACCACTATGGATCCGCCTCCCGCCTACCCACGAGAACGCCATCCATAGCACTCATGCTTATCTTGCGATTTTAAAGTATCCACTTTCACTTGTCTATGAACCGCACAGCAACCCGAAGTCCTTTACGCAGACACGGCTATTCAATAGATGATGTTAACCCCGCAGGGTGTACTTCTTCACACACGCCTCGCCACTTACCGCCATGTACACGCCATGTATATCGGCAACCTTCAAGCGAAGCCCGGCAAGGAGTCAGCCACGACCGACTAACCACACAAGTCTCTAGTCCAGGTTTATCACCTATTCGGGTTCCATCCGCAAGAAGATCCGCCGGGTATCGCCACGGCCCCAAACGATGTGTGCAGGTTCCCAAGCCCACCTCGACGGGTGGTTCTACGCTTGGTACACCGTACACGGTGCCTAGTCTGTCCCAAATCCAATTGCATCGGGTGCCACTTGGTAGACTACTAACACTACCTACAAACACCGTAAACTAGTTGCAACTCCTGGACAGAGATCAGGTTGATTAATAAGTCGAGAGGGGCACTTAAGCATTCCAATGCGTGGTAGTAACTGTTCATGGATCACAAACACAGAACTCAGTTCCTGAGGACGGCTGCAATGAGACAACCCACCATGTACTCCTACATGGCCTCTCACCGCTACCTTTACCAAATCGTGTTCACACACTTAGCTCACACACAGTAGGAAATGTTCACACACCTCCAATTCATCCCTGATGAATCAGACCTAACACAACTCTAAGCAATAGCAGGCATGACAAACAAGCATGAATGAGTAGGCACATCAGGGCTCAAACAACTCCTGCTCATGCTAGTGGGTTTCATCTATTTACTGTGGCAATGAAAGGTCATGCAGAGGATAAAGGGGTTCAACTACCGCAGCAAGTAACAGATGAATCGTTGTTGTCCTAATGCATTAAACGAGAGCAGGAGCGAGAGATTGGGATTGTATCAGAATGAACAAGGGGGTTTTGCTTGCCTGGCACTTCTGAAGATAGTATAGTTCTTCATCGGTGTCATCGATCTCATTGTCGGGATACGCCTACCGATAGGGGACAAGCACCGACAAACAAAACACAATCAATGCAAAGCAACAATATGATGCTTGATCATGACATGGCAATATGCTGTGATTTGGGCTAATGCAACAACAAGTCATTTTGATTGAAGTGGAATTCAAAACTACATCAAATCCCAACTCCAAAACTATTATCAAAGTTGTCCTATTCATGTTTCATCCTAAACAGTGAAGTTAACTTGATTAAACATGCATGAAAATGGTACAGATGGATATATTGGATTTCTCTGATCATTTTTCATATATAAATCTTTTCATTCTGAGTTATGGTTGAATTACTATGATTTATTAAACCTTTTCTGATTTATTTTAATTCCAGAAAGGCTTTAATGCGTCAGCATGACATCACGGTAACGTCAGCAAGTCAACAGGAGCTAGTCCGGGTCAAACCTGACGTGTGGGGTTGGTCAACTGCCAAGCCAGCACGGTCAACTCTAGCACGTGGGTCCCGCTGGGTTATAAACTAATCTTAACCAGGAAATTAGCCCGCTGAGTTAAACATGCGGGTCCCACTGTCAGTGACCCAAGGGGGGGTTAGTTAGGCGCTAATGACGGTGCCACGTCACCAGCCATCGGAGTTGGACGCCGGCGACCAAACCCAACAGCGGAGGATCGCCGGAGTTGCTCGGAACGTCGCTAACGAGTACCGTTTCGCGCGTGGTTTGCGGCTACGGCGAGCTGGCGGTGCGGCGCATATAAAGGAGGCAGCGGGAGGTGCCGGGGTGCAGTGTAGCAGCAGAGGCCGCGGGCGGACCGGTGGCCGTAGTTCGGCCGACAATGGTTTGGGCGGTGCCGAGCAAGGGAGGAGCCGTGGTTAGTCGTGTTCGACTCACGGAAGTGCGTGAGTGCAGCGGTGAGCTCGGATGCAAGCTTGTGCGGCTGTAGCAACGGTGGCGACAAGGCCGGCGGCGGGGAGCTTCGGGCTCGATCGGAAGACGGGGCTACGGAACGGGAACGGAGGGGGAGAGCGAGGGGGAAGCAACAGGAGCTCACAGGGAGGCAGCGTAGTAGGTTAGTGGGCTCGGGGACGTCCTTGACGGCGCGAATCAACGGCGAGGGGCTCGGGTGCCCGAGGTTGAGGATGACCGTGATGACAATGAAGCAGGGCCTCCCGGCGTCCCGTAGCTTTATTTGGAGGACGAGAAGGTTTCTGCGGTGCTTCTGGACTCGGCGGAAGGGCGAGGGTGCACGATAGCCGCGACAGCGGCGAGCGGCGGTCTCGGGTGTGCTCGGCAGCGTGAGGAGGAGAGGCCAGAGGAAGGGGGCGAGGCAGAGGAAGGAGGGAAAGTGAGAGGGGCCGCCTCATCTCCCGGGCGCAGGTGTGGACCCGGGAGGCTAGCCAGCTGGGCAGGAGGTGGCGCGCCGGCCAGCAAGGTGAAGTCTCTCCTCTCGCCATCGGGCAGAGGTTGAAGATGACTGCAAGTCGCCGGGTGGCTGGCCAGCCACTTGGGCTCCAGGTGGGCTGCACAGGTAAGGTTTCCTCTCTCTCTCTCCCAATTCTTTCTCTTTTCTATTATCTGCAATTGTTTTGGATTTATTAAAATGCCAGAGCATTTTCAAAAATCACGAGACTGCTTGTGACCACTG
Organism: Aegilops longissima; assembly: GCA_021605205.1. Classification (NCBI taxonomy): domain Eukaryota; kingdom Viridiplantae; phylum Streptophyta; class Magnoliopsida; order Poales; family Poaceae; genus Aegilops; species Aegilops longissima. The sequence goes on from CM038676.1 coordinate 124,481,144, forward strand.
GTTGGATTATTTCCAACAGCAAACATTTCAATTCATGAATATTTGGACATTAAAAATATTATATAGCATTTAAATGCCCAAATGCAAATAGCATATGATTTAATTCAGTGACCCAATTCTGTCCTAGAAATTTGTGCATCACTTTTGTCAGTGGTTTAAGACCAAGGCAGAGGTGATGAACATTTTAGATGGGCATTTCAGGTTCATTGGAAATGTTTTCATGTTGAACCTATTTGATTTGATTTGGTGCTAGGGTTTGATCAATCCCCATTTCAAGTTTCAAAATAATTTAAACATGATGCAACAGACAAGTGCTAGCCTCATGCAAGGTAAGGCTAGGGATGCGACAATTTCCTTGCGTGCGGCCGTGGACCCAGCTGTCAGCCTCTCCACGTACAGTCCACTTCATATGCATGTCGGTCGTTGACCACGTTGACCACGCCACACCGAGAGCACCAGGGCGGTGGATGACGACGAGGCCTAGGAAGGGAACGACACGGAGGCAGGGAAGACTCAGCAGTTGTTTTTGTTTCGCACGCAGAGGGGAGTACGACTGTACAAGGGTTTACTGGTTCGTCTGCCGTCGCTTGAGAATAACAGCAGGTGTGGGTGAGTAGAGGGATGGCTAGGCCAGCGATGGGAGTATGGTGGGGCGGTGAGGCCTGCGCAGCGGCACAGCCGGCCGCGGGGAGGAGGGAGCAGGCAGTCCCACCGGCGCTTGTTTGAGCGGCTGGAGCAGGAAGAGCAGAGATTGAAGAAGCACGACGGCCGTTGTATGGACATCCAACAGTATACACGCCATCTGTGGAAAGCCTCAAATCTGTGGAAAACAGCATACAACCCATCTACCATTATTTCAAATAATTTACATCCCATTTGCTAATTCTTACGGGTTTTTTTGGAGCCCATATTCTTTTTGTTAGCATTACAGCCCATATTGTGGCCACGGTTAAAAAATTATACGAAATTTTGCATATGTCTGTGCGGTCTGAACTGTTTTTAATCCCGAAATTTCGAGTCACATTCAGACTGATTTTAAAAATAAATGTATATCGATATAAAATCCAATAAATTGCCCACGCATAAAAATCAATGCAATTTAAAATCTCAAAATGAAAAAAATATATTTGAAACTAATTGCCGGTTTGATGTGTTTTAAAAATGTACAACCCATTTCTCATTAATGATAGGCCATTTTATCGGCCAGCCGCGTCTTGAAAGATTTGCAGCCCAACAGGCCTGATAAAGTGACTTACTTGACAAACCACAAAAAAACTGGGCTAGCCATTTTCAGAAAGAAAAAAAAAACTACAGGGCTGGTCTGTGGTAAACATAAAAGAAAAGGTTGTCTAGACAGGCCAGAGTGTCCCGCACAGCCCAGTTGACACCCTGCTTCCGTCTCAAAAACAAATTAGATAAATGCCACTCCAATTATGGTGATTCATAAAAATGCCACTGCAATTTCCAAACTTTAAAAAATGCCATTGCAATTTTTGCAAACTTTGAAAAACACCACTGCAGTTTGAAAACTTTGAAAAACGCCACTCCAGACTTCGAAAAATGCCACTAGAAATGGCATGAAATGGCATTTTTCAAAGTTTGGAAATTGCAGTGGCATTTCTCGGATACACCAGATTTGGAGTGGCATTTATCAAATTAACCCAAAACAAAAATAACTGGGTGAGCTGCTGGGTCCCTGGTGTCAGCAGCTCGTTGTGTAATTCTCTCGTTTATTGACTACGTTGACAATGGCATGGGACCCATATGTCAGAAATCCACTAGGAGGAGCCATTTTTTTATTGGCTTGAAATAAGGAGGCACTTGCTTATGCATCGCCATGACCTTGGCGGGTCCCTCGATGTCATCCTTCCATGTACAATCATCTCATGATTGTGTACGCGCCAACTTGCTAGGCCCACAAGTCAGCCTCTAAACCCGTGGAGGACAAATACAACCCATTTAAAAAATAATAGCCCATTCCATACGCTCAAACGGAAAGTTCAACATTTGAGCAAAGTAACAGTCTGATCCACATATAGAGTATCTTGAACTTCCACGCTGACAACCATCATAGCCAAGTTAACTAGCTACTCCCACTAATACTCTAGTAGCGCATAAGTACTAACTTACTCTTAGCTAACTAGACAATGCCGCCGCCATCTGTGGTACACGCTAAACGCCAGCACCGCGCAGCGCAGCGCCGCACTTGCAAGAGGTGCGATAGGGCGCTGTTCGCTGCTGCTGGTTCTTTCCATGCCGGGCGTGGTCCACGAAGCTTGCTTCCAAGCCGGAAACCCACTTGACAAGCTGGTAGTAAAATCGGCATCGCGAACGCGCGCGTCCCGACAGCCTCCTGTGGCTATTTGTCGGGCGCGCCTCCATGTAGTCGGCCCAGTTATGGGCGCTCGCCGCGACTCAGAGCGCCGATCGCGCTGCTGTTCCATGTCCCGCTCGCGGCGCAAATCGGCGATACGCTGCTCCTCCGCCAGGCGGTCGCACTCCAACAACTCCTGCTCCTCCGCCATGCGGTCACGCTCCAACAACTCCTCGATCTCCGCATTGCCATCTAAAGACAGATAGAATGCCTCCTCCCTCCGTCTGCCTTCCGGTGAAAATCCGAACACTAGTTCCGGCGGTGACCGCCTCCGGTGTCGCCTACCGCGGACGGACGGGGGCATGGCGGATGTGGCGAGCGATGTTGGGCCTATGGAGGCTTATGAGGATATGGCGAGTTGGGTCACGGTGGCACCGGAGAAGGCCGGGAAACAGTACTTATAGGCGGAAGGTAGCGCGACGGTCATCGGAATTCAATGCATAATGGCTTAGCACGCCAGCTTGCTGTGGAAAACTAGAGAAACTAAAATTATGACTGTGCCGTCCCGTCCCGTCTGGGTCGCACGCCGGCATGGCGGTCAAATGAGTGCACTCAAATCATCTCCCTCCTTGTCAATAATGATTCCAAGGATTTAAAAATCCCACAACAATTAAAGCGTATCTTTTTTCGCATCAGTTAGCTGCCTTAATTACGGCCGGCTGCATGCAGCACTCGTAATCGCCGCAGCAGACGCTAAGTAGCATGCAACGAGTCGCAGCCGAGGGCACGATGCAGCCACTTAAATCGCCGAATTAATTAGGCTTAAACTTCGCATGCCGTTAATTATTGCCATGCCTTGGTCTTGCTGCTTGCTCACGGGACTAATAAACCCGGACGGAGGAGTACCTTTGTTGGTGAGAGGTTTGAATTAAGCCCTGCAAACCGGAAAGGAGGTACTAGTACGCGGCGTGATCCGCTATTTATTCGTGTAGGATCGAGTAGGTCGTTTCTTGAATTGAGCCCTGCAAACCGGAAAGGAGGTAGTACGTGCGTGATCCGCTATTTATCCGTAGGATCAATAGTGTAGCTTGTCGGCTTCTTCAGAGGTAGGCATTTTTATCCGTAGGATCGATAGTGTAGCTTGTCGCTTTCTTCAGAGGTAGGCATTTTTATTCAAAAAACTGCCACTTCGCATCTTGCGTCGCAAATAAAACTGCCAGGAGCGCATTTGTAGGCTAGTTAGTGATCGATCAGTAACTTGTAAACACTGAGCAAACATAAATAAGTAACTGTTAATGCATCTCAATGATTCACAGATCATATACAAATTTGTAGCTCCAAAAGCAAAGATCAGCCACTTCGGATCTTGCGTCGCAACTAAAACTAACTAGTACGATTCCCATACATAAGATCAACATGTTAATGCATCTCAATGATTCATAGATCATATACAAATATGTAGCTCCAAAAGCAAAGATCTAGAAAAACATCTGTTCTTCCTACTAACATGGATGCTTCTTGGCCAACATTCAAGATGCATCGAAAGACAAATTTGTTTATGAAGTCTACAATTCCTCTTGCAAACGTAAGTGGTTTCACCAACAGTTGGAACCATGAGAATGAACCACACATGATGGAGGAACATCCACGCAATATGATTTGGTCTTCTCTCGATCACACCGCGAGACTATTTTCGAATACAAACTTTAACTTAGGAAAATGATGCCCATTGTATAATCAGACCAAAGGAATGAAGCACCTAGTGTTGGCCAATAAATAGTACAAGACTACTTTTTCAGTAGTCCATGAAGTGACTATCCAATCTTTCCGTGTCTATTTTCAAATGGCAATCGCATGCGTGACTATACTATTCTCTTGTGTAGTTCAACCAAAATTGCGGACACTTTGTTTGTTTGCCAATAGCAACGGGCAGACATCTCTCGCTCGCACAAATATCAAGCAGCTAGTAAACATATACCACACCTTGTATTTTCGGTTTAAACATGTCTCTTCCGCTTAGCATATGTCATGTTCTGCATTGGACAATCTGATGCAGTTATGTTTTGCCCTGGACTATTTCATACTAAATTGATTTGCTGGTTCAGAGCATCAATATAGCGCCTATTCTTCATCGCACCAATGATATCCATGTTCGCAGTGATGGAAGAGGTGAAATCGATACAACCAAATTGAGCATCCAATCATTGAATCATGTCCCGCACCTCCAATGTAGGTCCACCCGCCAATAAATTCACATGCAAACCACTAGTATTACTATCTAATGACAGTACAAAAAGAGTAGCAAGATAGTAGCAAACCATGTACCTTCGTAACGAATAGCTCATAGTGCCACCAATTGGATATAAAGGTTTGGAAAAAAACATGCTCCTCATGTTGAACCAGTTGGACTTTTTGTGCGGTTCCACTAAAATCGAGCATCCCTGTTTGCATAGATATTGAAAGTGTGATTACTCTAAAAGTGGCACTAGTTGAAGCATAGACTCACAAATATAAGCATTCTATTTTCTTAATGGGAAAAGGTAGCAAGACTGTTTCTAAGCACCTGTTTGAAGGAATAAATAAAGCAACAACGGCTGATGTCGAAGGCATACATAGTTTTTCTCAAAACTGAGCCATTCCCGACCTTTCCTCTTCTTTAAGAAAATTTTGTGCAGTTCTACTAAAATAAAATGCCATCACCGCTTTGACAATTCAAGTGACACTGCATAAAAGGAAATGACTTAACATTACATCATGATGTCGTATGTAGTCGATGTGCATTAGAGACAAACATATGCACCTCCTCCGATAACATAATGAACATTAATTTTAACAAAGGTGTGACTAGCTTTACCGGATAATTTGAATGAACTCTACACCCTTTGTTCCTTAATATAAGACGTTTTTGCATGTTCAATTTGAAGTACCCAAACGCCTAGTATTTAGAAAAACAGGTAGTAGTTTTCTTGAGCACATATCTGGGAAAGCTGCCACACTTTATTTATGTCGATACGCTAATGCAACACCATTCGAATACTACAAATATACACTAATCCAAAGGGCTAGTGCAACAAAGAGAGTAGTTAGTTTATTACGGTACAGTTCAATGGTTTTACTTAATGATTTCAATAAACTCTAGCAATCGGAAGGTTTCTATAAGAATTAACAATACAAAATGTAAAGGTAACAAGTTTCAGCATTGGTATACTAGCTGTGCATGAGCATTAAACCAAATACAAAAGTCTGAAGGTAACTAGCATTATTAACTAATGATAGTATAAAAAATTTGCAAACCGTGTACCTCCAATGGCGGCATCACTTTAGTAGTAGCATTGCTTGACTTGACTGCTGGCGTTATACTAACAACCAAAAAAGTGGCAATAAGAGCATGGGAGGCCCATTCGGACAGTGGGTGCACCATTACGATGTACCTCCACGGACGCAGAGTGGTGAGGGAGGTATGGTTGCCCAGAGCAACAAATATCCAGGCAGCATATGTGGATTACGTCCCATTTTTGTTCTCTTTAGCCACCTTTTTCCTATGCGAGGACAACAAACCGATCGACCTGGTCATTCTCTATTGCGTTGTCATGCCTTTCTACCCTTCTTCAACCAAGAGACATGAGACTGCTCCTTAGCTACTGATTTTCCCTTTTCAACCTAGATGCGGTTCGATGCCTACTCTCTTGGATAGTACAGCCTCCTTCCTTTCCTTATTCAACCTGCACATGGATTAGTCTGCATGAAGTAGGGTTTCCTTTAATAGTGCAAATTATGGTTTTCGTCTGTGTGGCCAGCAGAGCAGAGGATAGCAAATTGGGAAGATGGTGGAGTGGAAAAAGATCCACATGCAATGATGTGGCAGATGGGGCAATAGAACAAGGTTATGGTTGGAAAAGAGGTAGCATACCGAGGGTCGGCGGAAGTGGCTTCGCCGTGGTCGCCATCCTCCGCACACACCACGGCAGCGAAGCTTGGGGACGGAGGCCATCTCAAGGGCGCTAGGTCCGAGAGGACGGCCTTGTCGCCGCTAAGGCGTGACTCACTCACCGACGACGAAAAGGCCAACGCTGCATGTCCTTTTCTTCCCCGGCGGATCTGTGACCACCAGTGAGGAGGGAGAGAGGGGCCGTCTTTTTAGATTTGGAGAGAGGGTGGTAGTGTGAGACGCAAGTGGGCAGCCCTTAGCAAGAAAGCGCTGAAGCTCCAGCCTATATATCTTTTTTATACTACTAGTACTGGAGGTGGAGTAGTGGTAGAGTAGTTTATATTTTCTCTGCGTACAATACCAATTAGTCGTGCTTCAAAACTGATCGGCACGCCATTAAAAAATAAAGGTCGATAACTAATGCGCACCTCGGCCAACGCGCCAGATCGCATTTTGCACGAGAAATTATACACCATGTTTCGCTGACATGTGGTCCTGCTCCAACATATTAGTGAGACGACGGCGAGTAGTAGGAGTATTTCGAACGGACGTAGGCCGGGTGCCTCTTCGTGAACTGTGGCAAACTCGCAACCGCCCATCGACTCTTCGCCTTTTCCTCTCGAGTTGGAACTGCTGTCGACGCCTTCCTCTCCCTCCTCCATTTTCCTTCATCCCTTCACCCTTTCTTCGCCATTGTTCGATCATCTTTCCATGGAGGGAACAAGCCGAAACGACTTCGTTATTCTTGCCCCGATCCGAAAGATGACGTGGTGGAGGAACTCATTGATCGGTGCGACGCCATCACCTCGGCTAGCATGGTAGGTTCGCTCAAGCCCATTCTCGACTCAACTAATAACATCACTACAAGGAACCCAAGAGTGAAGGAGCGGTTTGATCTCCCCTATCTTCTTCGCCGGACCTCGATGATCGGCGCCGACACGATGGAGGCCTCGCCTGTGCAAGTTGATGCCGCTTGATAATGATACGATGATGTTAAGATGCCATCGCTGAGGGCAAGGCTTGGGCGGGCGCAAATGGAGATTGGGTTGTTTACATTGGGTCCAACTGCGAGTGGGAACTTGTGAATGTGTACACTCATGACCGGGTTCCACTTCAAAATATCTCAGCAGACTACCCAGAGGTTGAGCACACCGGTATTGTACGCACGTTCAAATACGATCATGGTGATTGTCTTCTACGGAAGATAGCAATTTGTCGAGTTCCCAACCGCTCTTGGAATTACAACAACTATGAAGTTGTTGCTATCTTCGACAAGCTTATTGCCGTCCTTGGTGGTTTGACTCGATGGATATTGCTCAAAAATTAGTTTCTGTACACGGATGAGTACTGTGATGCAATTCAATACGAGGGCCTTGTGTTTGCTGCCACCACTCTTGGCACTGTTTTTGCATGGGATCCTCGTAGTTTCGGTACGTTTGTCTGCCACCGTAATTATAATTGTTTCATCCACATGCGTGCGGGTTAGCAAGTTTCCCTTTACTAATTAACCTTCTTCTTGTGTTTCCAAGGTCCTGTGAACATCCCACCACCTATACTTGAAAAAATTTATAACCAAGGGGGAGATGACGATGGTGATGATCACGAGCATGAGGACGAGTAGCGCCCATATACTCTGTGGCGCCTGGCAACTAATTCTGATGGATCACCTCTTCTGTGTGTGTACAGCCCATCGATGATGTTATCGCTAAGGAAGCAGGTGTAGTCTCCCATGGTCGCACTCTCCGGACCTATTCCAACACCCGTTGCATGGTATTCGGGATGGATACTATTGTGCTAGCGCCAACTCCTTCTCCCTGGTACAGAATTGATAGTCTTGGAGAAAACACGCTCTTCCTTGGACAAAACTATCCGATGATGGTGAAAGGCGATCCAACTGCTGTTGACACAATGTTACTAGTACCATTTATAAGAAGCAACTGTGTCTATACCTCGGACATTTGGGTGGTTCCCCACCCTGGTACTGATATAGTAGGACGCTTCAGCCTGGATGATCAGTCATGCGTTGGTCTCCAGATCGACAATGGATGGCCCGTCCCAGAGAATCACTTGTGGTTCAAAGCAAGCGTTTCCAACGCCGAGGAATGGTTGAGTTGAAGTTCATTTCATTGCTTGTTATTTGTTGTGTGGTGAAAACTTTAGTATTTATAATGTATCCTCATTGTCGATGTGGGTTGATGACCTGTTGTATGTAATAAAATGATATGCCTGTTATAAACTTACTAAATTTATGAATGGCTTTCGAGTCGCTTCTCTGAGTGAGTGGTGCGACGAGGTAAAAAAATATTTTCCGAATACATAATTGTGCATGCATTGCAACAGGTTATCGGATGAGGCCAATCAACAATAGTATAGTACACTATTTGTACTAGCTTCACATGCTTCGTGCGTCGGGCGGGTGTTTTTACTGTAGCCATATGTTAATGTGTTCGCTGTACGTAACCAGCACCTCGAATCCGCGATACTAGTACTATATAGTAGGAGTAAGTAGTACAAGTAGTAGGGTGGCATGGGCCAGAACAAGCATTCACGTCCAGGAGTACAACACACGCCACCACCGTGACATCCATCTGACACCATATTATTTCTTGGAGTCCGTGCTAGAGCAATCTCTTCAACCTCGTCGTTTCTCTAACTTCAGCCATCGTGACGGCGGACGAGGTGGGGTTTGCCGATAGTCGGTTTCTTAACCGCGGTCCCACTTGTAAGGCCAACTCCAATGCACGACCCCAAACGGACCTCCGTTTTGCATGAACTCCAACGATAATTTTGACTAGAAAAGCAAGACCAAAGAAAACAAGAACCACAAGAATACATTTTACTACTCCCGTAAGTTGGATTAGTGCCTTCTCGATGCATTCATTGTTGATCTCTGGAGGCTCGATCTTGCGCTTCTTTTGTTCTTTCTTCTTCGAGTGTAGAGAAGTAGACATTGCTTCCTCAAGATCTAGTCTCATGTCTAGCCTCTATTCTAGTAGGAGTATCAACAAGTGCACTAATCTCATCTCTAGCCTCTCTGCTAGCTAAAAGTGATAGAACATCTACTAAATTGCGCCTATCAATATATGGATGTACTCTTCTTCCCAATACAAAAACTTGCATCCATTCTACTCCCTCGCTGCACAATACATGCCTTCTATTTGTCAAAATATATATGTATCTAGACATGTTTTAGTATATAGGTACATCCATTTTTGGACAAATGGAAGTCAAGTATTTTGGAACGGAGGAGTACACAATAAAATTTTAAGTTAGCACAACTAGTCTAATCCGAGAGCACAACCAAGATTTGGTCGGTTCTTCCTCCTTTTGCCGACAAGTGGGACATCCAAGATCCGTGTCGTGTCATGAAAGAAAATAGAGTGGTAGTTGAAGCCATGAAATGTGCATCTTGGGTTAAACGTAAATAGAATCTTACTACTCTTGAATAACTCCAAAAGCGGCCACCAAGATCTTTATTGATTTGTTTTTCATCACCAAAGACGCCGAGGTGAAAGATGTGCAGGTTCAGTGGGTCCTCTTATGCTTTCACCGACATGTGGGGCCGCATGTGAGCAAACAGACGATGGCTCCGCACGTCCACCTGGCTGGCTGAGAAGAGAGATAGAGGAGGGCTGAGCACGGACTATAGGAAATTTGTTCTACGTACTCGATATAGGCTCGATATAATGGGGTGGCATGGGCCATAACTAGCATTCACGTCTAGCATTACGGCACACGCCACCCGCACGAGTCCCATCCGACACCAATTTTCTTGGAGTCCGTGCTACAGCCATCTCTTCTCCCTCATGTTTTCTCAGCCATCGCTGTGGGCGGGTGGGGTTTGCCGATAGTCGGTTTGCTCAACCGCGTCCCACTTGTAAGTGAAAATGCAACACCGCACGCATTCCCGCTTGAGTGGCGTGCCGACCAACCGTGGGGGTGCGACGAACACGGCAGGCTTTTCCTTTGAACTCGTGAATTTGTAAATTTTGGTTCTGCTCCATGGCGCGACCGATAGATAGAAAATAATGATTTTGCCTAGAGTAACGAGAAGTTTGGTTCGCGCCGCTCATGCATGGAGTATGTACGAAAGTTATGAAGTTGATGCGAAGGTAAGATAATTACTGTAGTATCATATACTACTACATGGATTTGACGGAAAGATAAAATACATACGGATCCATCAACGACATCCTCACGCCTCTAGTGCGCCGGGTCACCAACCGATGTGTGAGGAGCCGCGGCATTGGCGGCAGCTCAACGTGCTTCTAAACAGTGTCGCCCAAGGTTGCCTCCGCGGTCCAAGAAGGCCAGGCCCTATCGCCCTCCTCTTGCATGTAGTAGTCCTTGTGGACGATTTGCGCAGAGACGGGTGATTATGTCGATGGTGTCTTGCTACGCCAGTGTTGCGGCGAGCGCGACCGAGGTGGACATTCTCCGCGCGACGGCGGGCAGTCACAGGCCACTAGTGCTGAAGAGGTTGTCACCATAGTGGCCGCTGAGGGTGGCGGCATCGCAGAGCTTGGGCGCCGCTGGCCGGAGGCTTATGTCAAAGTCGCTCGCAAGTTTTGATGATGGTGAACTTGTCGAGGAAACCGACGAGGACCTCGTCGAACAAGGAGACGGTTGTCGTCTAAGCCCCTCGCCGGGCGGCCTCAAGCAATACTACTCGAGACGTTCCTTGGTGCCGGGCCACGTGCCGCACCGTGGACCATCCGGCACAGCCGGCCGATGCTCGCGCCATCGCCCATGGGTCTAGCTTAGCTTCTAGTCAACTGATCTTGTGATTCGAGTGATCACTCTTGCCCTTGGTTAGCGTATGAGGTGCGAGATTTCAGATTACTCCTCGGCCTCTCATCTGCACCTGCCTTTGGTTGTATGATAGGTGGGCCAGCCACCCCTAGGCCCACGATCATTCACCCAAAGGCAGTTGTCGAAGTCAATGAAGCTGCGCCCCTCCGTGCAGGTGCAGATAATCATCTCACCGGCCTCTAGTTGGGGCCAAACGAGAAGTTTGATGTTTATGGTTTATTGGTCCCTTTGCATTTTGGCGCCAAGTTTTGACCTTTGATTTAACTAATAGAATGTTAATGCATGTAAACAAAAATGTTGTGTAAGTCACCTTACAAAAACCAAATAATCCCAAAATACTTAGGCACGGTGCATTAACTCCCTCCTTGTTTCTTATTTCGTGACATACCAACCAATGAGAGATGTGGACCGTGCATGCTTTCAATGACTTGAGACTACCAAACATGACATGAAGTGTTTAGTTCATCGCATGTAATCCTATTAGTACTATAGTTAGCAAAAAAACATTAAGTTCTCTCGCCGATAGGAATAAAACACCATGTATTTATTTACAGAGGGAGTAGTACATTTTTTGTGACATGCATTACTAGATATTGCTAGTCAAATACTAAAATCCAGATGGACGTGGTAGTACTCCTAAATCCAGATGGTGGTGCTACTAGTACTAGTAGTAGTACTACCAATGTAGTAGTAGGAGTACTAGCATTGTACTACCCGTTGGTCAAATTATTATGTGCTGCTCCTCACAGTGAAGTGACAAGACCCTGCGCCGGAGATGACACCTGAGTATAGGCGCCGTGTTTGGCATACCATAGTCAGCCTCACCATCTATAGTCACTATCATCATGGATGTATAGCTAGCCTGCTTACAACTAGCCCTGTTCGACATAATTTCCGTGCATAGATGCTCTGCATTGCACGGAACACCAAGATTGGGGTGGACGGCTCGGCAGCGCCATCGCTACGATTTTTCCACGGCCTTCTAGATGTGGTGGGGAGGAGAGAAGGCTGATTGTGAGAGACAAGGAGTTGTTTGTAAATAGGGAACAAGTGCGGCATCTTTTGCAAAATGGAGAAGCTTGGTTTGTATGCGCCGATCTAGATCCGACGACTATTGGTGAAAGATGGGAGGCACAACATCATCACCAACTCAGACCTGTTTGATTCAGGATTTTGAAAACGCGGAATAGGACACGGCAATATTACAAGTTTCAAATGGATATTACAAATGTTAGGAGTAATGCTGCACCTACGAAGAGGGAATTACTAGGAAGTTTACGTAAGAACTTTCGTTATTTTAGGTGGATGCAGCATTATCGCATAAACTAAAATCCACCGCCTCGCAAGTCACTAATGGGCAAATAAGTTTTCCAGTCTCCGCCACTTGATGTTTCAAAACAAATTCAGCTTCAGGAAACTTTGTCATTTAGGCTTAGACTTGCTTATGTGATCAGCACGCCATTCATTGTTGCGCCAGAGAACGCCAAACCTCATTACCTTGAGCACACTTGCCTCCGTAACAAAGAACCTGGACAATTTAATCTCAGATGTGCTGCATCGGTAGTCGATCAAATCAATTTCGTAAGATGGAGATCAAGGCATTCGATGAGATTGTTATAGTGCACCACATTTTTCACTTTCAGGTCTTTTTTTATCTGCAAAAGAAGAGAACATATTAGAGTAGCTGGCTGCATAAGATTGCCGTGTCATCAAGAGGTACCAATATCATTCGCCATATAATAGGGTTATGGCTAGTGCTCTCTGATATTCTCTCTCTCTCTCTCTCTCTCTTTATGTTTCTCTCATTTAACTAGGAGCACATGAAGAGCTTGGGCATTTGTTGCCTTCCACTATGTGGCCGATGCCATATTTCGCAAAAGTATGCCACATAATACGATCGATGCAAATCAAAGATTTTGGCACCGCCTCGAATGTGAGAGAGTTGGCACCACAGTGCACACAGACCCACATGTATAAACAAATCAATCAAACCAACTACACCAGCCTCTCACTCTCCCAAACAAGTGTTTTTTATTGCCCCAGTCCTCTCTCTCCCACGCAAGGTTTTTTCATTATGTGAGTTAATTTGGCACCGAGCAAAGTAGGTGATCCAGATTGGGGCACCAGTGAGCAATGGAGGGCATCGATGCCAAATGCATCACAAGTGAATTTGGCACATGTTTTGGCCTACATAGCCCACTTTTTGTACTCCTCCGTCCCAAAATTTTTGTCTTAAATTTGTCTAAATACGGATGTATCTAGTTACATTTTAGTGTTAGATACATCCATATCTAAACAAATGTAAGACAAAAATTTTGGGACGGAGGAATACTACGTCAGATTTAGTATAAATTTTGACCATAGATTTACCTAAGAAAATGCCAATGCATGTCACTAAAAATTACACCATTTGAAATTATGTTCAAATACTAATCCAACGATATAGTTCTTAGTGACATGCATTAACATTTTCAGTTAAATCTATGGTCAAATTTTGATACTACAAAATTGGAAGAGTAAACCAGACGGAGGTAGTACTTGCTCTTAGGGTAACCATAGAGTTACGGAGTAGTCTAAGTTACTTTCCACTATGACTAGCCTAGGCTACTATAGTAGTACAAAGATAAAAACGATGCAGTGATCACGTGATAAAAAATACTAAAAACATTTCTTTCGTGCAAAGGCGAGATGCAGTTTTGAACACTACACTTGTCATCGTAATTTGGGAAAATTACAAAAAATTGAGCTACGCCAGGATTACCGCTTACTTATAGGAAAGAAGTTTCACCTCGATGAGTAGCTTCTCCGCACGGAAATCATGTAAGGAATCCAACAACTTGATCAGATTGGGGCCGATAGATTTTAGTGCTAAGATCTTCACCGTATGCATGGACCTGGTCAAGCTTGTGGGAATCATTTTCGAAGACGGTCGAATACATCAAGAAGAAATTTAAAAATGTGAATTTCAAGAAGACGTAGAAGAAGATGAGTGTTGTACCTGAACGATTACAGATCCAATAAAGAGTTCAGAGAATTTGGCAGATGAGTACACCAACGTTGTCAATTTCGGCGCATCAATGACCCTGATTTTTGTTGGACCTTCTAGATCCGATACAAGCAATCTCTCAAGGAAAGGCGCATTCTCAATGACCATAACGTGGAACAGATGGAGGATCTCTTCCCAATTGATGTCTTGTTGCGGGCCAGCAAGACACATAAATCCATCGGAGATTCGCCGAGGCGATGTGGAGGCTAATGAACCCATGGATCTGCTCAAGACGAAGGTACTGAAAGCAAGACAGCTGCGGAGCAGGTGCTCCATAGCCTTCTTCAAGATGACAATGTCAAGAGGTCGAGCTGCTTGAGTTGAGGGAGAAGAAGGGTGGGCGCGGCATTAACTGGGAAGATAGCAGAGCTGAAGTCGCGCGCGCAGCATTGGCGTGAGGCGGAGCGCGGACGGCGGCAGAGAGTGACATCGCCCAGCTTCAAAGCTGAGCTCCTCTAGCTGATCTAGGGCGGGGATAAGAACCACTGTCGAACTTGGGTTGGACCTTGTAGTTGGTACCGAACATGCGGATGTCAAGGCGCCTGGCTGGCCTGTGGTGCGATGAAAGGATCTTGGAGAGTGTGGCCATGCATTTGCAATCCACGCCGCAGAGGCAGCTGCCGACGGTGAGGTTGAGGGGACACAGCGCCAGAGGGGGGCACCACCGCCAGAGAGCAGGGCGGTCCGCACGGCAGATTTGGTGGGGAGGAGGCCGATGATGATGAGCAGCATGTCGCTGGGGAGGCTGCCGATGAAGTCCGTGCTCACGGATGTGGTTTTTGTCTCGAGCCGCCTCCGCTTGTTGGCTGCCTCGCCGTCCATCTCAACCGGCGGCGACGCCGTGTACACGCAGGCCGTGTGTTGTGTGCTGGGTGCGCGAAAAGGCCCTTCTGTGCATGCCGCCGCAGTGGTGAATTGTGCGCGAAAAGGCCCTTCGTGCGCAAGAAGTTTGTCCTCACGCACCCTCAATTTACTAGCGCAAGGGTGCTACCGAGTGGTTTCAACTTTGTTTACTTCACCGCGGTCGATGGGCCTCTAGTTTACTTATTTTCACCCACGCCAAATGGGCCAGCACACGAAGATATTGTAACACGAAATGACAAGGCAGCATGTGGATTGCTGACCGTCAACTAAACAATATATGGAGCTATACACCCACAAAGTGAGCGATAATCCGGCCGGTATAGAGAGTTCGAGGAGAGGGGAGGCCCGTGAGATATAGTAGAGAGAGAGAGAGAGAGAGAGAAAGAGCTACTCCTCCGCTCGATAATGTAGTTCCAACATTTTTTAAGTCAAACTTTTGAAACTTTGACCAAGTTTATAAAGAAATTACTTATATCTACAATACCAAAGATAAATGATAGTATGAAGTAAGTACATGTTGTGATGAATCTAATGATCGCTCCAGATGTAAATGTTTTCTCCACATATACCTGGTCAAACTTTTCCGAGGTTTGACTTTTCAAACATCCATATGCTTATGGACGGACAGAGTCCCTAACTAGAGAGAGAGAGAGAGAGAGAGAGAGAGAGAGAGAGAGAGAGAGAGAGAGAGAGAGAGAGAGAGGTAAAAAGTGTGTGTGCATGTGTGAAAGAGACATGGACAACACACGATAAAAGTAGAGAAAAGCGCGTGTGTCTTATGCAAACATATCACACATGCATCTTCGACAACGGAGGCAGGTGAGGAGATAGTGTGTGGTTGTTTGGGACCGAGAGAGCAAGAGCCCCAGCACGTGGCCAAGAGGGGTCTGACAAACAAGAGAGAGAGGTCGAGAGAGACGTACAGAGAAAATGCAGACATGGGGAGGAGAGAGTGTATGTTTGTCATAGAGAGATCCCCGAGATCGTGATGGGACTACATGGGTGGGAGATCGAGTGACAAGGTGTGCGCTGATAGAAGATGCCCCGAGAGATATCGAGATCGACGATGGATGGAAGGAGACAATACGTGTTCCTGATGGCTAGTAAG
Organism: Aegilops longissima; assembly: GCA_021605205.1. NCBI lineage: Eukaryota > Viridiplantae > Streptophyta > Magnoliopsida > Poales > Poaceae > Aegilops > Aegilops longissima. The sequence goes on from CM038676.1 coordinate 124,497,216, forward strand.
AGATAATCATACTTAGGAGGGGGGAGTGCTTGCACCTATGATGGAGTGAGGGATTATGGTACTTAGGGGGGTGCGGTCACATGGAGAGAGAACAAGGGCGAGAGTGTTGGATGGGTCTATATGTATAGCGCGAGCGAGACATGTGTATATGTGAACCAGGGAGATATAAGGCCGCTTTGGCTTATGCCCCGAGCATCTTTTGCCTGGCCCCGGGTTGTGGTT
>CM038676.1:124497537-124694024 GCA_021605205.1 Aegilops longissima
GGTTTCACCAACAGTTGGAACCATGAGAATGAACCACACATGATGGAGGAACATCCACTGCAATATGATTTGGTCTTCTCGATCACACCGCGAGACTATTTTCGAATACAAACTTTAACTTAGGGAAAATGATGCCCATTGTATAATCAGACCAAAGCAATGAAGCACCTAGTGTTGGCCAATAAATAGTACAAGATTACTTTTCTTCGAGTCCATGAAGTGACTATCCAATCTTTCCGTGTCTATTTTCAAATGGCAATCGCATGCAGTGACTATACTATTCTCTTGTGTAGTTCAACCAAAATTGCGGACACTTTGTTTGTTTGCCAATAGCAACGGGCGACATCTCTCGTCTGCACAAATATCAAGCAGCTAGTAAACATATACCACACCTTGTATTTTCGGTTTAAACATGTCTCTTCCGCTTAGCATATGTCATGTTCTGCATTGGACAATCTGATGCAGTTATGTTTTGCCCTGGACTATTTCATACTAAATTGATTTGCTGGTTCAGAGCATCAATATAGCGCCTATTCTTCATCAGACCAATGATATCCATGTTCGCAGTGATGGAAGAGGTGAAATCGATACAGCCGAAATTGAGCATCCAATCATTGAATCATGTCCTGCACCTCCAATGTAGGTCCACCCTGTCAATAAATTCACATGCAAACCACTAGTACTACTATCTAATGACAGTACAAAAAGAGTAGCAAGATAGTAGCAAACCATGTACCTTCGTAACGAATAGCTCATAGTGCCACCAATTGGATATAAAGGTTTGGAAAAAAACATGCTCCTCATGTTGAACCAGTTGGACTTTTTGTGCGGTTCCACTAAAATCGAGCATCCCTGTTTGCATAGATATTGAAAGTGTGATTACTCTAAAAGTGGCACTAGTTGAAGCATAGACTCACAAATATAAGCATTCTATTTTCTTAATGGGAAAAGGTAGCAAGACTGTTTCTAAGCACCTGTTTGAAGGAATAAATAAAGCAACAACGGCTGATGTCAGGAAGGCATACATAGTTTTTTCTGAAAAACTGAGCCATTCCTGACCTTTCCTCTTCTTTTAAGAAAATTTTGTGCAGTTCTACTAAAATAAAATGCCATCACCGCCTTGACAATTCAGTGACACTGCATAAAAGGAAATGACTTAACATTACATCATGATGTCGTGTATGTAGTCGATGTGCATTAGAGACAAACATACAGACCTCCTCCGATAACATAATGAACATTAATTTTAACAAAGGTGTGACTAGCTTTACCGGGATAATTTGAATGAACTCTACACCCTTTGTTCCTTAATATAAGACGTTTTCGCGGTTCAATTTGAAGTACCCAAACGTCTAGTATTTAGAAAAACAGGTAGTAGTTTTCTTGAGCACATATCTGGGAAAGCTTGCCACACTTTATTTATGTCGATACGCTAATGCAACACCATTCGAATACTACAAATATACACTAATCCAGTGGCTAGTGCAACAGTAGAGTAGTTAGTTTATTACAGGGTACAGTTCAATGGTTTTACTTAACAGATTTCAATAAACTCTAGCACTGGAAGGTTTCTATAAGAATTAACAATACAAAATGTAAAGGTAACAAGTTTCAGCATTGGTATACTAGCTGTGCATGAGCATTAAACCAAATACAAAAGTCTGAAGGTAACTAGCATTATTAACTAATGATAGTATAAAAAATTTGCAAACCGTGTACCTCCAATGGCGGCATCACTTTAGTAGTAGCATTGCTTGACTTGACTGCTGGCGTTATACTAACAACCAAAAAAGTGGCAATAAGAGCATGGGAGGCCCATTCGGACAGTGGGTGCACCATTACGATGTACCTCCACGGACGCAGAGTGGTGAGGGAGGTATGGTTGCCCAGAGCAACAAATATCCAGGCAGCATATGTGGATTACGTCCCATTTTTGTTCTCTTTAGCCACCTTTTTCCTATGCGAGGACAACAAACCGATCGACCTGGTCATTCTCTATTGCGTTGTCATGCCTTTCTACCCTTCTTCAACCAAGAGACATGAGACTCGTTCCTTAGCTACTGATTTTCCCCTTTTCAACCTAGATGCGGGTTCGGTGCCTACTCTCTTGGATAGTACAGTCTCCCTTCCTTTCCTTATTCAACCCTGCATATGGATTAGTCTGCATGAAGTAGGGTTTCCTTTAATAGTGCAAATTATGGTTTTAAATGGTGGCCAGCAGAGCAGAGGATAGCAAATTGGGAAGATGGTGGAGTGGAAAAAGATCCACATGCAATGATGTGGCAGATGGGGCAATAGAACAAGGTTATGGTTGGAAAAGAGGTAGCATACCTGAGGGTCGGCGGGAAGTGGCTTCGCTCGTGGTCGTCATCCTCCGCACACACTACGGCAGCGAGCTTGGGGACGGAGGCTATCTCTGCTGGGCGCTTAGGTCCGAGAGGACGGCCTTGTCGCCGCTAAGGACTCACTCACCGACGACGAAAAGGCCAACGCTGCATGTCCTTTTCTTCCCCGGCGGATCTGTGACCACCAGTGAGGAGGGAGAGAGGGGCCGTCTTTTTAGATTTGGAGAGAGGGTGGTAGTGTGAGACGCAAGTGGGCAGCCCTTAGCAAGAAAGCGCTGAAGCTCCAGCCTATATATCTTTTTTATACTACTAGTACTGGAGGTGGAGTAGTGGTAGAGTAGTTTATATTTTCTCTGCGTACAATACCAATTAGTCGTGCTTCAAAACTGATCGGCACGCCATTAAAAAATAAAGGTCGATAACTAATGCGGCTCCTCGGGCCAACGCGGCCAGATCGCATTTTGCACGAGAAATTATACACCATGCTTCGTTGACATGTGGTCCCGTTCCAACATATTAGTGAGACGACGGCGAGTAGTAGGAGTATTTCGAACGGACGTAGGCCGGGCGCCTCTTCGTGAACTGTGGCAAACTCGCAACCGCCCATCGACTCTTCGCCTTTCCTCTCGAGTTGGAACTGCTGTCGACGCTCTTCCTCTCCTCCTCCATTTTCCTTCAGCCCTTCACCCTTTCTTCGCCATTGTTCGATCATCTTCTCCATGGAGGAACAAGCCGAAACGACTTCGTTATTCTTGCCCCGATCCGAAAGATGACGTGGTGGAGGAACTCATTGATCGGTGCGACGTCATCACCTCGGCTAGCATGGTAGGTCTGCTCAAGCCCATTCTCGACTCAACTAATAACATCATTACAAGGAACCCAAGAGTCAAGGAGCGGTTTGATCTCCCTATCTTCTTCGCCGTGACCTCGATGATCGGCGCCGACACGATGGAGGCCTCGCCGTGCAAGTTGATGCCGCTTGATAATGATACGTATGATGTTAAGATGCCATCGCTGAGGGCAAGGCTTGGGGCAAATGGAGATTGGGTTGTTTACATTGGGTCCAATCTGCAGTGGGAACTTGTGAATGTGTACACTCATGACCGGTTCCACTTCAAAAATCTCAGCAGACTACCCAGAGGTTGAGCACACCGGTATTGTACGACGCTCAAATACGATCATGGTGATTGTCTTCTACGGAAGATAGCAATTTGTCGAGTTCCCAACCGCTTGGAATTACAACAACTATGAAGTTGTTGCTATCTTCGACAAGCTTGTTGCCGTCCTTGGTGGTTTGACTCGATGGATATTGCTCAAAATTAGTTTCAGACACGGATGAGTACTGTGATGCAATTCAATACGAGGGCCTTGTGTTTGCTGCCACCACTCTTGGCACTGTTTTTGCATGGGATCCTCGTAGTTTCGGTACGTTTGTCTGCCACCGTAATTATAATTGTTTCATCCACATGCATGGGTTAGCAAGTTTCCTTTACTAATTAACCTTCTTCTTGTGTTTCCAAGGTCCTGTGAACATCCCACCACCTATACTTGAAAAAATTTATAACCAAGGGGGAGATGACGATGGTGATGATCACGAGCATGAGGACGAGTAGCGCCCATATACTGTGGCGCTGGCAACTAATTCGATGGATCACCTCTTCTTGTGTGTATACAGCCCATCGATGATGTTATCGCTAAGGAAGCAGGTGTAGTCTCCCATGGTCGCACTCTCCGACCTATTCCAACACCCGCTGCATGGTATTGGGATGGATACTAGTGTGCTAGCGCCAACTCCTTCTCCCCGGTACAGAATTGATAGTCTTGGAGAAAACTCGCTCTTCCTTGGACAAAACTATCCGATGATGGTGAAAGGCGATCCAACTGCTGTTGACACAATGTTACTAGTACCATTTATGAGAAGCAACTGTGTCTATACTCGGACATTTGGGTGGTTCCCCACCCCGGTATCGATATAGTAGGCCGCTTCACCGGATGATCACCATGCGTTGGTCTCCGGATCGACAATGGATGGCCCGTCCCAGAGAATCACTTGTGGTTCAAAGCAAGCGCTTCCAACGCCGAGGAATGGTTGAGTTGAAGTTCATTTCATTGCTTGTTATTTGTTGTGTGGTGAAAACTTTAGTATTTATAATGTATCCTCATTGTCGATGTGGGTTGATGACCTGTTGTATGTAATAAAATGATATGCCCGTGATAAACTTACTAAATTTATGAATGGCTTTGAGTCGCTTCTCCGAGTGAGTGGTGCGACGAGGAAAAAAATATTTTCCGAATACATAATTGTGCATGCATTGCAACAGGTTATCGGATGAGGCCAATCAACAATAGTAGTACACTATTTGTACTAGCTTCACATGCTTCAAGGTCGGGCGGGTGTTTTTACTGTAGCCATATGTTAATGTGTTCGCTGTACGTAACCAGCACCTCGAATCCGCGATACTAGTACTATATAGTAGGAGTAAGTAGTACAAGTAGTAGGGTGGCATGGGCCAGAACAAGCATTCACGTCCAGGAGTACAACACACGCCACCACCGTGACATCCATCTGACACCATATTATTTCTTGGAGTCCGTGCTAGAGCAATCTCTTCAACCTCGTCGTTTCTCTAACTTCAGCCATCGCACGGCGGACGAGGTGGGGGTTTGCCGATAGTCGGTTTCCTTAACCGCGGTCCCACTTGTAAGGCCAACTCCAATGCACGACCCCAAACGGACCTCCGTTTTGCATGAACTCCAACGATAATTTTGACTAGAAAAGCAAGACCAAAGAAAACAAGAACCACAAGAATACATTTTACTACTCCTGTAAGTTGGATTAGTGCCTTCTCGATGCATTCATTGTTGATCTGCGGAGGCTCGATCTTGCGTGCTTCTTTGTTCTTTCTTCTTCGAGTGTAGAGAAGTAGACATTGCTTCCTCGCATCTAGTCTCATGTCTAGCCTCTATTCTAGTAGGAGTATCAACAAGTGCACTAATCTCATCTCTAGCCTCTCTGCTAGCTAAAAGTGATAGAACTTCTACTAAATTGCGCTCTATCAATATATGGATGTACTCTTCTTCCCAATACAAAAACTTGCATCCATTCTACTCCCTCAGTTGCACAATACATGCCTTCTATTTGTCAAAATAAATATGTATCTAGACATGTTTTAGTATATAGGTACATCCATTTTGGACAAATGGAAGTCAAGTATTTTGGAACGGAGGAGTACACAATAAAATTTTTAAGTTAGCACAACTAGTCTAATCCGAGAGCACAACCAAGATTTGGTCGGTTCTTCCTCCTTTTGCCGACAAGTGGGACATCCAAGATCCAGGTCGTGTCATGAAAGAAAATAGAGTGGTAGTTGAAGCCATGAGATGTGCATCTTGGGTTAAAGCGTAAATAGAATCTTACTACTCTTGAATAACTCCAAAAGCGGCCACCAAGATCTTTATTGATTTGTTTTTCATCACCAAAGACGCCGAGGTGAAAGATGTGCAGGTTCAGTGGGTCCTCTTGCGTTTTCACTGACATGTGGGGCCGCATGTGAGCAAACAGACGATGGGCTCCGCACGTCCGCTGGCTGGCTGAGAAGAGAGATAGAGGAGGGCTGAGCACGGACTATAGGAAATTTGTTCTACGTACCTCGATATAGGCTCGATATAATGGGGTGGCATGGGCCATAACTAGCATTCACGTCTAGCATTACGGCACACGCCACCCGCACGAGTCCCATCCGACACCAATTTTCTTGGAGTCCGTGCTACAGCCATCTCTTCTCCCTCATGTTTTCTCAGCCATCGCGCGGTGGGCGGGGTGGGGTTTGCCGATAGTCGGTTTGCTCAACTGCGGTCCCACTTGTAAGTGAAAATGCAACACCGCACGAATTCCCGCTTGAGTGGCGTGCCGGACCAACCGTGTGGGGGTGCGACGCAAACACGGCAGGCTTTTCCTTTTGAACTCGTAACTTGTAAATTTTGGTTCTGCTCCATGGCGCGACCGATAGATAGAAAATAATGATTTTGCCTAGAGTAACGAGAAGTTTGGTTCTGGCGCCGTTCATGCATGGAGTATGTACGAAAGTTATGAAGTTGATGCGAAAGGTAAGATAATTACTGTAGTATCATATACTACTACATGGATTTGACGGAAAGATAAAAATACATACGGATCCATCAACGACATCCTCACGCCCTAGTGCGTCGGGTCACCAACCGATGTGTGAGGAGCCGCGGCATTGGCGGCGAGCTCAACGTGCTTCTAAACAGTGTCGTCCAAGGTTGCCCTGCGGTCCAAGAAGGCCAGCGTCCTATCGTCCTCCTCTTGCATGTAGTAGTCCTTGTGGACGATTTGCGCGTAGACGTGGGTGATTATGTCGATGGTGTCTTGCTACGCCAGGTGTTGCGCGGCGAGCGCGACCTCGAGGTGGACATTCTCCGGCGCGACGGCGGGCAGTCACAGGGCCACTAGTGCGTTGAAGAGGTTGTCACCATAGTGGCCGTTGAGGGTGGCGGGCATCGCAGAGCTTGGGCGCGTCGGCTGGAGGCTTATGTCAAAGTCGTCTGCAAGCTTCTTGATGATGGTGAACTTGTCGAGGAAACCGACGAGGACCTCGTCGAACAAGGAGACGAAGCTGTCGTCCAAGCGGCCCCTCGCCCTGGCGGCCTCAAGCAATACTACCTGGAGACGTTCCTTGGTGCCGGGCCACAGGCCGGCACCGTGGACCATCTGGCACAGCCGGCTGATGCTCGCGCTCATCGCCTCCATGGGTCTAGCTTAGCTTCTAGTCAACTGATCTTGTGATTCGAGTGATCACTCTTGCCCTTGGTTAGCGTGCGTAGGTGCGTAGAATTTCGTACTACTCCTCGGCCCTCTACTGCACCTGCCTTTGGTTGTATGATAGGTGGGCCAGCCACCCCCTAGGCCCACGCATCATTCACCCAAAGGCAGTTGCCGTAAGTCAATGAAGCTGCGTCCCCCTCCGTGCAGGTGCAGTATAATCATCTCACCGGGCCTCTAGTTGGGGCCAAACGAGAGAAGTTTGATGTTTACTGGTTTATTGGTCCCCTTTGCATTTTGCGCCAAGTTTTGACCTTTGATTTAACTAATAGAATGTTAATGCATGTAAACAAAAATGTTGTGTAAGTCACCTTACAAAAACCAAATAATCCCAAAATACTTAGGCACGGTGCATTAACTCCCTCCTTGTTTCTTATTTCGTGACATACCAACCAATGAGAGATGTGGACCGTGCATGCTTTCAATGACTTGAGACTACCAAACATGACATGAAGTGTTTAGTTCATTGCATGTAATCCTATTAGTACTATAGTTAGCAAAAAACATTAAGTTCTCTCACGATAGGAATAAAACACCATGTATTTATTTACAGAGGGAGTAGTACATTTTTTGTGACATGCATTACTAGATATTGCTAGTCAAATACTAAAATCCAGATGGACGTGGTAGTACTCCTAAATCCAGATGGTGGTGCTACTAGTACTAGTAGTAGTACTACCAATGTAGTAGTAGGAGTACTAGCATTGTACTACCCGTTGGTCAAATTATTATGTGCTGCTCCTCACAGTGAAGTGACAAGACCCTGCGCCGGAGATGACACCTGAGTATAGGCGCCGTGTTTGGCATACCATAGTCAGCCTCACCATCTATAGTCACTATCATCATGGATGTATAGCTAGCCTGCTTACAACTAGCCCTGTTCGACATAATTTCCCGTGCGTAGATGCCCGTGCATTGCACGGAACACCAAGATTGGGGGTGGACGGCTCCGGCGGCGGCCATCGCGTCAGATTTTTCCACGGCCTTCTAGATGTGGTGGGGAGGAGAGAAGGCTGATTGTGAGAGACAAGGAGTTGTTTGTAAATAGGGAACAAGTGCGGGCATCTTTTTGCAAAAATGGAGAAGCTTGGTTTGTATGCGTCAGATCTAGATCCGACGACTATTGGTGAAAGATGGGAGGCACAACATCATCACCAACTCAGGACCTGTTTGATTCGTAGGATTTTGAAAACGCGGGAATAGGACACGGCAATATTACAAGTTTCAAATGGATATTACAAATGTTAGGAGTAATGCTGCACCTACGAAGAGGGAATTACTAGGAAGTTTACGTAAGAACTTTCGTTACTTTAGGTGGATGCAGCATTATCGCACAAACTAAAATCCACCGCCTCGACAAGTCACTAATGGGCAAATAAGTTTTCCAGTCTCGCCACTTGATGTTTCAAAACAAATTCAGCTTGCGGAAACTTTGTCATTTAGGCTTAGACGCTTGCGGTGATCAGCACGCCATTCATTGTTGCGCCAGAGAACGCCAAACCTCATTACCTTGAGCACACTTGCCTCCGTAACAAAGAACACGGCCAATTTAATCTCGATGTGCTGCATCGGTAGTCGATCAAATCAATTTTCGTAAGATGGAGATCAAGGCATTCGATGAGATTGTTATAGTGCACCACATTTTTCACTTTCAGGTCTTTTTTTATCTGCAAAAGAAGAGAACATATTAGAGTAGCTGGCTGCATAAGATTGCCGTGTCATCAAGAGGTACCAATATCATTCGCTCATATAATAGGGTTGGCTGGCTAGTGATATTTTCTCTCTCTCTCTCTCTCTCTCTCTCTCTCTCTCTCTCTCTCTCTCTCTCTCTCTTTATGTTTCCTCTCATTTAACTAGGAGCACATGAAGAGCTTGGGCATTTGTTGCCTTCCACTATGTGGCTGATGCCATATTTCGCAAAAGTATGCCACATAATACGCATCGATGCAAATCAAAAGATTTTGGCACCGCTCTCGCAATGTGAGAGAGTTGGCACCGTTGTGCACACAGACCCACATGTATAAACAAATCAATCAAACCAACTACACCAGCCTCTCACTCTCCCAAACAAGTGTTTTGTTATTGCCCCAGTCCTCTCTCTCTCCCACGCAGTGTTTTTTCATTGCGTGAGTTAACTTGGCACCGGAGCAAAGTAGGTGATCCAGATTGGGGCACCAGGTGAGCAATGGAGGGGCATCGATGCCAAAGGCATCACAAGTGAATTTGGCACATGTTTTGGCCTACATAGCCCACTTTTGTACTCCCTCCGTCCCAAAATTCTTGTCTTAAATTTGTCTAAATACGGATGTATCTAGTTACATTTTAGTGTTAGATACATCCATATCTAAACAAATGTAAGACAAAAATTTTGGGACGGAGGGAATACTACGTCGTATTTAGTATAAAATTTTGACCATAGATTTACCTAAGAAAATGCCAACGCATGTCACTAAAAATTACACCATTTGAGATTATGTTCAAATACGAATCCAACGATATAGTTCTTAGTGACATGCATTAACATTTTTCAGCTTAAATCTATGGTCAAATTTTGATACTACAAAATTGGAAGAGTAAACCAGACGGAGGTAGTACTTGCTCTTAGGGTAACCATAGAGTTCTTGGAGTAGTCTAAGTTACTTTCCACTATGACTAGCCTAGGCTACTATAGTAGTACAGCATAAAAACGATGCAGGTGATCACGTGATAAAAATACTAAAACATTTCTTTCGTGCAAAGGCGAGATGCAGTTTTGAACACTACACTTGTCATCGTAATTTGGGAAAATTACGAAAAAATTGAGCTACGTTGTGATTACCGTTTACTTATAGGAAAGAAGTTTCACCTCGATGAGTAGCTTCTCCCGCACGGAAAGCATGTAAGGAATCCAACAACTTGATCCAGATTGGGGCCGATAGATTTTAGTGCTAAGATCTTCACCGTGCGCATGGACCGGTCAAGCTTGTGGGAATCATTTTACGAAGACGGTCGTAAATACATCAAGAAGAAATTTAAAATGTGAATTTCAAGAAGACGAGAAGAAGATGAGTGTTGTACCGAACGATTACAGATCCAATAAAGAGTTCAGAGAATTTGGCAGATGAGTACACCAACGTTGTCAATTTCGGCGCATCAATGACCCTGATTTTTGTTGGACCTTCTAGATCCGATACAAGCAATCTCTCAAGGAAAGGCGCATTCTCAATGACCATAACGTGGAACAGATGGAGTGATCTCTTCCCAATTGATGTCTTGTTGCGGGGCCAGCAAGACACATAAATCCATCGGAGATTCGTCGAGGCGATGTGGAGGCTAATGAACCCATGGATCTGCTCAAGACGAAGGTACTCGAGCGCAGTACAGCTGCGGAGCAGGTGCTCCATAGCCTTCTTCAAGATGACAATGTCGAAGAGGTCGAGCTGCTTGAGTTGAGGGAGAAGAAGGGTGGGCGCGGCATTAATCTGGGGAAGATAGCAGGAGCTGAAGCTGTCGCGGCGCAGCATTGGCGTGAGGCGGAGCGCGGACGGCGGCAGAGAGTGACATCGTCCAGCTTCAAAGCTGAGCTCCTCTAGCTGATCTAGGGCGGGGGATAAGAACCACTCGTCGAACTTGGGTTGGACCTTGTAGTTGGTACTGAACATGCGGATGTCAAGGCGTCTGGCTGGCCCAGGGTGCGATGAAAGGATCTTGGAGAGTGTGGCCATGCATTTGCAATCCACGTCGCAGAGGCAGCTGTCGACGGTGAGGTTGAGGGGGACACAGCGCCAGAGGGGGCACCACCGCCAGGAGAGCAGGGCGGTCCGCACGGCAGATTTGGTGGGGAGGAGGCCGATGATGATGAGCAGCATGTCGTTGGGGAGGCTGCTGATGAAGTCCAGGCTCGCCGGATGTGGTTTTGTCTCGAGCCGCCTCCGCTTCTTGGCTGCCTCGTCGTCCATCTCAACCGGCGGCGACGCCGGTGTACACGTGTGCTGGTGTGTGTTGTGTGCTGGGTGTGCGCGAAGTCGCCCTTCATGCATGCCGCCGCCGCAGTGGTGAATTGTGCGCGAAAGTCGCCCTTCGGCGCAAGAAGTTTGTCCTCAATGCACCCTCAATTTACTAGCGTGCGGGTGCTACCCGAGTGGTTTCAACTTTGTTTACTTCACCGCGTGTCGATGGGCCTCTAGTTTACTTATTTTCACCCACCGCCAAATGGGCCAGCACACGAAGATCTGAACACGGTGACAAGGCAGCATGTGGATTGGTTGACCGTCAACTAAACAATATATGGAGCTATACTGCTGACAAAGTGAGCGATAATCCGTCGGTATAGAGAGTTCGAGGAGAGGGGAGGCCCGTGAGATATAGAGAGAGAGAGAGAGAGAGAGAAAGAGCTACTCCCTCCGCTCGATAATGTAGTTCCAACATTTTTTAAGTCAAACTTTTGAAACTTTGACCAAGTTTATAAAGAAATTACTTATATCTACAATACCAAAGATAAATGATAGTATGAAGTAAGTACATGTTGTGATGAATCTAATGATCGCTCCAGATGTAAATGTTTTCTCCACATATACCTGGTTAAACTTTTCTGAGGTTTGACTTTTCAAAACATCCATATGCTTATGGACGTGACAGAGTCCCTAACTAGAGAGAGAGAGAGAGAGAGAGAGAGAGAGAGAGAGAGAGAGAGAGAGAGAGAGAGAGAGAAAAAGTGTGTGTGCATGTGTGAAAGAGACATGGACAACACACGATAAAAGTAGAGAAAAAGCGTGTGTGTCTTATGCAAACATATCACACATGCATCTTCGACAACGGAGGCAGGGTGAGGAGATAGTGTGTGGTTGTTTGGGACCGAGAGAGCAAGAGCCCTAGCACGTGGCCAAGAGGGGTCTGACAAACAAGAGAGAGAGGTCGAGAGAGACGTACAGAGAAAATGCAGACATGGGGAGGAGAGAGTGTATGTTTGTCATAGAGAGATCCCCTGGAGATCGTGATGGGACTACATGGGTGGGAGATCGAGTGACAAGGTGTGTGCGCGATAGAAGATGCCCCGAGAGATATCGAGATCGACGTATGGATGGAAGGAGACAATACGTGTGTTCCTGATGGCTAGTAAGAGATAATCATACTTAGGAGGGGGGAGTGCTTGCACCTATGATGGAGTGAGGGATTATGGTACTTAGGGGGGTGCGTGTCACATGGAGAGAGAACAAGGGCGGAGAGTGTTGGATGGGTCTATATGTATAGCGCGAGCGAGACATGTGTATATGTGAACCAGGGAGATATAAGGCCAGTTTGGCTTGCGTCCTGAGCATCTTTTGCCTGTCCTGGGGTTGTGGTTGGATTTCATGCACGCTTGTTTGGTTGCTACCCTGTAAAAAAGAAATCCCGCCTGGCCTGGGTTCCCTTACACTTTAATTAGCCTGGCTAAACTCCAGACTCTGCAAGTAGCCTGGCCCAGGCGACCGATTTCGAACGCCTGGCCGTGCTCAGTTGTGTGGCCACGAGGCTAACAAAGCAACATGGATGGATATTAGCATTAAATAATTGATGCATGGATTGATTGATGGGACGTTGATGCTTTGCTTGGCCCAGGCATGAACCAAACGCTTCAACACCACACAAGCCGGGCCAGGCAGAAATATTTTACATCTCACGTCCACACTAGGCAGTACCGGCCATGAAGGCATGAGGATCAGGTCACGAACCAAACTGACCAATAAAGTTTGAGAGAGATTGAGGAGCCCCGATAAGGCTGAGTGGTACGTCAGATAACCGAGAGTGGGAAAGAGATATTCCATCTGCTCGATAATGCAGTGATGTAAATTTTTTAGAAGTCAAACTTTGGAAACTTTGATCAGGTTTACGCAAATGTTATTTATATCTACAATACCAAAGATACATCATACAAAACTACATCTCATGGTGAATCTGATGGTATATGTTTGCCATACTAGATGTAATTCTTTTTCTCCACGTACATTGTCAAACTTTGTGATGTTTGACTTTTCAATAAATCAATATGCTATGGACCGAGGAGAGTGCCTCTGTCGAGACAGATCAAGTGCGTGTGAAGGAGAATGAGTAAGTGTGCAAAAAGAGTATGTGTGTGAAAGAGAAAGTGACAACAAACAATAAATTAGGGAGAGTGTGTGTTTTTTCATTTCTTATGCGAACATATCACGCATGCATCTCCGAGATGGAAATGCGAGGTGAGGAGATACACGAAGATAGCTAGTGTGTGATTGTTCGCAATGGAGAGAGACACCCCTGTAGCACATGTCCAATAGAGGTCTGGCCAACAAGGAACAAAGGTCAAGAGGGACACATGGATGGCATGGACGCATGGGGAGGGAGAGAGGGTGTGTTTGTGATAGAGATCCGTCGAGATCGTGAGGGACTATATGGGTGGGAGATCGAGGAGTGCGTGCGCGATAGAAAGATGCCCCGAGAGAAATCAAGATAGACCATGCACATGTTTGTGATGGAGACTAAGATTAGCTAGTCATATACATATAGGGGGACTGCGTGTGCCTACAATTGAGTGAGAGACCATCATACTTGGCTAGCTGGGCATGAGACTGTGTGTGCGTGTGTGAGATGGAGAGAGAACGAGGGGGAGAGATAGAGTTTTAGATGGTCCTATCGAGTGCGAGTGAGATATGCATGTGTATGTGTGACCCAGGTGGATGGAGAGTTTGAGAGAGGGGGGGGGAGCTCTGAGACGACATAGTGGTGCGTGAGAGAGTTACGGGCAAAGATCCAAGGAATTTGTGTGCGTACGATGAGTGCACCCAAGATGTCTAGCTTGGACTAGCTAGAGTATCATACATAGTGTGCGAGAGAGACCTATAGATGGTGTATATATGCATGCGAACTAGAAAGACCCCCGCACACACACACACACAAAGAGAGAGAGAGAGAGGGGAGAGAAAGGGAGAGGGACCAACAAGGTTTTTGTGTCGGATGCATGCGACAAAATTGAAGATTGTCGAGAGAGAGAGAGAGAGAGAGAGAGAGAGAGAGAGAGAGAGAGAGAGAGAGAGAGAGAGAGAGAGAACAGGAGTCCGGGAGAGGGGGAGGTAGCGTTTTATGCATCAAAGACTGATATAACCCATGTTTCAATAAAAACTTGCATTCAAATATTTAAATTGGAGAACATGTTGTCTGCAATCCACACATGAACGGATATATGCGTATATCAAACAAGTTCATTAATTTGACTATACAACATGCTACTCGATTGAGGTGTTCAATTTTGGATTTAGTTCACTATTTTGACCTACTGAACGAGCTATTTCATTGAATCGAGATATTTCATTTTGGGTTTGATTCGCATTTTTGAGTGGGTCAACTATTTGTCATATAGTAAATCGCTAGCAACGAGCATGTAAAAACACATTACTCCCGAGCATCATCTCTCCATCTAAAAAAGAAGTGGCAAGCTAATATTTCAAAATTTGATCCGAATCGACTTGGTAAGGTAGACGTGGATGCTCGTTCTCCCAAAATTTGAACGAACCGTTAAACATCCTCTCTCTTTCGGTGGAATTCGCTCGAGCAAATAAATGGGAGATGCGAAATTACCGCCCCTATGTGGGACACGCATCAATTGGCCCATTGTACATCGAGGGTAGGTTCAGTAACTTCATCCAAGCGCCTTCTCCTCGGCCAAAATGACATGTGCCGAATAATTCATAAACCATGGTCGGCAAAACACGCTCTCCTCGCTTGAAATAGCTTGCGCCCACTATTTCAAAACACGCTCTCCGCTTCAAATCGCTCGCGCCCACTATAGTTCAAAACACGCCCTCCTGCTCAAATCGCTCCCGCCCACTATTTGGGGAGAAGCAAAGTTACTCTACTATCCCCGACCCTCGGTACAGACCCAAGCCGAGAAGCCTATAGGCAAGGGTAGAACTACAACCCCCTCACATTTTAGACAAATCGTCCAGTAAGACATGGTTCCACTCCTCCCAATCCCCCCCCCCCGTTCATACCTCGTGGGCATCAAACCACCTTCTCCCAGGAAGCTCCCTTCTCCGAGCATGAAACCTCAGCCCCACCTCCATGGCGCCCCCACCGCACCAATTTCACAGCCGCCCTCCTCCCTAATGCCGGAGACGTTGTTCATTTGTCGTCGTGCACTGGGTCGTGTGCCTCTTACTTCGTGCTACTGGTGCTACCTCGACGACGGCCGCGTGAACCGTACCGGAGATGATTCACCCCCGCTGTTGTTCATGGTGCCGGAGCGGCTCCAACTTCGGATCCGTCCAGAGTCCTGGCGCTGCCTCCGCGTAGCCATCGACCGTCGCGACATCTCTCTTTCCCTGCCGCTGGTCGCCACCGCAACCGCGCTGGCCTCACCGACTCGGCAGCTGGACCTGCCTACTTCACCATGCCGCCACATAGGTCGCACCCTCATCTCAAATCACTTTATTTAGGCGTCAGTTGTCTGAATTTTTATTCTGGGCCAATCGATTCAATGGGAAGCAGCACCCCTTGACGGTGTCCTGGACTAGGGGGTACTCACCATGTCATCTCCCGATCTGTTAGATTGGGCCGAGGACCCCCATGGCCGTATACTCATGGGCCAGTCCGGACAGCTGCCGCATAAAAGGAAGATTCCACAAGACTTGGCGATCAAGAAAAGGACTCCTCCCCACCGGCGTATTCGGCTAGGACTCTTGTTATCCTAGGCCTCAGGTGCACTATATAAACCGAGGCCGGGCTAGTCGATAGATATACAACAATCATAATCATAGGCTAGACTTCTAGGGTTTAGCCTCTACGATCTCGTGGTATCAACTCTTGTAATACTCATATTCATCAAGATCACTCAAGCAGGAAGTAGGGTATTACCTCCATAGAGAGGGCCCAAACCTGGGTAAACATTGTGTCCCTTGCCTCCTGTTACCATCCGCCTTAGACGCACAGTTCGGGACCCCCTACCCGAGATCTGCCGGTTTTGACACCGATACCCCTCGAGGCTGCGGAGCTCCTAGGCTGCCGGTTGGCTGGTGTCTAACGTAAGGGTGCGGGGCCGCAAGTTCGCCGCGGAAGCAGCGCTTAGATGGCTATCTTTTAGAGTTGCGTGGGTTGAAGGTACTACCGCCGCCGGATCTGGATGACGGGGAGTCTCTGTGGATTGGCCCGAGGGCGCGCAACCACGGCAATGCGGTGGGGCGGGGAGCGGAGTTTTGGCCGGGGTCACGGACGGCAGAGGCAGGCTGCTCTGCCGTTGGTCGCTGGCTCTTCGAGGAAGATTCCGAACAGTGTCAGTCGAGAGGCACAAGATGGCGAGCCATCCGGCGTAGATCGGACAGTATGAAAATAAAATAAAATCGTGTGACCCCAATTTAGTCTTCAGTCAATAGACGTGTGACCACTCTCGTACCTTGTTGTTGATCTCTTAGTGTATTTCTTCAGATCAAAGAGATATGTCATTCTTGACATTATGCGTTATCTGCATCTTCAGCCACACCGTCTTCCGACTCACCGCAGCTGCTCCAACAAGGGAAGCATACACCAGAAGGGAGCTATAGTCCCCACTCAACAGTTCCCTGCATCGAATGCACGTGCCCGACATGGACAGTCACAACAACTGCATGGCCATTGACAAGTCAGCACATGATGCTCACTCCTATGGATGGCAGCCAGATAGGTTGTACCCTCATCTTACTTGTGTGCAACATTTATGGCTTTGTTATTCATCTAAGCATGGAAAATAGATCATCACATTTCACTGTATATTCATGCTGATCTCTTACGGATCTTGTTCAGGAGTTAACGTTGTTCCATAGTTCAGCTAAGATACTGGTTATTTAGGTAACGCTGTTCCATAGTTATCATCCATCAGCCAATGCTATCCCACAGGCTGGTGATTATAGTATTATACCACTTCTAGTATTACCTATGTTGTTCTTTAATACTTTTGTGTGCCATCTAGTTAATCTCGAGTACAAGCGATACATATTCTGTAGCTTTCACCTGTGTCCTCCCTTTAGTTTATGAGACATGTTGCTGCTAGTTAACCCCAGTCATACTATTTATGTCGTCTCCTACAGGCACTCATTACATAAATCTAACTACTAGTTGTCTTCCATGCATGTCAGATATAATTGCACACACTAATATATCCACAAGAACCTCACGGAGCAATGTAAAGGCCAATAAACTTGATGTCAATGATACCCAATATGATGGAACATGTAAAGGCGGTTATTCGGAAGACTTGCAGAAAGATGATGAATCCTCTTCACCCCACAAGGTCCTTGCTCTAACTTGGCCTATGATATGGGTACAACATGCATATAATGTCACAGAGTGTATCTACTCATTGCAATGCCATGTGCTTAGCATGCTGATCATGCATGTAAATATGTCATGACTTCCTGTTTTTCAATACCTATTCCATTCATGATAACATGTTTTCAAATTCAAGTACTGTCATTCTACTCTATCGCAATGCCATCTGCTTAATTTGGACATCATGCTTCTGAATATCTTATGCATTGTTTTTCATCAATGTGTACTTCATCTGTCTACCATACCATGTTTTTTTACATTGAAGTGTTGTTCTATTGCCCTGTTGCAATGCCATCTTATTTTCCCAATAATACACGTGTATGTTGCCTTAGTTATTTCTGTACGTATTCCGCTAGCATACATTTTTACATTCAACTAGTGTTTTTTCTTTGTGTTGTCCTGTCAGTATCCCTAGCTCTTACACCATACTCCCTCCGTCCGGATTACATGTTGCCGAAATGGATAAAAAAGGATGTATCTAGAACTGAAATACGCCTAGACCCATCCATTTTTTTCCAGATGGAGGGAATACATGTCAATATATCATGCCTTTCTATTCTTCAGTACCTATTCCATCTCTCTACGGTCACATGTTTTATGATTAAAGCACCATTCTTCTATACAAGGCATGCAAGGGGAAGACGACTATGTTAGAATCTGAAGGGTTACAAACAAGGCCTTTGCAAAAGATCCAAACGCCAGGAGATAATAAACCAACTCCAGTTTTTATAGATACTGCTCCAGCACAGAGAAACCCAACTCCTACTGATAATAAGCAGATTCCAGTGGCCAAAGAACTAGTTCGCTCTAGTCCAGCAAAAATATGTGAACTCAATTCTAAGAACCGTGTGTGTATCCTTGCATCGTGAAATTTTATAGCATGCTGATCATATTTTCTACATGTTTCTTACCCATCTATCTTTTAGAAAATAAGCTTAACAGATAAAAAAAATTCTGCAATGGTATCGTTTATGAGGAAAGATTCTTGCAGGAATTCTCTGTGCTCCAATGTAGATGTAAGTACCTGTTGTATATCACTATAATTTTACATCAGCATGTATTTTGTCAATCGGCGTGAATCCAACCTTTATCTGATCTAAATTTAGTTGTAGCAAAATGTATGATTAAAGGCCACAATGTTGATTTTTGCAAGGAAAACTGCCTGGTAGTTTTGCATCCTGAGCTGCATGAGTGTACTATCTCATATCAGTGGGTTTGAATACTTTGGTTCTGCAGTGGGTTTTTCAGTGTTTTTTTACTGTGTTGTCATGTCGTATCCCTAGCTCTTACATCATACTCCCTCTGTTGGGGATATTACTACTGGGCGTAACCGGCCAGGTGAGGCCGGGTTAACTTCATCAGTAGCCAAGTATGCCTGAAGCCCGTGAGGATATTCAATAAGGGCCCAAGGCCCAGAACCGGTTTAAGGGTTGTAGCCGTAAACCGGCATTAGTATGTAACTTGTGTTGTAAGTTAGAAATACTAGAGACCGAACCGGACACGTCTATGAGCCGGCCTCGGGACTCTGCAAACCGACGGGCGTCACCCATGTATATAAGGGGACGACCCGGCGGCGATTCAGGAAAACAGACAACAACTCGAGACTTAGGCGAAGCTTGTTTGCTCCCTAGTCATCGAAACCCCCATCAATTCCATCACAACTAGACATAGGATTTTACCTTCATCGAAGGGGCCAAACTAGTATAAACTCTCTTGCATCCTTGTGTCCACTTTAACCCCTTTAAGCTAACCCGTAGCGATGGCTCCACGACTAAGTCCTTTCATGAGGACATCTGCCGTGACAAAACCACAACAGTTGGCGCCCACCGTGGGGCTATCGCATGATGGTTTCAAGTTCTTAGAGGGCAACTTCGAAGGACTCAAGGGTTACGCTGTGGGCCGGATGACCAAGAGTCGTCGCGGCAAGCTCTACATTGACGATTCAGGCTGGGGCCCCGAGGCCAGCTCGATTGAGTACGGGTACCGGGTCCCCTTTGGTGGCATACATGTCTTCATTGGCAAGATCGATGAACCGGGCCCTGAGCCGAACATCTGCACCGACCTCGTCAAAACAGCTCAGCGTGCGAGATCTGCTTAGGTTAAACCGGTCGTGAAGTGTGCCTTCGTGGGAGTCATCCACGGAGGAGAGTATGAAGGTGGATCGGCATCTGGTAGCGAGACCGTTGTCTACTCTGGCGACGAGTCCTCGACCGGAGAAACCGAATCATTGTATCAACTACAGGACGGCCGGATTGGGGGCTGTTCCGATGGCGACAGTATTCCGGGCCCCTCTGATCTGCCCAATCGGGTTGGGATATTCATGGCCGGTACACAAGCGACGGTCCACTCTTCGACCGCAGCAGCAATGTTCTCCAGATCAGCGGCGGCGGCGGCAGCAGGGGCAGGAGGCTCTGCGCGCCCGCCGGCTCAAGTTTTATCTGATCTGTTTGATACGTTGGTTGTGCTTATGGCAGAAGCTAACCCGGCGGATCAGGACGCCCACAATGCGGAGATTGCAAAAGTGAGGGAACAGATCACTCAGGCCAAGGCCGATTTGGCAGCTGAGAACAACAGGATGGCCGCGGAGCGAGCCGCTTTGGACGCGCAGGCCTATAGGCTTATGCTAGATCAGACCGCGTCGCATGAAGTCCTGAAAAGGAAGCATCGGTCTCGCCTGCCGACGGTCTTCAATGGCAGAAATCTCTTTAACACCCCAGGAGCAGGGACTAGTAACCCGCCGTGGTTAAACCGGGCGGAGGCACCGGGGACGGGTGCGCCGGTTCAGCCTCGCCTGATGGAGCCGCCTTGACAGAATAACATCATACCTCAGCCTATCCAGATGCCCCCAGGTCACTATTCTAACCCAAATGACAATCTTATTGCCGCCGCTTCACGGCTGGAGGCCATCCCAATTGAAGGTGATTCTCCGCAAGCGGTGGAGACGCGCCGTGTTAAGGAACTTCTTTGAACAGCTTTGGTTCAGCAGGAAGCATATTCATATAGCCGTGGCCGGATTCATTCCACCCCCCGCCCAAGACGGAGTTACAGCAGGCGGATGGATGAACCAGCCGTATCCAGTAATGCACGGAACCGTGAAGCGCCCCGTGGCCATAACCCGACAGGTGATGCTCAGGAAGTGGTGAACCGGGCCCGAGCGCGCAGGGACGCCGAGTTAGCAGCGCAGCATGAGGCTCGTCAACTTACGCCGGTTCGTCCAACCACCACAATTGAGCCAAGGGTTACTTCTAGTTCTTTGGGAGTGCCTTGTCTTGTCCCCGCTTTATGCAATGTGCGCCTGCCCAAGGATTTCAAGGGCCAGCATAAGGTACCAAATTACGGCGATTTGTCTCCGGAGGCATGGGTAGAGAGCTATGAGATGGCCATGGAGATGCTTGATGTAGATGAAGCGGCATGTGCAAAGTATTTTACCATGATGCTTGAAGAGACAGCCCGTATTTGGTTAAAGAGCTTACCAGCCAGTTCTATCAGTTCATGGGCCCAGTTGCGATCCCGGTTTATCCAGAATTTCAAGGATACATGTAAGCAGCCCATGTCGACAGTGGACTTAGCGGCCTGTGTCCAGGAGGAAGGAGAGTCAACAACCCGCTGGGTATGCCGAGTCTCGGAAATTTTGCACTCCTCAGACCGCATTAACGCCGACTCCGTGGTTATAACTTTGGAAAGTAACTGCCGGTTTAAACCTCTGAAGTTGAAGTTGGGAAGGATGAAGCACCATTGCAACGATATGGGAACCCTCATGACTGCGTTAATGAAGTATGCTGATTCTGATGGTACCAAGGATCCCGAGTCTGATGATGACAAGACAGGGAAGGGAAAGAAGAACGACAACTCCAAGGGGCAGCAGCACTACACGGCAGGTCATGGTAATGGAGGCAAGCGTAAAGCGGATGGTAGCATGGACTTTGTAGCTAATACCAATGCACATGACAGGGGTCAGCGACGGAAGGGTAAACCGCCAAATCATGGTGGAGCTCCAAGTCCCAATCCGGACCGCCTGACTTATCTATTAAACCAGCCTGTCAAAGCACGGGATGAAGGAGGCGTGACCACCCACCTTTGGAAGGATTGTTATATTATGCAGGAGTTTAAAAATTCTAATGCTTTCGGTATGATCATGGATCAGGTGGTGGCTCGGGATCCGGATTCCATGGGCGAATCACGGTGCAGAAGCGCCGTTCAGGCTTCAATGGAGATCAGGGTGGACATAACAATCAAAATAATCAGAATAGCCAGGGTGGTTACAACCAGCAGCAGCAGCAGTCGGGTTATCAGAGCCATCCAAAACAGTTGAATAGTGGGAAATATCATGTGTTCACCACTAGCTTCGATAACCGGGACCAGAAGCTTCACAAGCGAGCAGTGAATTCAATTGAACCGGCCGTGCCTCGTTATTTACGCTGGTCCGAACAGCCAATCACATGGAGCAGAGAGGATCACCCGCCCCGGGTTGACAATCTGGGTCAGCTAGCGTTGGTGGTAGGACCTCAGGTGGGAGGTTGTAAGTTCACCAAGGTGCTCATGGATGAAGGAAGCAGCATTAATATCTTGTACTACGAGACCTTCTGTCGTATGGGGCTAACAGACAAGAATCTTAAACCGTCTAATACGGTGTTCCATGGTGTGGTACCGGGCAAGTCAGCATATCCTGTTGGCAAGATAGCTCGGAGGTAGCCTTTGGAGATGATCATGATTCCGGTCGAAACATTGGTTTTGAGGTGGTTAAGATCCGGAGCCCGTACCACGCTTTGTTTGGGCGACGGCTTATGCCAAGTTTATGGCACGACCCTGTTATATCTATCGCAGCTCAAGATGCCGGGTCACAAGGGGACCATAACCGTTCATGGAAGTCGCAAGATTGCCTTGGAGTGTGAAGAAGGTGATGCGGCCTATGCAGAGTCGGTTTGTGCCACGGAGGAGCTGAAGTATTACAAGGATAATGTTGATCCGACTGACATGACTCCGTTGAAAAAGCCAACCACAGAACATGATCCGGCTCTAAAGTTCAAATCGGCAGCTGAGACCAAGCTTGTTGACTTCGTGCCTGGCGATTCGTCCAAGCAGTTTAGTATCAGTGCCAACTTGGATCCAAAATAGGAAAGCGCGCTCATCGAGTTCATTCGTGAGAACCGGGACATTTTTGCATGGAAGCCTTCTAACATGCCAGGTGTACCGAGGGAACTCGCTGAGCACACTCTTAATGTTGATCCTAAGTATAAACCGGTGAAGCAGTTTCTCTGTCGGTTCAACAAAGAAAGGCGCAAAGCTATTGGAGCGGAAGTGGCCAGGCTCTTAGCGACTGGCTTTATTGTTGAACTGTTCCATCCTGAATGGCTGGCTAATCCGGTGCTGGTCCTTAAGAAGAACGGCACTGGCGCATGTGTGGATTACGAGATCTTAACAAGGCTTGTCCAAGCAGATCCTTTTGCCCTCCCACGCATTGATCAGATTATTGATTCTACGGCGGGTTGTGAGCGTTTGAGTTTGATGGATGCATATTCTGGTTACCATCAGATCAAGATGGCAGTTAAGGACCAGGAGAAGACGGCGTTCATAACTCCTTTTGGAGCCTTCTGCTATGTTTCTATGCCCTTTGGGCTCAAGAGTGCCCAGGCAACTTATCAACGATGTGTACAGAACTGCCTTCATAAACAGATTGGTCGTAATGTGCATGCCTATGTGAATGATATTGTGGTTAAGTCAAGGGAGAAGGAGACCCTGGTTGATGATTTAAAGGAAACATTTGATAACCTACGGACATACAAGATGATGCTCAATCCGGCCAAGTGTGTTTTTGGTGTACCGGCAGGCAAGTTATTGGGTTTTCTGGTGTCCAACAGGGGAATTGAGGCTAATCCGGAGAAGATCACAGCTATCACCTCTCTGGCTAAAACGAAATGTATCAATGATGTCCAGCGCTTGGCAGGCCGGATTGCTGCGTTGAGCCGGTTTATCAGCCGCCTCGGTGAGAAGGCAATACCTTTGTATCAGATGCTGATAAAAGCGGATCCTTTTGTCTGGAGTCCAGCTGCTAATAAAGCATTGGAGGACCTAAAGGGCAGCTAGCCAACCCGCCTGTTCTTGCTGCTCCGATTGACAAAGAACCATTGCTACTATATGTGGCAGCTAATGCTCGTGCAGTCAGCGTAGCTATTGTGGTAGAACGCAAGGAGGCGGGCAGGGAATATCCGGTTCAGCGTCCGGTTTATTATATCAGCGAGGTGCTTACCGAGTCCAAGCAAAGGTACCCGCATTGGCAGAAGCTGGTGTATGGAGTTTTCATGGCAAGCCGGAAGCTCAAGCAGTACTTCCAGGGACATCCCATCACAGTGGTCGCTTATCGAGTCCAAGCAAAGGTACCCGCATTGGCAGAAGCTGGTGTATGGAGTTTTCATGGCAAGCCGGAAGCTCAGCAAGTACTTCGAGGACATCCCATCACGATGGTCGATTCTGCTCATCCGGGAGATATAATTCAAAACAGGAGGCAATCTGGCGGATTGCCAAGTGGGCTATAGAGCTTGGGCATACGGTTTGAAATCGTGCCTCGGACGGCGATCAAATCTCAAGCACTTGTGGATTTCATCAATGATTGACGCCAACTGCAAGCGCTGAAGAAAGGCGGATCACACCTCTTGGACTATTCATTTCGATGGGTCTAGGCAATTGGAGGACTCGGGGGCTGGAGTCGTATTAACTTCCCCACGAGGTGATAAGTTCTGTTACGTTCTCCGCTTAATGTTCCCTTGTACTAACAATGGAGCTGAGTACGAAGCTTTACTCCATGGTCTCCGGATGGCTAAGGAGATGAATCTCAGCCGAGTCAAATGCTTCAGTGACTCGGACCTGGTGGCCCAACAAGTATCTGGTACTTGGGATTCTAAGGACCCGCTCATGGCAGCTTGCCGCCGTGAGGTGGATATTGTTGCGGCCACTTCAAGGGATATCAGGTGGATCATGTGGACAGACGGAATAACAAAGCGGCGGACGCTTTAAGCCGGCTAGGCTCTCAGCGTAAACTGGTCCCGCCTAATGTCATCTTAGATGTCCTGCATAACCCGTCGGTCAAGCTCCCTGGCGAAGAGGATCTAGCTATTCATGATCCGGAGGCTCAGTTGGTGGCAGCACTGCATGTCATTCCGGACTGGACGGTTCCTTACCTTGCATACATGAACCGTGGCGAGTTACCAGAGGATGAGACGCTGGCCAGACAGATAATCCGGCGATCCAAGTCCATGACTATTGTCAATGGCGAGTTGCATCATTGCAGTGTGTCAGGAGCATTTCAACGTTGTGTGTCGCCAGAGGAAGGTTGTGAGATCTTGCGCGAAATCCACGAAGGAGATTGTGGTCACCACGCCGGTTCAAAATCTCTAGTGGCTAAGGCGTTTCATCACGGTTTTTATTGGTTGACTGCTCATGCTGATGCGGAGGACCTGGTTAGGCGATGTGACGGTTGTCAGAAGTTCTCAAGACGCGCTCATGTGCCGGCTCAAGAATTGAGGATGATTCCAATTACTTGGTCGTTTGCCACTTGGGGGCTAGATATGGTCGGACATTTCAAAAGGTCCAAGGACAAGAAGACCCACCTTTTGGTGGCAGTTGACAAATTTACAAAGTGGGTAGAAGCGGAGCCCGTCAGCAAGTGTGATGCAGCCACGGCGGTTCAATTCATTAAGAAGGTGATTTTCTGGTTCGGCTTTCCACACAGTATCATTACTGATAATGGTACCAATCTGTCTAAGGGTGCTATGAAGGAGTTACGTGAGCGTGAGCACATCCGGCAGCGTTTCATCGATAGCTCACCCACGGTCCAATGGCCAGCAGAGAGAGCTAACCAGGAGATCTTACGAGGCATCAAACCCCGGCTTATGGTTCCTTTGCAACGGACGCCGGGTTGTTGGGTTGAGGAGTTACCATATGTGTTATGGAGAATCAACACTACACCCAACAGATCGACAGGATACACGCCGTTCTTCATGGCCTACGGAGCGGAGGCGGTTCTCCCCAGCGATATCCGTCATGACTCACCTCGTGTAGCAGCTTATGTTGAAGCGGACAACGAGGTAGCTCGGCAAGACGCTTTGGATCTATTGGATGAGGAGCGTGACATTGCAGCTGCCCGTTTGGCGATTTACCAGCAGGATCTTCGTCGCTATCACAGTCGTCGACTTAGAACCAGAACCTTTCAAGAAGGAGATTTGGTGCTCAGGCTCATTCAAGACCACACTGATATGCACAAGCTATCCCCACCTTGGGAAGGACCTTTCGTGGTCAGCAAGAATCTGCACAACGGGTCGTACTATCTGATTGATATTCGAGAGCATAAAGACTCATGTACGTCAGAGGAGGAGACCAACAGGCCGTGGAACATAGCTCATCTTCGGCCCTACTATACTTAAGCCATAGGCTTTACTTATGTACATATTATGACAATGTATATATTATGATCAATACAATAAATCGGAGCCTTAGCTAAAGCGGGGTCTCTGTTATTTTTTACATCATGAGTGGTTACATGGAGTTTTTGTCTTAAAGCGGTCTCCGATTTACCCCTTGAGTTATCTTTTTAACAAAGCTCTATATTATGTCACTTGGGGGCTTGGTCGTGTCCGAACCAATGCAACACCTTTTGACAGACGAAAGCCACAAGATCACTTGGGGACTTGGTCACGTCTGAACCAGTCACGCCTCTTGGTCGGCCTAAGGCCACAGAATCACTTGGGGGCTTGGTCGAACCCGAACCATAGCTACACCTCTTGATCGGCGTAATTCCACTGCATCATTTGGAGACCTGGCTAACATGAACCATAGCTACGCCTATTGGGGGCTTGGTCGTGTTCGACCATGGTAATGCCACTTGATCGGCTATAGCAGCCTCTTTCCGCAAAAGATTTTTTCTTTGCCTTGGCTTGCAATTTGTTTGTCTTTTTGCATATTTCTTTTGTTGTGTTCTTAAACCGACAAATGTTAAACCGGTTCAACTATCAGTTGACGAGATACGGTTTGGTTTTCATCCGGAGACAATTTTCCCGGTTTGATTTTTAATAAACATCCTATTATGGAGTAACACCGGTGTTCATTTTAACCCAGAACAGTCTACCTAGTAAACTGACCTTATATATGCAGGAGCTGTTTTCTCCTTCAACAGAGCGGGTTTTTTATAATTCCGCTTCAAGATTGGCACGGCCAACTTCATGTCATATGATGGCAGGTATCATATATTCCCATATTTTATCATATGTTTAATCTAAAGTGATATCTTTAGTTTCATATACATGGATATGATGACCCATCTGGTGGTACAACCACAATGGCGGTTTAAGATTTTTTGGCTGCAGATAACAGTTTAAAGTTGATAATTCAACAAAAGCATAAGTTGCAATCAATATGCACGAAGACATATTAGCACAAAGTGTGGCAGCTAGTCTATTACAAGGCAACACAGTGCCCAGATAAGATAATTGTTTTAACAGCATGAAGCAGTAATGTAAACCAGACTCTGGTTTATGCTTGATCGCCAGCTTGGCTTGATGGTTGCGGGTCATCCTGCGCTGCTTCAACTTCTGATTCCCTACCCAGCGGCTGGAAATCAACATTCGTCCAGTCGATTCCCATTAATGCTTGGAATACAGCTTCATCATTGATCAGCAACGACGGTTTAATATCAGGAGCATAAGTATGCTTACGGATTGGCGGTATAAGGTTCTCCGCTTCAGGAATCGGGGCAGACACTCGTTTGTTTTCTCCATCATATTGGGCCTGATAGTGAGACTGATTTGCTTCTTCAACTAGCTGACAGGCCAAAGGGCGCACCTCCCGATTTATAACTCGAAGATCTTCTTCATTGAATTCAATCCCGTCTTGTTTCAAGCTTGGGAAGCCTTGGGCCACTTCAACAGGATCAAAATCCGGCACCCACGCTTTGGCCCGGATTAAGGCATTTATCACGCCGGTTCTCGCAGCAGATTTCTTTAATTCTTCAAACCGGGCAGGAAGCATTGACAATCTTTTAAGGGTGTCCTGGATCAAGGTCGGGGCTGGGTTGTTGTGAGAAGCGGTGCTGATGATCCGTTGCGCTCCGGTATAGAGTTGCTCTATCAATGTATAAGAAGCTTTCAATTTTTTCCGCACGTCTGATCCCAAGTGGCCAATACGTGTCCCTGTGTCATTCAAAGGATTATTAAACCGGCAATTTTATGAGAAGGCCTTATTACGGCAGAAATCAAAAAGGGGCTTACCAAAGACAGCAGCGGTCATAGCATGTATTTCCCGCTTTACGCTGGTCAGTTCATCCACCACCGGTTTAAGGGCAGCTTCAGCATTTTCTGCCCGTTGAGTTAAAGCGGCCTTTTCAGTAGCCCAATCCGCCCGCTCCTTGTTGAAGCCCTCCTTAAGCTTTTCCATGACGCTTAAAGTGCTGGTTAATTTGTTCTTTGCTTTGGAGGTTTCAGCTTGCTGGGATTTCAGGTTCTCTTGAAGATCAGCAATTTGACTATCTTTCTTGTTCATATCAGCCTACATACAGAAAATCATTTGAGGATTGAGATGCAGAGTTGAAGTACCAACCCCACAAAAATTTATGCCCTTGGTACTTGGGGGCTAATGCATATTTGCTTTTCATCCTACAATTTATATATAAAGTCCCAAGCTCAATACAAGTATTCAACTTGGCACTTGGGGGCTAATGCCTATTTGCTCTATCATTAAGTAATGCTGGAATTCTTATGTTATTCAAGTCCCGGTTTAACTACATTAAGTTGAACCGGCCCTTGGGGGCTATCAGAGTTGACAGTTGGCAATATACAAACAGAGAGTTATGGAGTTTACCTCATATTTGTCCTTCATCAAACCGGCTTCATAGTCACGGCTGGTATATAACCGGTTCAAGTAGCCGGAATGAAGCTCTTGTGGATTCAAAGCGGCGTAAGTTGCCAAATCGGCACTCCACTTGCCTTTGACAAAGGCAGTAAATCAATCCTTGGCAGTATGCTTGGACAAGGCGACAGGAATACCTGGCTCGAAATGGCCAAAGCCAGTAATCACAACATCATCATCCTTGGCTTCGCCGGTTCGCGCTGGGGTTGCCGGTTTATCCGTCTGCTTTGGTGGACTCGATGTCTTGTCAGTTTGAGCAGGACTTGTGGGTTGACTTGGAGGACCGGTGGCATCAACATACGCCTCTTCAACAGTAGCATCATGACCTTGCAATGGTGGATCAGTCAGTATATCATCCTGGATGTGTTCCTCAGGGTTTGGTGTTTTGGACGGTTCAGGAGCCTCATCTTCTGCCGCTTTATCCAGGCGAGTTTTCTTGCTTGGCCTGGGCTTGGCTTTGAAAGGAAAAAGATGGATCAGTCCAATGAACATTGAAAGTATTATACCAAACAGCATTATCAGAAATATAGTTTACCCAAGCACTGTCTTGAGCGGTGGGAGTTGGGTGCCTGTTGACTCGCTAGAGGAAGAATGAGAAGTCACCTGATAATCGGAGTCAGATGGATTAAGAGGTTGACGAAAGCAGCCCGCTTTAGGATAAGCATTGACGAAACAGTTAGAGACCTCGAGCGGCGTTTCGAACCGGACTGTTCGATAAACGGTGGAGGTGACTA
Organism: Aegilops longissima; assembly: GCA_021605205.1. Classification (NCBI taxonomy): domain Eukaryota; kingdom Viridiplantae; phylum Streptophyta; class Magnoliopsida; order Poales; family Poaceae; genus Aegilops; species Aegilops longissima. The sequence continues at coordinate 124,526,643 of CM038676.1, forward strand.
CTGGCATTGTGTGCGGGTTGCACTGACGAGCTTCATGCTGTTGTGTCTTCATAAGAAAGTTTCAATCCAAGTAAGCAAGAGGATGAGAAAATTTAACTTTCCGGTTTGCCCGACGGATTTGTACTGAAGGTAAAGGGTTTGAGTCGGAAGAAAGAACGATTACCTCTACAACATCAGCATGACTAGCTTCAGCATCATCCTGGAAATAATCATTATCAATAAGGTGTGTAAAAAATAGACCAAGTGAGTCAAGTTCTACCACAAGGTCCGGATTACCCACATCATCGTCAGCTGGTGGATCGGAGGAGGCAGTGGTTTTCTTTCTATAAGCTAGTTTCTTCACAACTTTGGTCTTGGGTCGGGTTATTGCCACCGGTTTCTCTTGTGGAGTCTTCCTGCTCCAAAATGGATCATCACCCTGTTGGAAAGATGTTAACATCAACAAAGAGTATTTGAACATAATCAGATTTTATAAATGAATAAGATATGAGTCTTACGGCTGGCGGTTTGTTAATGGCAGAAATGGGAGCCAGGCTGGTTTGTGCGCAAGCAGCTTTCGGTTCGTTCAACATCCTCTTAACAGCTTCAGTGACTTCATCGTCTGTTAGTTGGATCTCGATATGCCGGAGAGGGTCTTTTACATCTTCTGTGTATTTGCACATCAAACCGGGCTTGAGGCTCGGGGCGATATACTCAAGATATCCGAGATCGAGCAAGATCAACTCCTGTCAACCCGTTGGCCATGAAGTCCGGAGCTTGGATAGTTGGGGGCATATTTTCTTCTTTCCTAGCAGTCGATCTGTGAGGGAGAGGTGTGTATTGCTTAGCCATTCGGACGGTAACCCGGTAAAGGATTTTCTCCTACGGAGAGGTATCTTTGCAAGATAAAACCATGTTGAGTTCCATTCTTTGGGATGGCTATGCAGCTTGGCATGAGGGTAAGTGACCTCTTTCCGCTTTTGAATTGCCACACCACCCAACTTCGGTGTTGGGACCGTCGAGAAAATTCAGGCGGCGGTTTAGATGGAAGCAATCTACGAGCAGTTCAGCCGAGGGCTCCTCTGAAAGAACACCTCGAGAGCACTTGAAAATGACAGATATTGGTTATGGAGTTGGGGCCAATATCTTGTGGACGCAGTTGGAAGTTGGCCAAGACGTCTCGATAAAACTTTGAAGCGGGCGGACTGAAACCCCGGGCTAGGTGGTCAGCAAAAACGACAACTTCTCCATCCTTGGGTTCTGGAGAACTCTCCGGACCAGGGACCCTCCAGTGAATGACATCTTTCTGGCCTAAAGCACCGGTGCAAACTAAGTTCTCCAGCTGGGTTTCGGTCACTTGAGAAGGGACCCAGTTACACTCATACACTTGCTTAGCCATGATGCAATCTGCAAGGTAGTAATACCGGTTCAAGAACATGTGGAAGGCTATAGATTGATGCATTCATTGTTAAACCGAAAGATTTTGTTTACAAACCTGAGTTCTGCAAGGTGACAATACATAAACCGGAAAAACCTTGGCGGTTCAACAAGGGGACTAATGGTATATGTCGGGTTGTTAGTTTTTCTACAAAGTTAAACCGCTTGGTCTGAAACATGGGTGAATCAAGTGTGGAGGTGCGAAAACAGGTTTCACGAAAACTTGTTACAGCTTTGGATCTGGAGCATATTCAGAAAAGAAATAAATATTCAAGGTATAAAACGGAGCGGTACTGAATCAACGAGCAAAGACGCAGGGAGATCTAAGACCTTGAGATGCGCAGGTAACAGCGGATGTTAAAAAACTACCGCTACGCGGAACAAGGATTCACAGATTTAGACTGACAGTTATCATATGAGCAAGAAATAAACGATGAACACCGAAGAACATGGAAACCCTAAGGACAGATCTACGGTGAAAGGATAGAAGATTTACCGGAGCGGAGGAAGAAGCGGAAGGTCGCCGCGATGCTCTGGTGCGTTCAGGGTGATGCAGCGGCCAAGGCTGGTGCAGAGGTTGACGGCGGCGGTGGAGCTCCGAAGTTGGGAAGCGCGAGGAAGACGAAGCAGAGGAGCACGAAGGGGAAAAAGGAAATGACCCTTCAGCCTACTTATAAAGGCAAAGGACATGTGTCAGGCGCGAGGATCAAGGAGCCGCGAATTTTGGAAACAGAGCTGTCGCCTCGATTGCCGCAGGTCTATTAAATAAAAGAGGTATTGTGGATCGTTTTATGACAAATGACGTCATGCCTGTTCACCACAATCTGAGAAGATGATGTCACGGTGGTTCAACCAAGAAGATTGAAGACGAAGTTTTTACTAAGGATTGACATGAACCTGTTCAAATCAATCTGGGGCCTAATGTTGGGGATATTACTACTGGGCGTAAACCGGCCAGGAGAGGCCGGGTTAACTTCATCAGTAGCCAAGTATGCTTGAAGCCCGTGAGGATATTCAATAAGGGCCCAAGGCCTAGAACCAGTTTAAGGGTTGTAGCCGTAAACCGGCATTAGTATGTAACTTGTGTTGTATGTCAGAAATACTAGAGACCGAACCGGACACGTCTATGAGCCGGCCTCGGGACTCTGCAAACCGACGGGTGTCACCCATGTATATAAGGGGACGACCCGGCGGCGATTCAGGAAAACAAACAACAACTCGAGACTTAGGCGAAGCTTGTTTGCTCCCTAGCCATCGAAACCCCCATCAATTTCATCACAACTAGACGTAGGCTTTTACCTTCATCGAAGGGGCCGAACTAGTATAAACTCTCTTGCGTCCTTGTGTCCGCTTTAACCCCTTTAAGCTAACCCGTAGCGATGGCTCCATGACTAAGTCCTTTCATGAGGACATCTGCCGTGACAAAACCACGACACCCTCCGTCCGGATTAAATGTCGCAGAAATGGTTAAAACTAGATGTATCTAGAACTGAAATACGCCTAGACCCATCCATTTATTTCCGGATGGAGGGAATACATGTCAATATGTCATGCCTTTCTATTCTTCAGTACCTATTCCATCTCTGTTGTAGCATGTTTTACAACTGAATCACCATTCTTCTATATAAGGCATGCAAGGGAAGACGGCTATGTTAGAATCGAAGGGTTACAAACCAAGTCTTTGCAAAAGATCCAAATGCCGGAGATAATAAACCAACTCCATTTTTCATAGATCTTGCTCAAAGACAGAGAAACCCAACTCCCGCGATAATAAGCAGATTCAAGTGGCCAAAGAACTAGTCCGCTCCAGTCCAGCAAAAGAATGTCAACTCCATTCTAAGAAGCGTGTGCGTATCCTCACATCATGAAATTTTATAGCATTCTGATCATATTTTCTACATGTTTCTTACCCATCTCTCTTTTAGAAAATAAGGTTAAATGATACAAGACTTCCTCCATTGGGATCGTATTCGAGGAAAATATCTTATGGAATTCTCGTGCTCCAATCTTTGATGTAAGTACATTGTATATCACTATATTTTTACATCAGCATGTATTTTGTTAATCGGCGTGAATCTAACCTTTATCAGATCTAAAATTAGTTGTAGCAAAATGTTAAAGGCGCCAATGTTGATTTTGTAAAGAAAAGCGGCCTGGTAGTTTTGCATCTTGAGCTGCATGAATGTACTATCTCATATCACGCACATTCTTGAATTGTAGTGCTTCTCTGGTTGCCCATTCATTCATTGTGTCAATGTTGCTTTCGTATTACCTTACGGCTGATGATAGTTGTGCCATATTGTGTTAATTTGGTGTAGGCTAGTTGCCCAAGCGTTCGTTGTGTCAATGTTGCTTTCCTATTATCGACTTGGCCAATGATAGCAATGCTAGTGTGTTAATTTTGTGCGAAATGCTTTGAAGATAAGAAGACAAACTACGAAAACAGCAAGGAAGCCCCATTGTTTCTTTTCAATAAATCTAGGCCAGGTAATATGGCAATAACTCATGATTAATCTGTTTGGTTCCGTCCTAATTTATGTTATGATGCGTTGGTGAGACACTCTCTACTATCAATAATACAAGCTCGCCAAAATCGCCATCTGAATCATTCGGTATCCTCATCTCGAATGCAACGGAATAAATGTATGTTTGTGAACCAATTAATGGTTGAAGCAATGATGGAAATGGTGGATGAATAGGAGGTGCAGAGTCGTGCGACACAACAAGCGATCAATGTTTCGAGAGCGATTAGCAAAGCAGCAAGAACTTGCCCACATGCTTATGGGCGTTATCATCTTTGAGGTTGCAGATTGTGACGTTGTAGATGGTTAGGTTCTACTCATTTATTTGCGGCATCAATCTTTGATTTCCCGGTGGATGTAATTTCTGTAATATATGCTGGATGTGCAACGTTATTCCCTGTATGTCGTACCTTTGCTTGATCGGTTTTGGTCCTGTGCATAATTGCTTGCCATAATGGGCTCAAATTATATAATTTGGCCTAAAGACATGAACGAACTTTAGTGGGCCCATTAAGTTAATGGGCGTTACTAAACGAAAGTTAATGGTCGGCCCTCTTACCTCGTGGTCGTTAACGAGGCCGACATCGAAGCGGGCAACAGGTGGCCCCAATTTATTTCACGGGCCATTAACAGTCGTTACTAAGTTTGGGCTACATATGGCCCAACTATCTTTATGAGGCCTTTAGCGGGCGAAAGAGACATCGAACTTGTCTTTGGACCATGAAGAGCATGGGCGCTAAGATCTTAGAAAGTCAGGTCATATTATGCGGCCCAAGCTGTGTTGTGGGCCTTTAGCGGTGAAGAGAAACGGGCTGGTATTGGACCATGAAGGGCATGGGCGTTAAAAGGCCAAAACTAAGGTCCGACTAAAATGGCCCAACTCATTTATGGTCCGTTAACGGCGGAAAGGCACACAGGGCGGAATTATTAACACTTAAATGGGTCGCTAAAGGCCAAAACTCAGGTCGACTACAAATGGCCCAACTGATTTATGGGCCGTCAACAGGCTGAAAGTGACATCGGGCCAGAAATTGGCCCAACACTTAAATGGGCCGCTAAAAGGCCGAAACTCAGGTCTGACTACAAATGGGCCATCAGATTTATGGGTCGTCAACAGGCTGAAAGACACACCGGGCCGGAAATTAGCCCAACATTTAAATGGGTCGCTAGAAGGCCGAAAGATGTACATCCTGAAAATTGGCCCATCTATTAAATAACAGGCCGAAATCTCATCGGGCCGATATTGAGCCCAAATATATAGCGGGTTGTTAACGGGCTCGAACAGACGATGGGCTGCAATGGTGTCAAATCTTTAACGGGCCATTGATGGGCCGAATTGGCACATCTCGTATGGGCCGTGGGCTTAAATGGACCTGACACAAGTAGGCCTTATATGGGCCGGCCTGCTAATTTTTACTGGGTCGGCCTTTTTCACCGGAATGAGCCACTGTTGGGCCGTGCCACGTGTCGATGTATCATAGGCGCCTCCTGTCCAATGAGTGGATGAAATTTGTCCCAACGATGAGCCGACACGTGTTTCCTCTAGCCAATGATGATATTCCCCATTGGTCGGGGCTGTTAACGGGTTATCGGATCCAAAACCCGACCCGATAGCTTAACGGCGTTCCGTTACGGTGGATGCCACGTGTCGGTCACCCTTGACGAAAGCACTTACGTGACGCGATTTATCGTCATGGAAGTGGACACTTCGTGATGATAATTTTGGTAATGTCATGGAACACTTCTCTGACTGACACAGGTATGACTATCTTAATTCTGTCATAAATTTGTCATGGATGTACATGCATGACAAAAAACGCGACCTACTGTGACAAACACGTATCATCACGGAAGTGTATTTTTTTTGTAGTGTAGATCGGTAATCATTATTGCAATTTTATTTGAGGGAGAGGCATAAGCTAACATACTTTCTCTACTTGGATCATATGCACTTATGATTGGAACTCTAGCAAGCATCCGCAACTACTAAAGATCATTAAGGTAAAACCCAACCATAGCATTAAATCATCAAGTCCCCTTTATCCCATACACAAATAACCTACTTACTCGGGTCTGTGCTTCTGTCACTCACGCCACCCACCATAAGCATGAACGTATTGCAAACCCTACAGCGGGAATCCCTCGCGCTTGCGCTACACGGGGAACACCATAGGACAGCACCAATAATAAAACATGCAACTCAGACCAAGCTTGATCATCAAATAGCCCATAGGACAAAACGGATCTACTCACACATCATAGGATAGTCATACATCATTGGGAAATAATATATAGCGTTGAGCACCATGTTTAAGTAGAGATTACAGCGGGTAAGAGAGAGGTTACACCGCTGCATAGAGGGGTGCTACCTCTTGAGCACTGCATTGGTTTTCCCTTGAAGAGGAAAGGGTGATGCAGCACAGTACCCTAAGTATTTCCCTCGGTTTTTGAGAACCAAGGTATCAATCCAGTAGGAGGCTACGCGCGAGTCCCTCGCACCTGCACAATACAAATAAATCCTCACAACCAACGCGATAAGGGGTTGTCAATCCCTTCACGGTCACTTACGAGAGTGAGATCTGATAGATGTGATAGGATAATATTTTTGGTATTTTTGATAAAGATGCAAAGTAAAATAAAAGCAAAGTAAAAAAGCAAAGGAAATAACGACTCCTGCATGCATATACTACTATTACTCCACTCATCGACCGCTATCCAGCATGCATCTAGAGTATTAAGTACATGAAAACAGACTAACGCCTTAAGCAAGATGGCATGATGCAGAGGGATAAATTCATGCAATATGATAAAAAAAACCATCTTGTTATCCTCGAAGGCAACAATACAATATGTGCCTTGCTGCCCCTACTGTCACTGGGAAAGGACACCGCAAGATTGAACCCAAAGCTAACACTTCTCCCATTGCAAGAAAGATCAATCTAGTAGGCCAAACCAAACTGATAATTCAAAGAGACTTGCAAAGATAACCAATCATACATAAAAGAATTTAGAGAAGATTCAAATATTGTTCATAGATAATGAGGGAGTCCCGGACTAGGGGGTGTCCGGATAGCCGGACTATCGTCACGGCCGGACTCCAAGACTATGAAGATACAAGATTGAAGACATCGTCCCGTGTCCGGATGGGACTTTCCTTGGCGTGGAAGGCAAGCTTGGCGATCTGGATATGTAGATCTCCTACCATTGTAACCGACTACGTGTAACCCTAACCTATTCGGTGTCTATATAAACGGATGGTTTTAGTCCGTGGGGCGAACAACAATCATACCATAGGCTAGCTTCTAGGGTTTATCCTCCTTGATCTCGTGGTAGATCTACTCTTGTACTACCCATATCATCAATATTAATCAAGCGAGATGCGGTATTACCTCCATCGTGAGGGCCCGAACCAGGTAAAAACATCATGTCCCTTGTCTCCTGTTACCATCCGCCTAGGCGCACGATTCGGGACCCCCTACCGAGATCCGCCGGTTTTGACACCGACATTGGTGCTTTCATTGAGAGTTCCTCGTATGCGTCATCGATAGGCCCGATGGCTCCTTCGATCATCAACAACGACGCGGTCCAGGTGAGACTTTTCTCCCGGACAGATCTTCGTATTCGGCGGCTTTGCTGCGGGCAATTAAGCAGCCATCTGGAGCAGATCGAAAGCTTCGCCCAGCCATCGGTCAGATTTGGAAGTTTGAACTATCGGCCGATATCCACGGAGACTTGATCTTGACGGATTCGACCGCAATAAGCGTGCCGCCTGTCTCAATGGGCATGATCTCGCTCTGTGGCGAACAAGCATGGAGGCCGCACGATATCCGCTCCGACCCTTAATCGAGCGGATTCCCGATCGAGGGCGAGTGGTTGGACACCGCCTCGGGGCTACAATCTCTATGGCGATTGAGCGAACTCCATCCTGTCGCTGCGAAGACCTCGACTCGTGGTGCGGACTCCTCTCCGGACTCGAACCCTCCGCGCCCGCCAATAGAATCCGATTGGCGCCGATCATGGAGTTCTTGCCGCGGACATCTTTCGGCATTTTCGCCCTTTGGCGACATCCTGAATTCACTAAAGTCTCTCTCTTTATCCGGAGAGCCCTGGCTGGACTATGGTCAGGAAGGTTGGGATACGGACGACGAAGAAATAAGACGCCCGCCCACCACCCAATTCGTAGCCATTGTCAAAAGCTTACACGACGTGCTCGATTTGGACTCCGAAGACATCGACGGTATGGACGACGATGTAGGAGACAACAATGAGCCAACACCTGTAGGATGCTGGACAACCACCTCATCTCATGATGTATACATGGTGGATACACCTAAAGGAAATGAAGACGAGGAACAACGGGACGCTACGAAGGATAAATCCCTCGAAAAACAGTCAAAACGGCAACGTAAACGCCGGACAAAGTCCCGCCTCAACAAAGACCCAGCCATAGAGCAGGGCGAACCGATGGATAACGAACAAGGTATCGAGCAATCGTCCGAACAAGACAACTTGGATAAACAATCTGTCCCTGGCGAAGACAACAGTCCGGACGATCTCACTGGACAAACCATTGGAGCAAAATGACCTCCGAGAAAAGGCTGCGCCGCCGCTGCGCGTAGCTGAAAAAGCGAAGCGGAAGCTCAAAACAGCGGAAGATGCACACAGGATCAGATGGAGCAAAGTATTCAGCACCGTGAACAAATGCGGCGACGATCGCCGAACAAAGAGCTACCAAAAAAAGCTACTGCCCGAATTGACGAGGAGGCCTTAGAGCCCCACAATTAAAAAGCAAGAAGGCCACCGGTCGGATGGGCGACCTCACGGCAAAAAGAGAGCGGCGAATGGTGCCGCACACAAGCCAATATGCGATCCGCATAAGGATTCACATCAAAGGATGGCCCATTAGGTCCATCTATGGGCCAAAAAGCATGCTCATCAAAGCAATGCAACACGCCCGAATTACGAATATCACGGCACACCCAAATATAGGGCGCCAGACACCCCTATGTTTCACCGATGAGGTCTTTGGATCATGAATTTCCAGTGAGATTCAAACCCGTAAACATAGAGGCATCTGACGGAACAACAGACCACAGTGCGGATTGAGGATTACATCCTCCACATACACATGGCTAGAGGATATGATCTCCATGCCATAAAATACTTACCCCTTAAACTCAAAGGGCCAGCTCGGCATTGGCTTAAGAGCCTCCCCGAAAATACCATTGGAAGCTGGGAAGAGCTCGAGGATGCATTTAGGGAAAAATTTCAGGGGACTTATGTCCGCCCTCCGGATCTGAGACGATCTAAGTCACATAACTCAACAGCCGGAGAGTCAGCCCGAAATTCAGAACAGGTTCCTTACTAAAAGAACCAAATAGTCGATTGTCCAGGACGTTGAAGCCTTAGCAGCTTTCAAACACAACATCCGAGACGAATGGCTCGCTTGAGACACCTCGGCCAAGAAAAGCCAAGAACAATGGCGCATTAACAAGCCTCATGACCCGCTTTTGCAGGAGAGGATAGCTGGCTAGCAAGGCGCAGCACCAGCGACCCAAGTACATCCGAAATTAGGGATGGAAATGGGAAACCACGGTGCAACAAGGACCAGCGCGGATTAAAAGGAACAGTCCAAAACACGGCGGTCAATGCGGATTCAAAAGCTCATGGCGAACAACAAAAACTGCCCCTTAAGGACAATAGCGATGAGCTATCAACTTCAACAAAATCTTGGACAAGATATGTCAAATCCACAGTACTCCTGGGAGGCCTGCTAACCATACCCATAGAAATTGTTGGGTCTTCAAACAGTCCGCAGGTGAACGCCGAACACAAGGGCTCGACACACCAAGTGAAGATGACGACGAGCACCACAAGAAGAGCCTCGGAAAACAAAAAACTTTCCCACAGGAGGTCAAAACAGTAAACTCACTTCACGTGATCAAAGGGAAAAACAGAGCGGCGCCCACTAAAAGGCGCACCGCACACTGGTTGTCAAAACCAATCACCTTCGACCATCAGGACTATTCCAAAAATATCCGGAACGCAGGATGGACTGCCTTGATATTGGATCCTATAATCGACGGATTCCAATTTACACATGTCCTCATGGATGGCGGCAGTGACATAAACCTGATATATCAGGACACAATCCATGAGGATGGGGATAAACCAACCAAAATTCGCCATAGCAACACCTCCTTTAAAGGAGTAATGCGAGCCCATATGCCCTTTATACGGGCTCCATCTTTGCTAGAAGTTGTGTTTGGTTCATCGGACAACTTCCGTCGCGAAAGGTTACTCTTCCATGTCGCCCGTTTAAAAGTAGCCATCAAGCACTATTGGGACCTTGAAGCTTCGCCCGCTTTAATGCAATACCGCATTATGCATCTCTAACACTTAAAATGCCGGTCCACACGGCATCATCTCGTTAAAGGAAGTATTAAGTGTTACTCGAGCACGGAAGAAGCGGAGACTGCCTTGACAGCCCCACAGCTATCCGGCTCGCTAGGCAAAGAACACGAATTGGTCATTCAAACCCGGACACGGTCGACGAGTCCGGCGCCTACTAGCGGCATACCCCCATACGAGGGGCGCATGCATGTATAACAAGAGACAATAAAGCTCAATTTTATTCAATTCTTGAACCGTACTCTGTTCATTTAATATTAAGTACATCTTTTGCACGATCCTTTTCTTTTAAACTAAGTTCCTCTCTTTTACGGATGAACAACGTGCTACACCCGCCGAGGATACGGCTGCGGAACACTGGCGCAGAGGCGTGCAGTGAGGGACCCGTTGCAAGGATTCTTTTGATTAAGACCTGCGTAAACCTTTTTCACTGTCTCTTGTTGATATACATCCCCGGTTCCTTAATATAACCGAGGAGGAGGCTGGTGCTTTGGCATTGGCCGCACCAGAATTTTTGCGCATACACGGACACGAGGGCTTAGGGCATTATTCTGCCCATTTTCATAAAGACCGAATACCTTAGGGAGTATTGGCGTCTCGAGATTAGGCCTTATATGCATCAGCTCGAATCATGTCTTGGGTCAAATGTTGGGTTGCACGGCTCCTGTGGTTTGCTGCCTTATGTTCCGTTTTCACGGCTAAGCGGCACCGGAGAACTCTGCGATTGTGCCCCGATTCGGTAGGCGAGCACCTCGATGAAAGCGAAAACTGACTGTCATGATATAGCGAGAGACTGGTCAACCACTCGATGACTCACAGGAATGTTTAGGATTCCTCCGCATTAACGAAGGACGGTTTTCGGTCAGCACATACGCACCCGAATTCGGGAGAGTGCGGTGCCCCTGAGGGCTATATAGTAGCCCCACCTCGAACTCCTATGGCTAAGTGAAAGTGATAAAGCATTATAGTCCGGTTGCCTAGTTAGCTACGCTATCACCTCCTTAACAGGACCAAGGCGTTGGATTAAGTGTGAAAAAGCGCTTTCTTTGCAAACACCCCGCATTACGTGCGTGGGGCTGAAACCAAGGACTGCCATCTTTCAGGTTATATACACATATACATAAGCGGCCCAGACAGGAGTAGTTTACTACTTGAATGCACAAGTATAAAAAGCTCTTATATTATATTGAAACATTGTTTTCACAAATCATACATGTCATTTAAACATAATATCCTTCGAGCACTGCGTCTCTATTAAACGAGCGCCCGGTAGGACTTCTTCAAAGTAGTGCTCGGCAGGTACTCGGCTTCGGTCCGAATCTTGGGATGCAATGTCGGTGGCCTTCATCTCTGCCCAGTATGTCTTGACACGGGCCAGAGCCATCCGCGCTCCCTCAATACACGCCGATCGCTTCATTGCGTCGATACGCGGTACCGCACCAAGGAACTGCTGCACTAAACCAAAATAGCTCTTTGGCTGGGGTCCGCCCGGCCACAAGTGAGTCAAGACATGCTTCATGGCAAATCTGGACAACCGATTCAGCTCGGCCCATTCGGCCAACCGATCGGTCAGCGGCAGAGGACGCTCCGGACTATGGAATTGCGACCAATATAGCTCTTCCCTTCTGTGCCCCTTCTGGCCCCGGAAGTGCTCAACCGCGTCCGCAGCGCTCGCCGCCAAGTCCAGATAAGCATCCTCCGAACTCCACAACTTATCCAACTGAGCATACTTTGGATCTGTATATTCCTCCGCAGCGAAACGGTTTTCCAGCCGCAATTGCCCGGCGACTCAGCTCCTCCTTGGTAGCTCTCAAAGCCGATTGGGCATTCTTGGATTCGGCGGCGCCTTTTTCGACCCTCTTGTTCCGCTTTGCGTTCTTTTTCAAGAACCTCGCAGCGATCGGTAGTATTCCTCAACCTTGTGGCCATATCGGCCATCTCCTCTTTGCTTCGGCAGTGAGCAGCTCGTTCAACTTCTAGCTCTTCGGCCGCCTTTAAAGCGGCCGCATTACTAATTCTGGCTTGCTCTTTCGCTCGGGCGAGTTCTGCTCGCAGCTCTTCGACGGCAGCGGTACCATCTGCATTAAGCATACGAATAGTAAGACATGGACGTCAAACTCTCTTACCAGGTGTCCGCATAGAAGTCGCATACCTTGTGACTCGTCAAACCGTTTATTGACCAGTGCGATGTCCGCATCCGCCTCGTCAAGTTGCCGCTTTAGTTCGGCATATTCATCAGTCCGGCTGTCCTCCGGACGCCCCGCCACCTGTTTAGGAGCGGCGATATGTTATAGCGAGAATTTGATCCTCGCACGTTGTCAATTTTGACAACATACCGAGTCTCGAGGGATACTATCTATCTGGCGCATTTATATGCATAAGCGCCGGAAGGTACATCATTTTTGCGTACCTCAAACCCCGTTAGCAAGCTTCTGACGGCTTCATGCAATCCGCTCTCCGCGGATGCAATTCTTTCAATCACCATACCCATTAGAGCACGGTGATCTTCTGAAATAGCCGCTCGCCCGAGAAGATCCTTCAGCTCCTCCGACCGCACACCACTTGGCGACGGACCTTCCGGCCCCGCCGGACTTGCGGGAACCCTCTGTCACGTTGATTTTCAACCTCACTGTGAAATTCCTTGAACTTTTCAAAGGTCTCAGACTTGTATTTCATCAAGTAGACATACCCATGTCTACTTAAGTCGTCTGTGAGAGTGAGAACATAACGATATCCTCCGCGAGCCTCAACGCTCATTGGACCGCACACATCGGTATGTATGATTTCCAATAAGTTGGTTGCTCGCTCCATTGTTCTAGAGAACGGAGTCTTGGTCATTTTGCCCATGAGGCATGGTTCGCATGTGTCAAATGATTCATAATCGAGAGACTCTAAAAGTCCATCAGAATGGAGCTTCTTCATGCGCTTGACACCAATGTGACCAAGGCGGCAGTGCCACAAGTATGTGGGACTATCGTTATCAACTTTACATCTTTTGGTATTCACACTATGAATATGTGTAATATTACGCTCGAGATTCATTAAGAATAAACCATTGACCATCGGAGCATGACCATAAAACATATCTCTCATATAAATAGAACAACCATTATTCTCGGATTTAAATGAGTAGCCATCTCACATTAAATGAGATCCTGATACAATGTTCATGCTCAAACTTGGCACTAAATAACAATTATTGAGGTTTAAAACTAATCCCGTAGGTAAATGTAGAGGTAGCGTGCCGACGGCGATCACATCGACCTTGGAACCATTCCCGACGCAAGATCGTCACCTCGCCCTTCGCCAGATCTCCGTTTATTCCGCAGCTCTGCTGTGAGTTACAAATATGAGCAACGGCACGGTATCAAATACCGGGAGTTACTACAGTCTTGGTAAGGTACACATCAATTACATGTATATCAAATATACCTTTAGTGTTGCCGGCCTTCTTGTTCGCTAAGTATTTGGGGCAGTTCCACTTCAAAGTGGCCCTTCCTTTGCAATAAAAGCACTCTGTCTCGGGCTTGGGTCCATTCTTTGACTTCTTCCCGACAACTTGCTTTGCAGGGCGGCAACATCTTTGTCGTCCTTCTTGAAGTTCTTCTTACCCTTGCCCTTTTTGAACTTAGTGGTTTTATTGACCATCAACACTTGATGTTCTTTCTTGATTTCAACCTCTGCTGACTTGACATTGAAAATACTTCGAGAATGGTCTTCACCATCCCCTACATATTGTAGTTCATCACAAAGCTCTTGTAGCTTGGTGGAGCGATGAAGGATTCTGTCAATGACCGCCTCGTCCAGGAGGTTAATGTCCATTTGGGACAAAGCGGTTGTGCAACCAGACATTTTGAGTATGTGCTCACCGCGGAACTGTTTTCCTCCATCTTACAACTATAGAACTTGTCGGAGACTTCATATCTCTCGACCGGGCATGAGCTTGGAAAACCATTTTCAGCTCCTCGAACATCTCATATGCTCCGTGTTGCTCAAAACGCTTTTGGAGCCCGGTTCTAAGCTGTAAAGCATGCCGCCGCTTGAACGAGGGAGTAATCATCGAGACGAGACTGCCAAGCATTCATAATGTCTTAGTTCTCTGGGATGGGTGCATCACCTAGCGGTGCTTCTAGGACATATTGTTTCTTGGCTGCTATGAGGATGATCCTCAGGTTCCGGACCCAGTCCGAATAGTTGCTGCCATCATCTTTCAGCTTGGTTTCTCTAGGAACGCGTTGAAGTTCATGTTGACATGGCGTTGGCCATTTGATCTACAAGACATATTTTGCAAAGACTTTAGACTAAGTTCATGATAATTAAGTTCATCTTAATCAAATTATTTAATGAACTCCCACTCAGATTTGACATCCCTCTAGTCATCTAAGTGTTACATGATCCGAGTCGACTAGGCCGTGTCCGATCATCACGTGAGACGGACTAGTCATCGTCGGTGAACATCTCCATGTTGATCGTATCTTCCATACGACTCATGTTCGACCTTTCGGTCTCTTGTGTTCCGAGGCCATGTCTGTACATGCTAGGCTCGTCAAGTTAACCCTAAGTGTTTATGCATGTGTAAAACTGTCTTACACCCGTTGTATGTGAACGTAAGGATCTATCACAGCCGATCATCACGTGGTGCTTCGAAACAACGAACTTTAGCAACGGTGCACAGTTAGGGGGAACACTTTCTTGAAATTATTCTAAGGGATCATCTTATTTACTACCGTCGTTCTAAGTAAACAAGATGCATAAACATAATAAACATCACATGCAATTATATAAAGTAGTGACATGATATGGCCAATATCATATAGCTCCTTCGATCTCCATCTTCGGGGCTCCATGATCATCTTGTCACCGGCATGACACCATGATCTCCATCATCATGATCTCCATCATCGTGTCTCCATGAAGTTGCTCGCCAACTATTACTTCTACTACTATGGCTAAGACGTTTAGCAACAAAGTAAAGTAATTTACATGGCGTTGAATCAATGACTCGCAGGTCATACAATAATTAAGACAACTCCTATGGCTCCTGCCGGTTGTCATACTCATCGACATGCAAGTCGTGATTCCTATTACAAGAACATGATCTCATACATCACAATATATCATTCATCATTCATCACAACTTCTGGCCATATCACATCACATGACAATTGCTGCAAAAACAAGTTAGACGTCCTCTAATTGTTGTTGCATCTTTTACGTGGCTGCAATTGGGTTCTAGCAAGAACGTTTTCTTACCTACGAATAACCACAACGTGATTTTGTCAACTTCTATTTACCCTTCATAAGGACCCTTTTCATCTAATCCGCTCCAACTAAAGTAGGAGAGACAAACACCCGCTAGCCACCTTATGAAACTAGTGCATGTCGATCGGTGGAACCTGTCTCACGAAGCGCACGTAAGGTCGGTCGGGCGCTTCATCCCACAATACCGCTGAAGCAAGAAAAGACTAGTAGCGGCAAGCAAGTTGACAAGATCTCGCCCACAACAAAATTGTGTTCTACTCGTGCAATAGAGAACTACGCATAGACCTAGCTCATGATGCCTTTGTTGGGGAGCGTTGCAGAAAATTAAAATTTTTCGTACGGTTTCACCAAGATCCATCTATGAGTTCATCTAAGCAACGAGTCATGGGAGAGAGATTGCATCTACATACCACTTGTAGATCGCGTGCGGAAGCATTCACTAGAACGTGGATGATGGAGTCGTACTCGCCGTGATCCAAATCACCGATGACCGAGTGCCGAGCGGACGGCACCTCCGTGTTCAACACACGACGGAGCGGATGACGTCTCCTCCTTCTTGATCCAGCAAGGGAAAGGAGAGGTTGAAGAAGATGGCTCCAGCAGCAGCACGACGGCGTGGTGGTGGTGGAGCAGCGATACTCGGCAGGCTTCGCCAAGCTCGTGTGACGGAGGAGGAAGAGGTGTAGCAGGGGAGGAGGCGGAACTTCAGGTGCGGCTGCCCCTCCCTCCCTTTATATAGGCCCTGGGGCGCCGGCCCCGGAGATCTGATCTCCCGGGGCGGGCCAAGGGGTGGAGTGCCCCAAGGCAAGTGGGCGCCCCCACCCTAGGGTTTCCAACCCTAGGCGCAGGGAGGCCCAAGTCGGGGCGCACCAGCCCACCAGGCTGGTTTCCTCCCACTTCAGCGCACGGGCCCTCCGGGATAGGTGGCCCCACCGGTGGACCTCGGGACCCTTCCGGTGGTCCGGTACAATACTGTAACCTCGAAATTCTCCGATGGCGAAATAGCACTTCCTATATATAATTCTTTACCTCCGGACCATTCCGGAACTCCTCGTGATGTCTGGGATCTCATCCGGAACTCCAAACAACATTCGGTTTGCTGCATACTCATATTTATACAACCCTAGCGTCACCGAACCTTAAGTGTGTAGACCCTACGGGTTCGGGAGACATGCAGACATGACCGAGATGGCTCTCCGGTCAATAACTAACAGCGGGATCTGGATACCCATGTTGGCTCCCACATACTCCTCGATGATCTCTTCGGATGAACCATGATGTCGAGGATTCAATTAATCCCGTATTCAATTCCCTTTGTCAATCGGTATTTTACTTGCCCGAGATTCGATCGTCGGTATCCCAATACCTCGTTCAATCTCGTTACCGGCAAGTCACTTTACTCGTACCATAATGCATGATCCCGTGATCAAACACTTTGATCACACTGAGCTCATTATGATGATGCATTACCGAGTGGGCCCAGTGATACCTCTCCGTTATACGGAGTGACAAATCAAGTCTCGATCCGTGTCAACCCAACAGACACTTTCGGAGATACCTGTAGTGCACCTTTATAGTCACCCAGTTACGTTGTGACGTTTGGTACACCCAAAGCACTCCTACGGTATCCGGGAGTTACACGATCTCATGGTCTAAGGAAGAGATACTTGACATTGGAAAATCTCTAGCAAAACAAACTACACGATCTTGTGCTATGCTTAGGATTGGGTCTTGTCCATCACATCATTCTCCTAATGATGTGATCCCGTTATCAATGACATCCAATGTCCATAGTCATGAAACCATGACTATCTATTGACCAACGAGCTAGTCAACTAGAGGCTCACTAGGGACATATTGTGGTCTATGTATTCACACGTGTATTACGATTTCCGGATAATACAATTATAGCATGAATAAAAGACAATTATCATGAACAAGGAAATATAATAATAATCCTTTTATTATTGCCTCTAGGGCATATTTCCAACAGAAAGAGGGGATGCCTTCTGGGGCATCCCCAAGCTTAGACGCTTGAGTCTCCTTGAATATTTACTTGGGGTGCCTTGGGCATCATCAAGCTTGATCTCTTGCCTCTCTTCCTTCTTCTCACATCGAGATCTTCTCGATCATCGAACACTTCATCCACACAAAACTTCAACAGAAAACTCGGTAAGATCCGTTAGTATAATAAAGCAAATCACTACTCTAACTGTTACAAACCAATTCATATTTTGTTTTTGCATTGTGTCTACTGTCATATAGCTTTTTCATGGCTTAATCCACTGATATAAATTGATAGCTTCATCAAAACAAGCAAACTATGCATCAAAAACAGAATCTGTCTAAAACTGAACAGTCTGTAATAATCTGAACATTCACCATACTTATGATACTTGAAAAATTCTGCAAACATTAGGAAAAATAAACAATTTGTAAATAAAGACAGTGCAAAAAGTATCAGAACCATATGACGTTCCAGTAAAAAACGAAAAATCACGCACTACCGTACAAACCAAGAAGCATTGTAAACATCCTAAAGGCAAACCTTGGCACATTATTTTTATAATACAATGGAATTGTACAAGGGGATAATTATTTTTGTTGAAAAGTTTCTGTAATCAAGATTCACAAAGTTTCCGTGAGCATGAACGAAGTTCAAGGCTAGCTCCCACTTCAACAATGCTTGTCTCTCTCACTTTCACTTTCCTTTTTGAAAAAGTTTTGGGTTCCCCTCTATATTTTTGTTGTTTTTAAGCTATATGAAAGCACTCAACAGAAATAAATGACTCTCTAAAACTTCTGGGTTGTCTCCCTGGCAGCGCTTTCTTTAAAGCCATTAAGCTAGGCATATAGTGCTCAAGTAATGGATCCACCCGGATCCCAAGGTATATCGAAACGTCTTCAACGTATCTATAGTTTTTGGTTGTTCCATGCTATTATATTATCTGTTTTGGATGTTTATGGGCTTTATTATTCACTTTTATATTATTTTTGGGGCTAACCTATTGACCAAGAGCCCAGTGCCAGTTCCTGTTCTTTCCCTTGTTTTAGTGTTTCGAAGAAAAGGAATATCAAACGGAGTCGAAATGGAATGAAACCTTCTGGAGAAGTTATTTTTGGAAGGAAAGCAACCCGGGAGACTTGGAGTCCACATCAAGAAAGCAACGAGGAAGGAACGAGGTAGGGGGCGCGCCCTCCACCCTCGTAGGCCCCTCGTGGCTCCCCTGACGTACTTCTTCCGCCTATATATCTCCATATACCCTAAAAACTTCAAGGAACAAAATAGATCAGGAGTTCCACCGCCGCAAGCCTCTGTAGCCACCAAAAACCAATCGAGACCCTTCCAAGACCTGCCAAGGGGGAACCCTCACCGTGGCCATCTTCATCATCCCGGTGCTCTCCATGACGAGGAGGGAGTAGTTCACCCTCGGGGCTGAGGGTATGTACCAGTAGCTATGTGTTTGATCTCTCTCTCTCTCTCTCTCTCTCTCTCTCTCTCGTGTTCTTGATTTGGCACGATCTTGATGTATCGCGAGCTTTGCTATTACAGTTGGATCTTATGTTGCTTCTCCCCCTCTACTCTCTTGTAATGGATTGAGTTTTACCTTTGTAGTAATCTTATCGGATTGAGTCTTTAATGATTTGAGAACACTTGATGTATATCTTGCCGTGCGTATCTGTGGTGACAATGAGATATCACGTGATTCACTTGATGTATGTTTTGGTGATCAACTTGCGGGTTCCGCCCATGAACTTATGCATAGGGGTTGGCACACGTTTTCGTCTTGATTCTCCGGTAGGAACTTTGGGGCACTCTTTGAGGTTCTATGTGTTGGTTGAATAGATGAATCTGAGATTGTGTGATGCATATCGTATAATCATACCCACGGATACTTGAGGTGACAATGGAGTATCTAGGTTACATTAGGGTTTTGGTTGATTTGTGTCTTAAGGTGTTATTCTAGTACGAACTCTAGGGCTGTTTGTGACACTTATAGGAATAGCCCAATGGATTGATTGGAAAGAATAACTTTGAGGTGGTTTCGTACCCTACCATAATCTCTTCGTTTGTTCTCCACTATTAGTGACTTTGGAGTGACTATTTGTTGCATGTTGAGGGATAGTTATATGATCCAATTATGTTATTATTGTTGAGGGAACTTGCACTAGTGAAAGTATGAACCCTAGGCCTTGTTTCCTAGCATTGAAATACCGTTTACGCTCACTTTTACCACTTGTTACCTTGCTGTTTTTATATTTTCAGATTACAAAAACCTATATTTACCATCCATATTGCACTTGTATCACCATCTCTTCGCCGAACTAGTGCACCTATACAATTTACCATTGTATTGGGTGTGTTGGGGACACAAGAGACTCTTTGTTATTTGGTTGCAGGGTTGTTTGAGAGAGACCATCTTCATCCTACGCCTCCCACGGATTGATAAACCTTAGGTCATCCACTTGAGGGAAATTTGCTACTGTCCTACAAACCTCTGCACTTGGAGGCCCAACAACGTCTACACGAAGAAGGTTGTGTAGTAGACATCAAGCTCTTTTCTGGTGCCGTTGCCGGGGAGGCTAGGTAAGCGGCACTCACACCCCGTCAACTAAGCTCTTTTTTGGCGCCGTTTCCGGGGAGGTGAGTGCTTGAAGGTATATCTTTAGATCTTGCAATCGAATCCTTTTGTTTCTTGTTTTAGCACTAGTTTAGTTTATAAAATAAAACTACAAAAAGATGGAATTGAGTTTGCCTCATACGCTTCATCTTTTTAATATCTTTTGTGAGTATGATGGAAAAGAAAATTGTACTCAAGTACTAGAAGAAGAAATCTATAGAATGTTTGGCACTAAATCTTTGAATGATGAGCATGATTGCAATGTTGTTAGTATGAATTCCTTGAATATCCATGATGCTAATGATATGCAAAGCCACAAGCTTGGGGAAGCTATGTTTGATGAAGATGATATTTTTTGTCCCTCAAGGTTTGATGAGCAAATTTATAATGATGATAGCATGCCTCCTACTTATGATGATTATATTGATGAAAGTGGGTTTGGAAGAGTGTCAACTTTAGGAAGTAATGATCCCACTATTTTGGAGGATGTTGAATCTTATTATAATATTTATGAAAGTGGATTTGGAGAGGTCATGACTTTATTTAGTGATGTATCCACTATTTCAGAAGAGGTTTCAATCGATTATGATGAGAACAAAGTTGCTACTTATGATGATTATTGTGATGAAACTTATGCTATAAAAAGTAGTGATGATTATATTTATAAAACCTGTCATGATTATGATTACCCTTTTTCTTAACATTACTCTTTTAATGTGGAAACAATTTATAGTATTCAAGTCTCTTATGATACTCCCACTATTCCGAATGACGAGAATTTTGCTTATGTGGAGAGTAATAAAATTTCTATGCTAGTAGATCATGAAAAGAATGCTTTAGGTGCTGGTTATATTGTTGAATTCATTCATTATGCTACTGAAAATTATTATGAGGGAGGAATATATGCTTGTAGGAATTGCAATAATGTCAATTTTTCTCTCTATGTGCTTAAAATCTTGAAGTTATGCCTGTTTTACCTTCCTGTGCAAGTTGATTATTGTTCCCATAAGTTGTTTGCTCACAAAATCCCTATGCATAGGAAGTGGGTTAGACTTAAATGTGCTAGTCATATTCTTCATGATGCCCTCTCTATGTTTCAATTCTTATCTTTTATGTGAGCATCATTGAAATCATCATGCCTAGCTAGGGGCGTTAAACGTTAGCGCTTGTTGGGAGGCAACCCAACTTTATTTTAATTTCTTACTTTTTGGATTTGTTTAGGAATAAATAATACATCTAGCTTCTGTTTAGATGTGGTTTTGTATTTTAATTAGTGTTTGTGCCAAGTAGAACCTTTGGGAAGACTTGGGTGAAGTCTTCATGATTGTGCTGTAAAAAATAGAAACTTTAGCGCTCACGAGATTAGCTAAAAAAATTTACTGGAGAGTGCTATTTAGTTGATTCTTTTTTAAGATGATTACTATACAAATTCCTCAGGTCCACCAGTTTAGTTTAGAATTTTTGGAGTTCCAGAAGTATACGTTTGATACATATTACTACAGACTGTTCTGTTTTTGACAGATTCTGTTTTCATTGTGTTGCTTGCTTATTTTGATGACTCTATGGCTAGTAAAATAGTTTATAAACCATAGGTAAGTTGGAATACAGTAGGTTTAACACCAATATAAATAAATAATGAGTTCATTACATTACCTTGAAGTGTTGTTTTGTTTTCTTTCGCTAACGGAGCTCACGAGATTTTCTGTTAAGTTTTGTGTTGTGAAGTTTTCAAGTTTTGGGTAAAGATTCGATGGACTATGGAATAAGGAGTGGCAAGATCCTAAGCTTGGGGATGCCCAAGGCACCCCAAGGTAATATTCAAGACAACCAAGAGCCTAAGCTTGGGGATGCCCCGGAATGCATCCCGTCTTTCGTCTTCGTTCATCGGTAACTTTAATTGGAGCTATATTTTTATTCACCACATGATAAGTGTTTTGCTTGGAGCGTCATTTTATTTTCTTTAGCTTTGCTTTCTGTTTGAATAAAATACTAAGATCTGAAATTATTAATTGGGATAGTCTTCACATAGTTGCATAATTATCCGACTACTCATTGATCTTCACTTATATCTTTCGGAGTAGTTTGTTTTTGCTCTAGTACTTCACTTATATCTTTTAGAGCATGGTGGTGGTTTTAGTTTATAGAAACTATTATTCTCTGATGCTTCACTTAGATTATTTTGAGAGTCTTAAATAGCATGGTAATTTGCTTAAATAATCCTAATATGCTTGGTATTCAAGATTAGTAAAAACTTTCTTATGAGTGTGTTGAATACTAAGAGAAGTTTGATGCTTGATAATTGTTTTGAGATATGAAGATGGTGATATTAGAGTCATGCACTACAAAAAAAGACACATCCGTCACATTTTGGGCCGAACGAATTTTTTTTTCTGTCATACATATGACACTTCTATGACGATAATTGTGACAAAACCCGGTATCATCATAGATGTGGTGGGCTCCTACTTCTATGACAAAAAATCATGACAGAAAATGGGCTTTTCATCCTGGGCGGGCAAGAGACGCAGCTGCATGACATTCTTTGGGCCTTCCATGACGGAAAAAACTGTGGTAGAAGCGAGAGGAAAATTTCGGGGAGTTCCCGGTTACGGTGGGAGGTCGGGGGCCGAGCGATGCGCGTTTCTCTCATACACGTATCTTGGCGTGTGTGCGGTGTTGGCTCTAATCGAACTCGGCGGCGTTGGCCTCTAATCGAACTCGGCGATTGTAATGAAGGCTATGCATTCTTGAACCGGCGATTGATCGATGGCTATTAATCGAACCCGATCGAGCGATTCTTCGCTCATCGCGCTAATCAAGCCGATCGATTGGATGAGCGATGGCGCTATGGGGGGGGGGGGTTGGATGAGCAGTGGCGGTGGCGTTGCCTCTGGATGAACAGGACCCGTGGTGTGGTGGAGGGCTGGATGAACAGAGGCGGTGGAGGGTGCCCGTGTAGGGGTGGTTGAACAGGACCCGTGGTGTGGAGGGCTGGATGAGCAGAGCGGTGGAGGGGTGCCCGTGGAGGGGTGGTTGAACAGACCCCCGTGGTGTGGAGGGCTGGATGAACAGTAGACGGTGGAGGGGTGGTTGAACAGTAGCCGATGGAGTAGCACGCGGTGGAGGCTGGATGAACAGGAGCCCATGGAGGCTGGAGGAGGTCGATGGTGGAGATGAACAGTATCCTGTGGAGTCCCGTTTTGCGGTACGCCACACCCCTCCCGATGAACAGGACCCCCGTTTCGACCGTAGCGCTCCAACACAAGTCTGTTTCGTCCGTTTTGCGGTACGCCACACCCCTCCCGATCAACAGGACCCCCGTTTCGACCGTAGGAGGTCCGTTTCGTCCATTTTGCGGTACGCCAGACCCCTCCCGATGAACAGGATCCCGTTTCGAACGTGGCCGGTCGAACACAAGGTCGTTTCCTCCATTCTTCGGTACGCCAGGCCTCGTTTCCATCGCCTGTTCCGTCCAAGCCCTCCCGATGAACACGACCACGCATTTCGTTCCGACCCAGCTGGTTGGCTCCCACGCGTTCCGTTGCCTCCCGATGAACACGACGCATTCCGTTGCCTCCCCATGAACACGACGCATTTCGTTGCCTCCCCATGAACACGATGCATTCCGTTGCCTCCCCATGAACACGACAACGACATTGTTTCTCCGTTCCGACCTAGCCATGTCAATGAGCCCTCGCCGTACATATGCGTGAGTAGGCGTTCGAGACCCCGCCCGTATGTACACATACGTGGCCGTATTTTCTTTCTTGCACCCTAGCCACTGTACGTACGTGTACATGCTACGTGCGCGCCTCTACTACGACACGTGCGTGCCTCTACTACGACACGTGCGCGCCTCTACATCGACCAGTATGTACGTACACGTTCGCGACCAGAATGACAACGCTACGTATGCTTCGACCAGGTGGGTCCCGACTGTCAGGCACTTCCTTGCGTGCGAAGATGTAGCTGGTGGGTCCCAGCAGTCAGGGGGGCAAATCGTTTGTTTTTTTGCCCGGACGCACTTCCTTGCGTGCGAAGGTGTAGCTGGTGGGTCCCGGCGGTGGGGAAAGCGTTTTTCGCGAAATCGATGGCCCGTCCGGTGGGTCCCCGCTGTCAGGTGGAGGAATAATTATTTTGCGCGTAATAAGGAGGCACTTCCTTGCTACGGCCGTGGACCCAGCTGTCAGCGTCTCCACGCACAGTAATCTTCCGATGGAAGTCGGTCATTGACCACATTGACCACGCCGCGCCGAGAGCACCACGGTGGTGGACGACGGCGAGGCCTAGGAAGGGGACGACACGGAGGCAGGGAAGACTCGGCACTTGTTTCCCACGTGGAGGGGAGTAAGACTGTACGAGGGTTTACTGGCTCGTCTGCCGTCGCCGGAGAATAACAGCAGGTGTGGGTGAGTGGAGGGATGGCTAGGCCAGCGATGGGAGTACGGTGGGGCGGTGAGGCTGCTGGCAACCAAGCCGACCAGCATGGGAGGAGGGAGCAGAGCAGTCCTTGGCGCTTGTTTGAGCGGCTGGAGCAGGAGGAGCAGAGATTGAAGAAGCACGATGGCCGTTGGATGGACATCCAACAGTCAGTGCTTGTGTGTCAACCTTTTTTTTAGGAAAGCCTCAAATCTGTGGAAAACAGCATACAACCCATCTGCCATTAGTTCTAATAATTTACAGCCCATTTGCTAATTCTTAAGGTTTTTTTGGAGCCCATATTCTTTTTGTTAGCATTACAGCCCATATTGTGGCCACGGTTAAAAATTATCTAATTTTGCATATTTGGTCTTGTCCGAACTGTTTTTAATCCCAAAATTTCGACTCACATTCAAACTAATTTTAAAAATAAATGTATATCAATATAAAATCCAACAAATTCTCCACGCATAAAAATTAATGTAATTTAAAATCTTGAAATGAAAAAAAGATATTTGAAACTAATTGCCGGTTTGATGTGTTTTAAAAATGTACAACCCATTTCTCATTACCGATGGGCCATTTTCTCGGCCAGCCGAATGAAAGCTCTCCTCGTCTTGAAAGATTTGCAGCCCAACAGGCCTGACAAAGCGACTTACTTGGCAAATCACAAAAAAACTGGGCTGTGGCCGTTGACCCAGCTGTCAGCCTCTCCACGTACAGTACTCTTCCGATGAAAGTCGTTCCTTGACCACGTTGACCACGCCGCGTGGAGAGCACCACTGCGGTGGACGACGGCGAGGCCTAGGAAGGGGACGACGCGGAGCCGGGGAAGACGCGGCAGTGGAAGCCCGCGCGGAGAGGAGTACGAGGGTTCACTGGTTCAGCTGCGGTGTGAGGCTACCGTGTCCGCAGGGCCTGGCCAGCGGTGGGAATAGTAGGGGGCGGTGAGGTCTCTGCGGTAGCACAGCCGGCCACGGGAGGCAGGAGGATGCGGCACGACCGGCGCTGCTTTGGGCGGCTGGAGCAAGAAGACCAGAGGTTGAAGAAGCACTACGGCCATTGGATGGACATCGTACGGTCACTGGAGCTAGAATCTTTCATATTGACTAAGTTGACAAAGCCCTTCGTCCCCGTCAACTTAGTAGGCCCCCAAGTCAGCCTCCCACCAAGGTGGGTCCCAGCTAGCCGGGGGAGTATTCATTTTTTTGTGCGTAATAAGGAGGCACTTCCGGTGGGTCCGAGCTGACAGCGGGGGGAACGTTTTTTTCACAAAATACGGTGGCCCGTCCGGTGGGTCCCAGCAGTCAGGGGGAAATGAATTTTTTCGCAAAATACTGGTGGCCCGTCCGGTGGGTTCGCACTGTCAGGTGGAGGAATAATTATTTTCCGCGTAATAAGGAGGCACTTCCTTGCGGCTGCCATGGACCCAGCTATCAGCCTCTCCACGTACAGTACTCTTCCGATGGAAGTCGGTCGTTGACCACATTGACCACGCCGCGCCGAGAGCACCACGGTGGTGGACGACGGCGAGGCCTAGGAAGGAAACGACGTGGAGCCGTGCAAGACGCGGTAGCGGAAGACCGCGTGGGGAGGAGTACGAGGGTTCACTGGTTCGGCTGCGGTGTGAGGTTGCCCTCGCTGCAGAATAACAGGGGGTATGTGTGAGTGGAGGGATGGCCTGGCCAGTGGTCAATAAAAGAAATGCCAAGGTCGTCCTATTTTGGCTGAATTTTTTGAGTTCCAGAAGTTTGCGTTAGTTCTGATTACTACTGCATATTACATTTTTGATGATTCTGTTTTTCGTGTGTTGTTTGCTTATTTTGATGAATCTATGGATAGTAAAATAGTTTATAATCCATAGAGAAGTTGGAATATAGTAGGTTTAACACCAAATTAAATAAAGAATGAGTTCATTGCAGTACCTTATGTGGTGGTTTTGTTTTCTTTCACTAAAGGAGCTTATAAGATTTCTTGTTGAGTTTTGTGTTGTGAAGTTTTCAAGTTTTGGGTAAAGCTTTTATGGACTATGGAATAAAGGGTGGCAAGAGCTTAATCTTGGGGATGCCCATGGCACCCCAAGATATTCAAGAATAGCCAAAAGCCTAAGCTTGGGGACGCCCTCGGAAGGCATCCCCTCTTTCGTCTTTGTTCATTGGTAACTTTACTTGGGGCTATATTTTTATTCACCACATGATAAGTGTTTTGCTTGGAGCGTCGTGTATTATATTAATCTTTGCTTTTTAGTTTAACACAATCATCCTTACTGTACACACCTTTTGAGAGAGCCATACATAAATAGGAATTTGATAGAATACTCTATGTGCTTCACATATATCTTTTGTGCTTGATAGTTTTGCTCATAGTGCTTCACTAATATCTTTTGAGCGTGATAATTTTTTCTCTAGTGCTTCACTTAGATCTTTTAGAGCACGGTGGTGTATTTGTTTTAAAGAAACTAATGATCTCTCATGCTTCACTTAGATTATTTTGAGAGTCGTTAATAGCATGGTAATTTGCTTAAATATTAATATACTTTGTATTCAAGATATGTGAAATTTTCTTTAGAGTGCGTTGAATACTAAGAGAAGTTTGATGCTTGATAATTGTTTTGAGATATGAAGATGGTGATATTAGAGTCATGCTAGTTGAGTAGTTGTGAATTTAAAGAATACTTGTGTTGAAGTTTGTGATTCCCGTAGCATGCACGTATGGTGAACCGTGATGTGATGAACTCGGAGCATGATTTATTTATTGATTGTCTTCCTTATGAGTGGCGGTCGGGGACGAGAGATGGTCTTTTCCTACCAATCTATCCCCCTAGGAGCATGCGCGTAATACTTTGCTTTGATAACTTCTAGATTTTTGCAATAAGTATATGAGTTCTTTATGACTAATGTTGAGTCCATGGATCATACGCACTTTTCCCCATCCTTCCACCATTGCTAGCCTCTCTAATATCGCGCACTTTTTGCCGGTATCATACACTCACCATATATCTTCCTCAAAACAGCCACCATACCTACCTATTATGGCATTTCCATATCCATTCCAAGATATATTGCCATGCAACTTTCCACCGTTCCATTTATTATGACACGCTCCATCATTGTCATATTGCTAGCATGATCATGTAGTTGACATCGTATTTGTGGCAAAACCACAGTTCATAATTCTTTCATACATGTCACTCTTGATTCATTTCATATCTCGGTACACCGCCGGAGGCATTCATATAGAGTCATATTTTGTTCTAAGAATCGAGTTGTAATTGTTGAGTTGTAAGAAAAATAAAAGTGTGATGATCATCATTATTTAGAGCATTGTCCCAAGTGAGGAAAGGATGATGGAGACCATGATTCCCCCACAAGTCGGGATGAGACTCCGGACGAAAAAGAAGAAGAAAAAAAAGAGGCCATAAAAAAGGAGAAAAGGCCCAAAGAAAAAAAATAAAAAAATGAGAGAATAAGAGAGAAGGGGCAATGTTACTATCCTTTTACCACTCTTGTGCTTCAAAGTAGCACCAAGATCTTCATGATAGAGAGTCTCTCATTTTGTCACTTTCACATACTAGTGGGAATTTTTCATTATAGAACTTGGCTTGTGTATTCCAATGATGGGCTTTCTCAAATGCCCTAGGTCTTCGTGAGCAAGTGAGTTGGATGCACACCCACTTAGTTTCTTTTGTTGAGCTTTCATATACTTATAGCTCTAGTGCATCCGTTGCATGGAAATCCCTACTCACTCACATTGATATCTATTGATGGGCATCTCCATAGCCCGTTGATACGCCTAGTTGATGTGAGACTATCTTCTCCCTTTTTGTCTTCTCCACAACCACCATTCTAATCCACATATAGTGCTATATCCATGGCTCACGCTCATGTATTGCGTGAAGATTGAAAAAGTTTTGAAAATGTTAAAGTATGAAACAATTGCTTGGCTTGTCATCGGGGTTGTGCATGATTTAAATATTTTGTGTGGGGAAGATGGAGCATAGCCAGACTCTATGATTTTGTAGGGATAACTTTCTTTGGCCATGTTATTTTGAGAAGACATAATTGCTTAGTTAGTATACTTGAAGTATTCTTATTTTTATGTCAATATGAACTTTTGTCTTGAATCTTCCGGATCTGAATATTCATACCACAATTAAGAAGATTTACATTGAAATTATGCCAAAGTATCACTCCGCATCAAAAATTCTTCTTTTAGCATTTACCTACTCGAGGACGAGCAGGAATTAAGCTTGGGGATGCCTGATACGTCTCAACGTATCTATAATTTTTTATTGCTCCATGCTACTTTATCTACTGTTTTGGACTATATCGGGCTTTATTTTCCACTTTTATATCATTTTTGGGACTAACCTACTAACCGGAGGCCTAGCCCATATTGCTATTTTTTTTGCCAATTTCAGTATTTCGAAGAAAAGGAATACCAAACGGAGTCCAAACGGAATGAAACCTTCGGGAGCGTGATTTTTGGAACGAACGTGATCCAGAGAACTTGGAGTGCAAGTCAAGAAGCAGCCGAGGCCTACACGAGATAGGAGGGCACCCCCCCCTATAGGGTGCGCCCCCTGTCTCGTGGGCCCCTCGGGCGGCCACCGACGTACTTCTTCTTCCTATATATACCTACGTACCCCGAAAACATCCTGGGGCACCACGAAACACAATTTCCACCGCTGTAACCTTCTGTATCCGCGAGATCCCATCTTGGAGCCTTCGCCGGCACTCTGTCGGAGGGGGAATCAAGCACGGAGGGCCTCTACATCAACATCCTTGCCCCTCTGATGAGTTGTGAGTAGTTTACCATAGACCTACGGGTCCATAGTTATTAGCTAGATGGCTTCTCTTGGGGATCGTAGCAGAAATTAAAATTTTCTACGCATCACCAAGATCAATCTATGGAGTCATCTAGCAACGAGAGAGAGAGAGAGGAGTGCATCTACATGCCCTTGTAGATCGCGAGCGGAAGCGTTCAAGAGAACGGGGTTGATGGAGTCGTACTCGTCGTGATCCAAATCACCGATGACCAAGCGCCGAACGGACGGCACCTCCGCGTTCAACACACGTACGGTTGGGGAAGACGTCTCATCCTTCTTGATCCAGCAAGGGGGAAGGAGAGGTCGATGGAGATCCAGCAGCACGACGGCGTGGTGGTGGAAGCAGCGGGGATCTCGGCAGGGCTTCCCCAAGCTCAGCGAGAGGGAGAGGTGTTACGGGGGGAGAGGGGGGCGCCAGGGGCTTGGGGTGGGAGCCCTCCCTCCCCCCTTCTTTATATAGGGGCCCTGGGGGGCGCCGGCCCCTAGAGATCCCATCTCAAGGGGGGGCGGCGGCCAAGGGGGGGACTTGCCCACCAAGTCAAGTGGGGCGCCCCCCCCCCCCACCCCTAGGGTTCCCAACCCTAGGCGCAGGGGAGGCCCAAGGGGGGCGCACCAGCCCACCAGGGGCTGGTTCCCTTTCCCACTTCAGCCCATGGGGACCGCCGGGATAGGTGGCCCCACCCGGTGGACCCCCGGGACCCTTCCGGTGGTCCCGGTACAATACCGGTGAACCCTGAAACTTTCCCGGTGGCCAAAACTGGACTTCCTATATACAAATCTTTACCTCCGGACCATTCCGGAACTCCTCATGACGTCCGGGATCTCATCCAGGACTCGGAACAACTTTCGGGTTACCGCATACTAATATCTCTACAACCCTAGCGTCACCAAACCTTAAGTGTGTAGACCCTACGGGTTCGGGAGACACGCAGACATGACCGAGACGAATCTCCGGTCAATAACCAACAACGAGATCTGGATACCCATGTTGGCTCCCACATGCTCCTCGATGATCTCATCGGATGAACCACGATGTCGAGGATTCAATCAATCCCGTATACAATTCCCTTTGTCAATCGGTACGTTACTTGCCCGAGATTCGATCGTCGGTATCCCAATACCTCGTTCAATCTCGTTACCGGCAAGTCACTTTAATCGTACTGTAATGCATGATCCCATGACCAACCACTTGGTCACATTGATCTCATTATGATGATGCATTACCGAGTGGGCCCAGAGATACCTCTTCGTCATACGGAGTGACAAATCCCAGTCTCGATCCATGCCAACCCAACAGACACTTTCGGAGATACCTGTAGTGTACCTTTATAGCCACCCAGTTACGTTGTGACGTTTGGTACACCCAAAGTACTCCTATGGTATCCGGGAGTTGCATGATCTCATGGTCTAAGGAAATGATACTTGACATTAGAAAAGCTCTAGCAGACGAACTACACGATCTTGTGCTATGCTTAGGATTGGGTCTTGTCCATCACATCATTCTCCCAATGATGTGATCCCGTTATAAATGACATCAAATGTCCATGGTCAGGAAACCGTAACCATCCATTGGTTAACGAGCCAGTCAACTAGAGGCTCACTAGGGACATGTTGTGGTCTATGTATTCACACATGTATTACGATTTCCGGATAACACAATTATAGCATGAACAATTGAGAATTATCATGAACAAGGAAATATAATAATCATTTTATTATTGCCTCTACGGCATATTTCCAACAGTCTCCCACTTGCACTAGAGTCAATAATCTAGTTACATTGTGATGAATCGAACACCCATAGAGTTCTGGTGTTGATCATGTTTTGCTCGCGGAATAGGTTTAGTCAACGGATCTGCGACATTCAAATCTATATGCACTTTGCAAATATCTATGTCTCCATCTTGAACATTTTCACGTATGGAGTTGAAGCGACGCTTGATGTGCCTGGTCTTCTTGTGAAACCTGGGCTCCTTGGCAAGGGTAATGGCTCCAGTGTTGTCACAGAAGAGAGTCATCGGCCCCGACGCATTGGGAATAACTCCTAGATCAGTAATGAACTCCTTCATCCAGATTGCTTCATGTGCTGCCTCCAGGGCTGCCATGTACTCCGCTTCACATGTAGATCCCGCCACTACGCTTTGCTTGCAACTGCACCAGCTTACTGCCCCACCATTCAAAATGAACACGTTTCTGGTTTGTGACTTAGAGTCATCCAGATCTTTGTCGAAGCTAGCATCGACGTAACCCTTTGCGACGAGCTCTTCGTCACCTCCATAAACGAGAAACATATCCTTAGTCCTTTTCAGGTACTTCAGGATGTTCTTGACCATTGTCCAGTGTTCCATGCCGGGATTACTTTGGTACCTTCCTACCAGACTTACGGCAAGGTTTACATCAGGTCTGGTACACAGCATGGCATACATGATAGACCCTATGGCGAGGCATAGGGGCGACACTTATCTTTTCTCTATCTTACGTCGTGGTGAACATTGAGCCGAGCTCAATTTCACACCTTGCAACACAGTGCAAGAACCCTTCTTGGACTGATCCATATTGAACTTCTTCAATATCTTATCAAGGTATGTGCTTTGTGAAAGACCTATGAGGCGTCTTGATCTATCTCTATAGATCTTGATGCCTAATATGTAAGCAGCTTCTCCAAGGTCCTTCATTGAAAAACACTTATTCAAGTAGTCCTTTATGCTCCCCAATAGTTCTATATCATTTCCCATCAACAGTATGTCATCCACATATAATATGAGAAATGCTACAGAGCTCCCACTCACTTTCTTGTAAACGCAGGCTTCTCCATAAGTCTGCATAAACCCAAACGCTTTGATCATTTCATCAAAGCGAATGTTCCAACTCTGAGATGCTTGCACCAGCTCATAGATGGAGCGCTGGAGCTTGCATACCTTGTTAGCATTTTTAGGATCGACAAAACCTTCCGGCTGCATCATATACAATTCTTCCTTAAGAAAGCTGTTAAGGAATGCCGTTTTGACGTCCATTTGCCATATCTCATAATCGTAGAATGCGGCAATTGCTAACATGATTCGGACGGACTTAAGCTTCGCTACGGGTGAGAAGGTCTCATCGTAGTCAACCCCTTGAACTTGTCGATAACCCATAGCGACAAGTCGAGCTTTGTAGATGGTAACATTACCATCCGCGTCCGTCTTCTTTTTAAAGATCCATTTATTTTCTATCGCTCGCCGATCATCGGGCAAGTCTGTCAAAGTCCATACTTGTTTTCTTACATGGATCCTATCTCGGATTGCATGGCTTCAAGCCATTTGTTGGAATCTGGGTCCGCCATCGCTTCTTCATAGTTCGAAGGTTCACCGTTGTCTAACAACATGATTTCCAGGACGGGGTTGCCATACCATTCTGGTGTGGAACGTGTCCTCGTGGACCTACGAAGTTCAATAGCAACTTGATCCGAAGTACCTTGATCATCATCATTAACCTCCTCTCTAGCCGGTGCAGGCACCACAGGAACATCTTCCTGAGCTGCGCTACTTTCCGCTTCAAGAGGCAGTACTTCATCAAGTTCTACTTTCCTCCCACTTACTTCTTTCGAGAGAAACTCTTTCTCCAGAAAGGATCCGTTCTTGGCAACAAAGATCTTGCCTTCGGATCTGAGGTAGAAGGTATACCCAATGGTTTCCTTAGGGTATCCTATGAAGACGCATTTTTCCGACTTGGGTTCGAGCTTTTCAGGTTGAAGTTTCTTGACATAAGCATCGCATTCCCAAACTTTTAGAAACGACATCTTAGGTTTCTTCCCAAACCATAATTCATATGGTGTCATCTCAACGGATTTCGACGGAGCCCTATTTAAAGTGAATGCGGCAGTCTCTAAAGCATAGCCCCAAAATGAGAGCGGTAGATCGGTAAGAGACATCATAGATCGCACCATATCCAATAGAGTGCGATTACGACATTCGGACACACCATTACGCTAAGGTGTTCCAGACGGCGTGAGTTGTGAAACGATTCCACATTTCCTTAAGTGCGTGCCAAATTCGTGACTTAAATATTCCCCTCCATGATCTGATCGTAAGAACTTTATTTTTCTGTCACGTTGATTTTCAACCTCAGTCTGAAATTCCTTGAACTTTTCAAAGGTCTCAGACTTGTGTTTCATTAAGTAGACATACCCATACCTACTCAAGTCATCAGTGAGGGTGAGAACATAACGATAGCCACCGCCTGCCTCAATGCTCATTGGACCGCACACATCAGTATGTATGATTTCCAATAAGTTGGTTGCTCGCTCCATTGTACTGGAGAACGGAGTCTTGGTCATTTTACCCATGAGGCATGGTTCGCATGTGTCAAATGATTCGTAATCCAGAGACTCCAAAAGTCCATCTGCATGGAGCTTCTTCATGCGTTTGACACCAATGTGACCAAGGCGGTAGTGCCACAAGTATGTGGGACTATCATTATCAACCTTACATCTTTTGGTATTCACACTATGAATATGTGTAACATCACGTTCGAGATTCATTAAGAATAAACCATCGACCGGCGGGGCATGACCATAAAACATATCTCTCATATAAATAGAACAACCATTATTCTCGGATTTAAATGAGTAGCCATCTCGTATTAAGCAAGATCCAGATACAATGTTCATGCTCAAAGCTGGCACTAAATAACAATTATTGAGGTTTAAAACTAATCCCGTAGGTAAATGTAGAGGTAGCATGCCGACGGCGATCACATCGACCTTGGAACCATTCCCGACGCGCATCGTCACCTCGTCCTTTGCCAGTCTCCGCTCAACTCCTGTTTTGAGTTACAAATATGAGCAACCGCACCGGTATCAAATACCCAGGAGCTACTACGAATACTAGTAAGGTATACATCAATTACATGTATATCACATATACCTTTGGTGTTGCCGGCCTTCTTGTCCGCTAAGTACTTGGGGCAGTTCCGCTTCCAGTGACCACTTCCCTTCAATAAAAGCACTCAGTCTCAGGCTTGGGTCCATTCTTTGGTTTCTTCCCGGCAGCTTGCTTGCCGGGCGTGGCACCTCCCTTGCCGTCTTTCTTGAAACCCTTTTTACCCTTGCCCTTCTTGAACTTAGTGGTTTTATTCACCATCAACACTTGATGTTCCTTTTTGATTTCCACTTCCGCTGATTTCAGCATTAAATATACTTCAGGAATGGTTTTCTCCATCCCCTGCATATTGAAGTTCATCACAAAGCTCTTGTAGCTTGGTGGAAGCGACTGAAGGATTCTGTCAAAAACCGCGTCATCCGGGAGATTAACTCCTAGCTAATATAAGCAGTTGTGCAACCCAGACATTTTGAGTATGTGCTCGCTGACAGAACTATTCTCCTCCATCTTACAACTGTAGAACTTGTCGGAGACATCATATCTCTCGACCCGGGCATGAGCTTGGAAAACCATTCTCAGCTCTTGGAACATCTCATATGCCCGTGCTGCTCAAACGCTTTTGGAGCCCGGTTCTAAGCTGTAAAGCATGCTGCCTTTGGACCAGGGAGTAATCATCAACACGCGATCGCCAAGCGTTCATAACGCCTTGGTTCGCTGGGTGATCTTCACCTAACGGTGCTTCTAGGACATATGCTTTCTTGGCAGCTATGAGGATGATCCTCAAGTTCGGACCCAGTCCGTATAGTTGCTACCATCGTATTTCAGCTTGGTTTTCTCTAGGAACGCGTTGAAGTTGAGGTTGACATGAGCATTGGCCATTTGATCTACAAGATATATTTGCAAAAGTTTTAGAGTAAGTTCATGATAATTAAGTTCATCTAATCAAATTACTTAATGAACTCCCACTCAGACAGACATCCCTCTAGTCATCTAAGTGATACATGATACGAGTCAACTAGGCCGTGTCTGATCATCACGTGAGACGGACTAGTCATCATCGGTGAACATCTTCATGTTGATCGTATCTTCTATACGACTCATGTTCGAACTTTCGGTCTCTTGTGTTCCGAGGCCATGTCTGTACATGCTAGGCTCGTCAAGTCAACCTAAGTGTTTTGCATGTGTAAATCTGGCTTACACCCGTTGTATGTGAACGTTAGAATCTATCACACCCGATCATCACGTGGTGCTTCGAGACAAGGAACTTTCGCAACAGCGCACAGTTAGGGGGAATACTTTCTTGAAATTATTATGAGGGATCATCTTATTTATGCTATCGTCGTTCTAAGCAAATAAGATGCAAAAACATGATAAACATCACATGCAATCAAATAGTGACATGATATGGCCAATATCATTTTGCTCTTTTTGATCTCCATCTTCAGGACGCCATGATCATCATTGTCACCGGCATGACACCATGATCTCCATCATCATGACCTCCATCATCGTCTCTTCATGAAGTTGTCTCGCCAACTGTTACTTCTACTACTATGGCTAACGGTTTAGCAATAAAGTAAAGTAATTACATGGCGTTATTCATTGACACGCAGGTCATACAATAAATTAAGACAACTCCTATGGCTCCTGCCGGTTGTCATACTCATCGACATGCAAGTCGTGATTCCAATTAAAAGAACATGATTAATCTCATACATCACATATATATCATTCATCACATCCTTTTGGCCATATCACATCACACGGCATATGCTGCAAAAACAAGTTAGACGTCCTCTAATTGTTGTTGCAATTTTTTACGTGGCTGCTATAGGTTTCTAGCAAGAACGTTTCTTACCTACGCCAAAACCACAACGTGATATGCCAATTTCTATTTACCCTTCATAAGGACCCTTTTCATCGAATCCGATCCGACTAAAGTGGGAGAGACAGACACCCGCTAGCCACCTTATGCAACTAGTGCATGTCAGTCGGTGGAACCTGTCTCACGTAAGTGTACGTGTAAGGTCGGTCCGGGCCGCTTCATCCCACGATGCCACCGAATCAAGATAAGACTAGTAACGGTAAGTAAATTGACAATATCGACGCCCACAACAAACATGTGTTCTACTCGTGCAAAGAAACTACGCATAGACCTAGCTCATGATGCCACTGTTGGGGATCGTAGCAGAAATTAAAATTTTCTACGCATCACCAAGATCAATCTATGGAGTCATCTAGCAATGAGAGAGAGAGTAGCGCATCTACATACCCTTGTAGATCGCGAGCGGAAGCGTTCAAGAGAACGGGGTTGATGGAGTCGTACTCGTTGTGATCCAAATCACCGATGACCAAGCACCGAACGAACGGCACCTCCGCATTCAACACACGTACGATTGGGGAAGACGTCTCCTCCTTATTGATCCAGCAAGGGGGAAGGAGAGGTTTATGGAGATCCGGCAGCACGACGGCGTGGTGGTGGAAGCAGCAGGGATCTCGGCAGGGCTTCGCCAAGCTCATCGAGAGGGAGAGGTGTTACGGGGGGAGAGGGAGGCGCCAGGGGCTTGGGGTGCGCAGCCCTCCCTCCCCCCCTCTTTATATAGGGGCCCTGGGGGGCGCCGGCCCCTAGAGATCCCATCTCAAGGGGGGGGCAAAGGGGGGACTTGCCCCCCAAGTCAAGTGGGGCGCCCCCCCACCCCTAGGGTTCCCAGTCCTAGGCGCAGGGGAGGCCCAAGGGGGGCGCACCAGCCCACTAGGGGCTGGTTCCCTGTCCCACTTCAGCCCATGGGGCCCTCCGAGATAGGTGGCCCCACCCGGTGGACCCCCGGGACCCTTCCGGTGGTCCCGGTACAATACCGGTGAACTCGGAAACTTTCCCGGTGGCCGAAACTGGACTTCCTATATACAAATCTTTACCTCCGGAGCATTCCGGAACTCCTCGCGACGTCCGGGATCTCATCCGGGACTCCGAACAACTTTCGGGTTACCGCATACTAATATCTCTACAACCCTAGTGTCACCGAACATTAAGTGTGTAGACCCTACGGGTTTGGGAGACACGCAGACATGACCGAGACGACTCTCCGATCAATAACCAACAGTGGGATCTGGATACCCATGTTGGCTCCCACATGCTCCTCGATGATCTCATCAGATGAACCACGATGTCGAGGATTCAATCAATCTCGTATACAATTCCCTTTATCAATCGATACGTTACTTGCCCGAGATTCGATCGTTGGTATCCCAATACCTCGTTCAATCTCGTTACCAGCAAGTCACTTTACTCGTACCGTAATGCATGATCCCGTGACCAACCACTTGGTCACATTGAGCACATTATGATGATGCATTACCGAGTGGGCCCAGAGATACCTCTCCGTCATACAGAGTGCCAAATCCCAGTCTTGATCCGTGCCGACCCAACAGACACTTTCGGAGATACCTATAGTGTACCTTTATAGCCACCCAGTTACGTTGAGACGTTTGGTACACCCAAAGCACTCCTACGGTATCCGGGATTTGTATGATCTCATGGTCTAAGGAAATGATACTTGACATTAGAAAAGCTCTAGTAGACGAACTACACGATCTTGTGCTATGCTTAGGATTGTGTAGCGACCCGACCTCAGACGGTCAAGCCTCTGTGTTTCTGTGCCATCCCTGGATCAGTATGCTGGCACACACAGTACATCAATGTATATATCAAAGTGCAATCACATGTATAAATAACGTAAAACTGATATATACCTCATAAGTCACAATGAAACAAATAGTCGGGTATGGAGTCCCATCAACGCCATCGGCAGTTTGAGTGTAGACCGTAACCTGCACTGTACTCTTACTCGTCGGAAGAAAGTATACGCAACATGATACGTTGCAGCCGTGTAGGTCAGTACGTTGAATGTACCGGCAAGATCACAACATGAGAAAACAGATGATAAAACTATACTATATGCAATATGGCTTTGTGGCTCTGTGTCTGAGTTTTGTTTGCGTAAAAGCTGATTTAATTTTCCCTACATCAAAGGAATAAAATGAAGTCTGTACTATGGAGTTTTCTATAATGACATGGTTCCGCCAACTGATGTCTCATAGCCCAAAATCATCATAAGTTGCCCACAATTAAGTTATCAATCCGGTGTTGAGAGTTCCGAGATAGATCCAGGTCCAGATGCTCAAATTGTCCGTAACCGGGGACACGGCTAATTGATTAGGTTTTAACCCTCTGCAGAGGTTTGTACACTTTATCCGCAAGATTCGATCCTCTTTTACGTTCTCGCACTTCGTGGTGTTTGAGAACAAGATGACCAAACATGGTCTTCCAAGAGTTCCCCGACCACCGTCCGGTGCTCATTCAATCCTACCGTAGTTCTACATCTGCTAGCACCGCCCTAGCAGAGTTACAACTAGGGTCAACCAAGCCGAGCCCATAGTGACTTGCGGTTGCACAGGTAAGCTTCGGGCATGAAGTATTCTTCCGTCTCTTTGAGTCTGGGTGAAGCTTTCCGCAAGATGTCATGGCGCTTCTCCATGCATCCCGGCCAACCACTGGTTTCTCCAGGGTGCTCGTCAACCGTCCTTCACCCAGTAGTGTGTATTGAATTCTTGTCTCGAGTCTTGAAGTATTGAGGCCTTGAAAATGCAGTCCTTGCAGATGCCATCATGGAGTTGTCGCCATTGACGTAGAGTCCTCCTTCTTCACACCACTCCGAGCACTCATACCAAACCTCGTCTACTATAGCGTAGCACTAAAATAAATAACGTCCCAGGCTTGGTAACAGGGCGATGGGTTCCTACCACATGCATACTAATCAACTACAAGAATTCAATATCACTACTGGAGAGTTGTTGCAAAGATGCCACTAAATGCAATAAAAACTTAGGTATGAAAGCATGGTCAAAGTGAACTTGCCTGGTAATACTTGATGAAGATAACAACGCTGTCAGAAAATGACTTGGTAGAACTAATCGTCACTCCGTTGAAAATCTATATAGTCAAACATAGCATTCACATAAGCAAACATCCTAGCAAACAATTTTAGCACTCGAAATAACAATCAAAACAGCAAGGAAAATCGATAATAAAACTCAAACAAAATCAAAAGAACCTCCAAATAAAACTACAAAGAAAAACTACTAACGAAGATCTATGACTTTGCTACAAACATCTAATATAGTTTTACCGTAAGTAAAAACTTAACAACAATTAAAATACTAAACTAATAAATTAACAGAAAATAAAATGTAAAATAAATAATTTAATAGAAAGTATTTTTTCATAAAATTTTATTTGCAAAAAGAAACAAATAAAAAGCTTTTATAAAACTCTAACTATGACCTATAGAAGGTTTCATACAAAACTAAGGAAAATAATTTTTTAAAATAAAAATAAATTTTTCACCTGTTGTCTAACAGAAACACAACTAATTTTGCCAAAATTTACAACAAGAAATAATTTAAAACTAATAAAACAATAAAGAAAAGCTAAAACAGAACTAATAATAAAACAGTACTGTTTTGCTAAAACCTAATTTAAATTAACCTAGAAATAAAATACTAAATACTACTGGATAAACAAAGGTCCTAGAGACCAGGAGCAAAAAGAATTAATTAAAACCTATTTTAAACTCAAGTTATGGCCAAAATACTAATCTGAACAAAATTTATCAAATTCAAATTTAAACTACTCAAATTTGAAATCCAGGGACACTAACAGAAACTTCCGCAAATTTGTGACACATAGCAATTGGAATCACTCAAAATACTAAAACTCTAAAAGATATGAATTTTCTAAGATTGCTATTTTCTGGAAAAAAATGAATTACGGATTTCGTGGATCTCACCGGAGTAGTCGTCGGAGTTGGGGAAGAAGATCGGATCCGATGTTGCGTTGATCCTAGAGGAAAGGAGATCACGGGACGGTGGAGAGGAGATCATATAAACCTCAGGAGAGGTCGAGGCTGGCGGCGGCACATGGCGGCGGTGGTGCTTGCCGCACTTCTTCTGGAGAGGAGAGGAGAGGAGAGGAGAGGTGTTGGTTTGATGTGTTGGAGGGGGGGTGCTTGGGTATTTATAGTGGGGAGGAGGGTTTTGCTTGGGGTAGGGGACAAGAAATAGACTAGGATTAGGAAACAAAGGGAAAAGATCTAGAAACAAATCGAATAAACGAAAGTAGGAAAAAAGTCCTACTAGGAAAGGAAAAGGAGCGGTGGCTCCCTGGTGCTGCTGTGATGGCCTTGGCCTTGGCGCCGGTCGGCTGGCTTGGCCTTGGGCCTTGGCCCTTGGCCCAGTGGGAAGCAATAATTTTTTTTAAGACAGAGACAACAAAACAAAATAATAAAACCAAATAAAAATTTTATATAGGCATATAATATATCAAAATTTTCAGAAAAAGATTTTCTACAACATGAACACTATTTTAGCTTCAAATAAATACACACAAATTTTAATAATTCACACAGTGCTACTGGTCCAATAAAATCCAATAAAAATCATTTTTTAAATACCAAAATGACTTCAAATTAATTTCTCTCAATTTTCGATGTAGGGAATCATGTTACCCTATTTTCCATATATTTTGTTTTGGAGAAAATAATTTGAATAAAACTCAAATAACTCCAAATTGGAAATAAATTCAAAAGAACTTTGAATTTAATTCTTTTAAAACTCCCAACTCATATTTCATTTAATTTGAAGAAGTCATTTTATCTTCTCTCGTGAAAATCATTGAGTTGCATAAAGTTTCAGAATTGGAAATATTTTCCAAATGAAATTCAAATATTTTCAACACCCTTGTCATTTAAATAAATGGAAGAAGTCATGTCATCTTCCTCCGGGTTTTTGATGAAAAGAATTTGAATTCCCGAAGATCATAAAAGCAAAGTGGAAGTTTGGGAAAGTCATTTCATTCCCTCTCATTCAACTTTCATAAAGTTTCAAATTTCACTCAATTTCACACAAGCAACCACATCACTATCAAACAAACAAGCATAAATATTTATTTAATATAACATTCCAAAATTTAGAATTTTGGGATGTTACAAATCTACCACACTTAAAATGAATCTCGTCCTCGAGATTCGAATAGGCTAGCAAGAAAAGGGTTAGGGTTTGGAGGTCTTCCAGCAATTCCATTAATCGGTATGGTCTAGTGTGCTACCACACTTAGAAGCATGGTTATGTTCCGACAAAACTCATGTACTTCATATCTGTAGCGACCCGACCTCAGACGGTCAAGCCTCTGTGTTTCTGTGCCATCCCTGGATCAGTATGCTGGCACACACAGTACATCAATGTATATATCAAAGTGCAATCACATGTATAAATAACGTAAAACTGATATATACCTCATAAGTCACAGCGGAAACAAATAGTCGGGTATGGAGTCCCATCAACGCCATCGGCAGGTTGAGTGTAGACCGTAACCATGTACCGTACTCTTACTTGTCGGAAGAAAGTATCTGCAACATGATACGTTGCAGCCGTGTAGGTCAGTACGTTGAATGTACCGGCAAGATCACAACATGAGAAAACAGATGATAAAACTATACTATATGCAGTATGGCTTTGTGGCTCTGTGTCTGAGTTTTGTTTGCGTAAAAGCTGATTTAATTTTCCCTACATCAAAGGAATAAAATGAAGTCTGTACTATGGAGTTTTCTATCATGACATGGTTCCTCCAACTGATGTCTCATAGCCCAAAATCATCATAAGTTGCCCACAATTAAGTTATCAATCCGGTGTTGAGAGCTCCGAGATAGATCCAGGTCCAGATGCTCAAATTGTCCGTGAATCGGGACACGGCTAATCGATTAGGTTTTAACCTCTGCGCAGAGGTTTGTACACTTTACCCGCAAGATTCGATCCTCTTTTACGTTCTCGCACTTCAGGTGTTTGAGAACAAGATGACCAAACA
The DNA here is from genome assembly GCA_021605205.1 of Aegilops longissima. NCBI lineage: Eukaryota > Viridiplantae > Streptophyta > Magnoliopsida > Poales > Poaceae > Aegilops > Aegilops longissima. Next base: position 124,568,900 of record CM038676.1, read on the forward strand.
TGGTCTTCGAAGAGTTCCCCGACCACCGTCCGGTGCTCATTCAATCCTACCGTAGTTCTACATCTGCTAGCACCGCCCTAGCTGAGTCACAACTAGGGTCAACCAAGCCGAGCCCATAGTGACTTGCGGTTGCAGGTAAGCTTCGGGCATGAAGTATTCTTCCGTCTCTTTGAGTCTGGGTGAAGCTTTCGCAAGATGTCATGGCGCTTCTCCATGCATCCCGCCAACCACTGGTTTCTCCAGGTGCCCGTCAACCGCCCTTCACCCAGTAGTGTGTATTGAATTCTTGTCTCGAGTCTTGAAGTATTGAGGCCTTGAAAATGCAGTCCTTGCAGATGCCATCATGGAGTTGTCGCCATTGACGTAGAGTCCTCCTTCTTCACACCACTCCCGAGCACTCATACCAAACCTCGTCTACTATAGCGTAGCACTAAAATAAATAACGTCCCGGGCTTGGTAACAGGGTGATGGGTTCCTACCTCATGCATACTAATCAACTACAAGAATTCAATATCACTACTGGAGAGTTGTTGCAAAGATGCCACTAAATGCAATAAAAACATAGGTATGAAAGCATGGTCAAAGTGAACTTGCTCGGTAATACTTGATGAAGATAACAACGCTGTCGAAAATGACTTGGTAGAACTAATCGTCACTCCGTTGAAAATCTATATAGTCAAACATAGCATTCACATAAGCAAACATCCTAGCAAACAATTTTAGCACTCGAAATAACAATCAAAACAGCAAGGAAAATCGATAATAAAACTCAAACAAAATCAAAAGAACCTTCAAATAAAACTACAAAGAAAAACTACTAACGAAGATCTATGACTTTGCTACAAACATCTAATATAGTTTTGCCGTAAGTAAAAACTTAACAACAATTAAAATACTAAACTAATAAATTAACAGAAAATAAAATGTAAAATAACTAATTTAATAGAAAGTATTTTTTCATAAAATTTTATTTGCAAAAAGAAACAAATAAAAGCTTTTATAAAACTCTAACTATGACCTATAGAAGGTTTCATACAAAACTAAGGAAAATAATTTTTTAAAATAAAATAAATTTTTCTCCTGTTGTCTAACAGAAACACAACTAATTTTGTCAAAAGTTACAAAAGAAATAATTTAAAACTAATAAAAACAATAAAGAAAAAGCTAAAATAGAACTAATAATAAAACATTACTGTTTTGCTAAAACCTAATTTAAATTAACCTAGAAATAAAATACTAAATACTACTGGATAAACAAAGGTCCTAGAGACCAGGAGCAAAAAGAATTAATTAAAACTTATTTTAAACTCAAGTTATGGCCAAAATACTAATCTGAACAAAATTTATCAAATTCAAATTTAAACTACTCAAATTTGAAATCCAGGGACACTAACAGAAACTTCCGCAAATTTGTGACACATAGCAATTGGAATCACTCAAAAATACTAAAAACTCTAAAAGATATGAATTTTCTAAGATTGCTATTTTCTGAAAAAAATGAATTACGGGATTTCGTGGATCTCACCGGAGTAGTCGTCGGAGTTGGGGAAGAAGATCGGATCCGATGTTGCGGTTGATCCTAGAGGAAAGGAGATCACGGGACGGTGGAGAGGAGATCATATAAACCTCAGGAGAGGTCGAGGGCGCGGCGGCGGCACTTGGCGGCGGCGGTGGTGCTGCACTGCTGCTGCTGGAGAGGAGAGGAGAGGAGAGGAGAGGTGTTGGTTTGATGTGTTGGAGGGGGTGCTTGGGTATTTATAGTGGGGAGGGGAGGGTTTTGCTTGGGGTAGGGAACAAGAAATAGACTAGGATTAGGAAACAAAAGGGAAAAGATCTAGAAACAAATCGGAATAAACGAAAGTAGGAAAAAAAGTCCTACTAGGAAAGGAAAAGGAGCGGTGGCTCCCTGGTGCGCGCGATGGCCTTGGCCTTGGCCGGCCGGCCGCTGGCTTGGCCTTGGGCCTTGGCCCTTGGCCCGGCGGGGCGCAGCGAAAAAATTTTTTAAGACAGAGACAACAAAACAAAAATAATAAAACCAAATAAAAATTTTATATAGGCATATAATATATCAAAATTTTCAGAAAAAGATTTTCTACAACATGAACACTATTTTAGCTTCAAATAAATACACACAAATTTTAATAATTCACACAGTGCTACTAGTCCAATAAAATCCAATAAAAAATCATTTTTTAAAATACCAAAATGACTTCAAATTAATTTCTCTCAATTTTCTGATGTAGGGAATCATGTTACCCTATTTTCCATATATTTTGTTTTTGGAGAAAATAATTTGAATAAAACTCAAATAACTCCAAATTGGAAATAAATTCAAAAGAACTTTGAATTTAATTCTTTTAAAACTCCCAACTCATATTTCATTTAATTTGAAGAAGTCATTTTATCTTCTCTCGTGAAAATCATTGAGTTGCATAAAGTTTCAGAATTGGAAATATTTTCCAAATGAAATTCAAATATTTTCAACACCCCTTGTCATTTAAATAGATGGAAGAAGTCATGTCATCTTCCCTCCAGGGTTTTGTGATGAAAAGAATTTGAATTCCCGAAGATCATAAAAGCAAAGTGGAAGTTTGGGAAAGTCATTTCATTCCCTCTCATTCAACTTTCAGAAAGTTTCAAATTTCACTCAATTTCACACAAGCAACCACACCACTATCAAACAAACAAGCATAAATATTTATTTAATATAACATTCCAAAATTTAGAATTTTGGGATGTTACAGATTGGGTCTTGTCCATCACATCATTCTCCCAATGATGTGATCCCGTTATCAATGACATCAAATGTCCATGGTTAGGAAACCGTAACCATCCATTGATCAACAAGCCAGTCAACTAGAGGCTCACTAGGGACATGTTTGGTCTATGTATTCACACATGTATTACGATTTCCGGATAACACAATTATAGCATGAATAATAGACAATTATCATGAACAAGGAAATATAATAATCATTTTATTATTGCCTCTAGGGCATATTTCCAATAGCTTCTTCTCTATTTTTGGATCTCAATACAATGTTCTCCCCCTCTCTTGTAGAGATCTATTCGATGTAATCTCTTTTCGCGGTGTGTTTGTCGAGATCCGGTGAATTGCGGCTTTATGATCAAGTTTATCTATGAATAATATTTGAATCTTCTCTGAATTCTTTTATGTATGATTAAGTTATCTTTGCAAGTCTCTTCGAATTATCAGTTTGGTTTGGCCTACTAGATTGATCTTTCTTGCCATGGGAGAAGTGCTTAGCTTTGGGTTCAATCTTGCGGTGTCCTTACCAAAGGATGTAAAGGGTTGCAAGGCACGTATTGTATTGTTGCCATCGAGGATAACAAGATGGGTTTTATATCATATTGCATGAGTTTATCCCTCTACATCATGTCATCTTGCTTAATGTGTTACTCTGTTCTTATGAACTTAATACTCTAGATGCATGATGGATAGCGGTCGATGTGTGGAGTAATAGTAGTAGATGAAGGCAGGAGTCGGTCTACTTGTTATGGAAGTGATGCCTATATACATGATCATGCCTAGATAATCTCATAACTATGCGCTTTTCTATCAATTGCTCGACAGTAATTTGTTCACCCACCATAACACTTATGCTATCTTGAGAGAAGCCACTAGTGAAACCTATGGCCCCCGGGTCTATCTGTTATCATATTTGCTTCCAATCTACTTTTATTTGCATCTTTACTTTTTGCATCTATATTATAAAATACCAAAAATATATTTATCTTATCATACTATCTTTATTAAATCTCACTTTCGCAAGTGGCCGTGAAGGGATTGACAACCCCTTTATTGCGTTGGTTGCGAGTTCTCAGTTTGTTTGTGTAGGTGTGTGGGACTTTTGAGGAGCCTCCTACTGGATTGATACCTTGGCTCTCAAAACTGAGGGAAATACTTACGCTACACTTTGCTGCATCACCCTCTCCTCTTCGAGGAAAACCAACGCAAGCTCAAGACTTAGCAAGAAGGATTTCTGGCGCCGTTGCCGGGGAGGTCTTCGCTCAAGTCAAGACATACCAAGTACCCATCACAAACCTATATCCCTGGCATTTACATTATTTGCCATTTGCCTCTCGTTTTCCTCTCCCCCACTTCACGCTTGCCGTTTTATTCGCCCTCTCTTTCCCAATCTCCTCTCCGTTTGCCTTCTCGTTGCCATGGCCGAGTCAAAAAGAGCTAAGGGTCCTTTCCAGGGCTCGAGTACCTTGGATAACCCTTCTATCCTCTCTAAGCTCATAAATAATGATGCTATAGAAAGACCCACCGGTGTATCCAATGAGAGCTTGAATAATTTTGATGAGGATGACTCTAGAATTTTTAGCTATTTACTTGATGAGTCGTTAAAAGATGCTTGGGATAGATTACTTAGGATTCGGGCTAGCTATGTACCACAATATCAAATTGAGGTTTACTTAAAGAGTTTCTATGTTGGATTGCCCGCTTCCTTAAAACAAGTTTTAGACTCTATCTTTGAAGAAGGTTTTCTTGAAGGGGATGCCATAGATACCTATGAAAAAATGAAAACCATATTTGGGCACCCCATGAATGATAAGGTTGAATCAACTACTCTCTTGTGCTTTTATCAGAATGAAATTATTAAAGAGATGAAATCTAGTTTAGAAGCAAACTTCTATAACGTGCTTAATCTTAGTTCTTCCATTAATGGCCATGTGCTTAACTTAAATAGAATAATGAATGCCATAGAAAGGATATCCTCCTCTCCGAGTGCCAAAGACGGCACCACTTAGATCTATCCGCGCTTTTATGCCTAGCTAGGGGCGTTAAACTAGCGCTAGTTGGGAGGCAACCCAATTTTCTTTATTTTTGTTTCTGTTTAGGAATAAATAATCCATCTACCTTCTGTTTAGATGTGGTTTTATCTTTTAATTAGTGTTTGTGCCAAGTTAAACCTATAGGATCTTCTTGGATGATAGTTATTTGATCTTGCCGTAATTTCCAGAAACTTTCGGCTCACGAAAACAATTGTTAAAAATCACCAGAACGTGATAAAATAGTGATTCCTATTGCTTCTGATCAATAAACAAATTGCCTAGGCCGTCCTATTTTGTCTGAATTTTCTGAGTTCAAGAAGTTTGCGTTAGTTACATATTACTACAGACTGTTCTGTTTTTGACAGATTCTGTTTTTCGTGTGTTGTTTTCTTATTTTGATGAATCTATGGCTAGTAAAATAGTTTATAATCCATAGAGAAGTTGGAATACAGTAGGTTTAACACCAAATTAAATACAAAATTAGTTCATTGCAGTACCTTATGTGGTGGTTTTGTTTTCTTTCACTAACGGAGCTTATAAGATTTCTTGTTGAGTTTTGTGTTGTGAAGTTTTCAAGTTTTGGGTAAAGCTTTTATGGACTATGGAATAAAGGGTGGCAAGAGCCTAAGCTTGGGGATGCCCATGGCACCCCAAGATATTCAAGAATATCCAAAATCCTAAGCTTGGGGATGCCCCGGGAAGGCATCCCCTCTTTCGTCTTTGTTCATTGGTAACTTTACTTGGGGCTATACTTTTATTCACCACATGATAAGTGTTTTGCTTCGAGCGTCGTGTATTATATTAATATTTGCTTTTTAGTTTACCACAATCATCCTTACTGTAAACACCTTTTGAGAGAGCCATACAAAAATAGGAATTTGATAGAATACTCTATGTGCTTCACTTATATCTTTTGAGCTTGATAGTTTTGCTCATAGTGATTCACTTATATCTTTTGAGCGTGATAATTTTTGCTCTTGTGATTCACTTAGATCTTTTAGAGCATGGTGGTGTATTTGTTTTAAAGAAACTAATGATCTCTCATGCTTCACTTAGATTATTCTGAGAGTCGTTAATAGCATGGTAATTTGCTTAAATATTAATATACTTGGTATTCAAGATATGTGAAATTTTCTTTTGAGTGCGTTGAATACTAAGAGAAGTTTGATGCTTGATAATTGTTTTGAGATATGAGATGGTGATATTAGAGTCATGCTAGTTGAGTAGTTGTGAATTTAAAGAATACTTGTGTTGAAGTTTGTGATTCCCGTAGCATGCACGTATGGTGAACCGTTATGTGATGAACTCGGAGCATGATTTATTTATTGATTGTCTTCCTTATGAGTGGCGGTCGGGGACGAGAGATGGTATTTTCCTACCAATCTATCCCCCTAGGAGCATGTGCGTAATACTTTGCTTTGATAACTTCTAGATTTTTGCAATAAGTATATGAGTTCTTTATGACTAATGTTGAGTCCATGGATCATACACATTTTTTCCCATCCTTCCACCATTGCTAGCCTCTCTAATACCGTGGACTTTTCGCTGGTATCATACACCCACCATATATCTTCCTCAAAACAGCCACCATACCTACCTATTATGGCATTTCCATATCCATTCCGAGATATATTGCCATGCAACTTTCCACCGTTCCGTTTATTATGACACGCTCCATCATTGTCATATTGCTAGCATGATCATGTAGTTGACATCGTATTTGTGGCAAAGCCGCCGTTCATAATTCTTTCATACATGTCACTCTTGATTCATTGCATATCCCGGTACACCGCCGGAGGCATTCATATAGAGTCGTATTTTGTTCTAAGAATCGAGTTGTAATTGTTGAGTTGTAATAAAAATAAAATTTTGATGATCATCATTCTTTAGAGCATTTTCCCAAGTGAGGAAAGGATGATGGAGACCATGATTCCCCCACAAGTCGGGATGAGACTCCGGACGAAAAAAAAGAAGAAAAAAAGAGGCCATAAAAAAAGGAGAAAAGGCCCAAAGAAAAAAAATAAAAAATTAGAGAATAAGAGAGAAGGGGCAATGTTACTATCCTTTTACCACACTTGTGCTTCAAAGTAGCACCAAGATCTTCATGATAGAGAGTCTCTCATTTTGTCACTTTCACATACTAGTGGGAATTTTTCATTATAGAACTTGGCTTGTATATTCCAATGATGGGCTTCCTCAAATGCCCTAGGTCTTCGTGAGCAAGCGAGTTGGATGCACACCCACTTAGTTTCTTTTGTTGAGACTTCATATACTTATAGCTCTAGTGCATCCGTTGCATGGCAATCCCTACTCACTCACATTGATATCTATTGATGGGCATCTCCATAGCCCGTTGATACGCCTAGTTGATGTGAGACTATCTTCTCCATTTTTGTCTTCTCCACAACCACCACTCTATTCCACATATAGTGCTATATCCATGGCTCACGCTCATGTATTGCGTGAAGATTGAAAAAGTTTTGAAAATGTTAAAGTATGAAACAATTGCTTGGCTTGTCATCGGGGTTGTGCATGATTTAAATATTTTGTGTGGGGAAGATGGAGCATAGCCAGACTCTATGATTTTGTAGGGATAACTTTCTTTGGCCATGTTATTTTGAGAAGACATAATTGCTTAGTTAGTATAATTGAAGTATTATTATTTTTATGTCAATATGAACTTTTGTCTTGAATCTTCCGGATCTGAATATTCATACCACAATTAAGAAGATTTACATTGAAATTATGCCAAAGTATCACTCCGCATCAAAAATTATTCTTTTATCATTTACCTACTCGAGGACGAGCAGGAATTAAGCTTGGGGATGCCTGATACGTCTCCAACGTATCTATATTTTTTGATTGCTCCATGCTACTTTATCTACTGTTTTGGACTATATTGGGCTTTATTTTCCACTTTTATATCATTTTTGGGACTAACCTACTAACCGGAGGCCCAGCCCATATTTTTTTTTGCCTATTTCAGTATTTTGAAGAAAAGGAATACCAAACGGAGTCCAAACGGAATGAAACCTTCGGGAGCGTGATTTTTGGAACGAACGTGATCCAGAGAACTTGGAGTGCAAGTCAAGAAGCAGCAGAGGCCTCCACGAGATAGGAGGGCGCGCCCCCCCTATAGGGCACGCCCCCTGTCTCGTGGGCCCCTCAGGCGGCCACCGACGTACTTCTTCTTCCTATATATACCTATGTACCCCGAAAACATCCTGGGGCACCACGAAACACAATTTTCACCACCATAACCTTCTGTATCCGCGAGATCCCATCTTGGAGCCTTCGCCGGCACTCTGCCTGAGGGGGAATCAAGCACGGAGGACCTCTACATCAACATCCTTTCCCTCCAATGAGTTGTGAGTAGTTTACCACAGACCTCACGGGTCCATAGTTATTAGCTAGATGGCTTCTTCTCTCTTTTTGGATCTCAATACAATGTTCTCCCCCTCTCTTGTGGAGATCTATTCGATGTAATCTCTTTTTGCGGTGTGTTTGTCGAGATCCGATGAATTGTGGGTTTATGATCAAGTTTATCTATGAATAATATTTGAGTATTCTCTGAATTCTTTTATGTATGATTAAGTTATCTTTGCAAGTCTCTTCGAATTATCAGTTTGGTTTGGCCTACTAGATTGATCTTTCTTGCCATGGGAGAAGTGCTTAGCTTTGGGTTCAATCTTATGTGTCCTTACCAAGTGATAGAAAGGGTTGCAAGGCACGTATTGTATTGTTGCCATCGAGGATAACAAGATGGGGTTTATATCATATTGCATGAGTTTATCCTCTACATCATGTCATCTTGCTTAATGCGTTACTCTGTTCTTATGAACTTAATACTCTAGATGCATGCTGGATAGCGGTTGATGTGTGGAGTAATAGTAGTAGATGCAGGTGAGTCGGTCTACTTGTTATGGACGTGATGCCTATATACATGATCATGCCTAGATAATCTCGTAACTATGCGCTTTTCTATCAATTGCTCGACAGTAATTTGTTCACCCACCGTAATACTTATGCTATCTTGAGAGAAGCCACTAGTGAAACCTATATCCCCCGGGTCTATCTGTTATCATATTTGCTTCCAATCTACTTTTATTTGCATCTTTACTTTTTGCATCTATATTATAAAATACAAAAATATATTTGTCTTATCATACTATCTTTATTAGATCTCACTTTCGCAAGTGGTCGTGAAGGGATTGACAACCCCTTTATTGCGTTGGTTGCGAGTTCTCAGTTTGTTTGTGTAGGTGCGTGGGACTTTTGAGGAGCCTCCTACTGGATTGATACCTTGGTTCTCAAAACTGAGGGAAATACTTACGCTACAATTTGCTGCGTCACCCTCTCCTCTTCGAGGAAAACCAACGCAAGCTCAATTCGTAGCAGGGGGCGGTGAGCCCTCCGCGGTAGCACAGCCGGCCACGGGAGGCAGGAGCAGGCGGCACGACCGGCGCTGCTTTGGGCGGCTGGAGCAAGAAGACCAGAGGTTGAAGAAGCACTATGGCTGTTGGATGGACATCATACGGTCACTGGAGTATTGACTAAGTTGACAAAGCCCTCCGTCCCCGTCAACTTAGTAGGCCCACAAGTCAGCCCAACAATATGGTGGGTCCCAGCTAGCAGGGGGTATTCATTTTTTTGGGCGTAATAAGGAGGCACTTCCTTGCGTGCGAAGATATAGTTGGTGGGTCCGACCTGTCACTGGGGGGGATTTTTTCCGCGAAATACAGAGGCCCTTCCTGTGGGTCCTAGCTGTCAGGTGGAGGAATCATTATTTTGTGCGTAATAAGGAGGCATTTCCTTGCGTGCGGCTGTGGACCCAGCTGTCAGCCTCTCCACGTACAGTCCACTTCCGATGGATGTCGTTCATTGACCACGTTGACCAGGCCGCGCCGAGAGCACCAGGGCGGTGGATGACGGCGAGGCCTAGGAAGAGAACGACACGGAGCCAGGGAATACTCAGCAGTTGTTTCCCAGGCGGAGGAGTACGAGGGTTTACTGGTTCGTCTGCCGTCGCCGGAGAATAACAACATGTGTGGGTGAGTAGAGGGATGGCTAGGCCAGCGATGGGAGTACGATGTGGCCGTGAGGCCTGCGCGGCAGCATAGCCGGCCGCGGGAGGAGGGAGCAGGCAGTCCCGTCGGCGCTTGTTTGAGCGGCTGGAGCATGAAGAGCAGAGATTGAAGAAGCACGACAGCCGTTGGATGGACATCTAACAGCCACTGCTCTCGTGTGTTGACTAAGTTGACAGGGCGTTGCGTGTGCGTCAACCTTTTTTTTATGAAAGCATACGCGTCAACCTGTAGTAGGCGCACAAGTCAGCCTCAAATCTGTGGAAAACAGCATACAACCCATCTGCCATTATTTCTAATAATGTACAGCCCATTTGCTAATTCTTAAGAATTTTTTTGGAGCCCATCTTCTTTTTGTTAGCATTACACCCCATATTGTGGCCACAGTTAAAAAGTATACGAAATTTTGCATATTTGGTGCGGTCAACTGTTTTAATCCGAAATATCGATTCACATTCAAACTATTTTGAAAAATAATTTATATAAATATAAAATCCAAATAATTGTCCACGATAAAAATCAATGGAATTTAAGATCTTGTAATGAAAAAATTGAAACTAATTCCGGTTTGATGTGTTTTAAAATGTACAGCCCATTTCGGGCAAACCAATGAAACTCTCCTCGTCTTGAAAGATTTGCAGCCCAGCAGGGCCGATAAAGCAAGTAGGCCTTGTTTGGGTATTTCTTTAAAAAATAGAACTAGGCTAGCCATTTTCAGCAAGAAAAAAACACAACTAGGCTCATGATGTGGTAAACATAAATAAAACCCTGGCTAGACGGGCCACAACCCCCGCACAGCCCCGTTGTTACCCTGATCCATCGCTAAAACTAGTACAAATAACAACTACTTGTTCCTCAAAAAAAAAAAACTACGCGACTTGATGGGTCCCTGGTGTCAGCCGCTCGTAGTGTAATTCTCTCGTCTATTGACTACGTTGACAATGGCGTGAGCCCCAGATGTCCAACCATTAGGAGGGACCATATTTTTGGGCTTGTACTATAGAGGCACTTGCTTGCGTACTGCCATGACGCTGGTGGGTCCCTACTATCATCCTCTCCACGTACAGTCTTCTCCTTGTTCCTCTCGGTTGTTGACGGCGTTGACAATGCAAGAGGGCGGCGCACCGCGCACAGCGAGCGAACCAAGGCCGCAAGGCAGAGGACGACGGCGAGGCCTTGGACGGAACGAACAGGAGCCATTGAAGATGCGCCGTCCATCGCAGCGGAGGGGAGTACGAGGTTGATGGTTAGAAGCGCGGCAGTGCGTGTTGGGGCTGACGTCGTCGGAGAATAACAGGACGTGTGGGGAATAGAGGAGGGACCGCCAACGTTGGAGGAATACGTACGGTAGGGCGGCGGAGGCGCCGCCAGCCATGGAGGCGGGAGCAAAGCGGAGCCGACGGGTGGTTTGGTTTGGACGGTGGAGGAAGAAGAAGACAAGAGATAGAAGATACACGACAGATGTTGGATGTCAATCCAACGGCTGGTAGGCAGAATCGTTTGTTGACTGGCTAGTAAGTCGACACCATCTTGGATAGGCTATTTCCTCGCGGGTCCCAAATGTCATAATCCAAATCTATCACGGTCATGCAGCCTTTCCTATGAAAATTTACAGCCCATTTGATGTGCTAGTTCGAAATAAGTTTGTGGGTGCTGGTGGGGGCTAATCACTTGGCTTCTATAATGCACAGTGAGCTCAAGCAGCCGGCGAGAGTGATGTTATTTCCCTTGGTTGGGATTTGTTACAATATTTCACTCTAAATTAAACGAATGGCAAGCCATTTGCCTTGTTTTAAAGAAAATATGACAGTCACAACCGAGTTGAAAAGGGCAGGAACATCTAACTCCAGCTTACAAACTGTACAAAAGCATGAGGGTTAATTGTTCATCAGGTTTACAAAAAAAACCAGATTGAAAAGGGCAACAACATCTAACTCCAGCACTGTTTTCGGCAGTCACAATCAAATGGATCGGTCAGGTCCATAGAATGAACATCCTGGGTCATAAAATTTACTGGATTATGACCACAATATGTTGTAAATAGAAGCCCGACACGTTCAGAAGCTCTTTTGCCCACCTGAAACTCCTTTTTTTGCTCTTCGACATACCCATCCGTCAAAACCATGTTGCTGATAAACTTAAGCCCGATGGACAATAGTAACCTCGCATTCAGCAGGAAGAATGTGACAAATCTTGTGTTTGCATGGTTGGCTACATATCGTTCTAGCGTTATTGTCTTCAACCGAATCTCATGAGAAGTGAGAAAATCCAGATGCTTACGAATCCACCGATTGTTTATAACTTTCTTACCCCGTCCTGTTGCCTAAATAGACATGAATATTGAAAACAGTTAAGGTCTAAAAGAAGAGTGTCGAAAGAGCAACAGCTGAACGGTTAATTCTAGTACACTATATGCGGACTTCCAATGTGCGTGAAATTATCACCTTTATATACAACTTCTCCAGACATGGAAAGCATTGCAGCAAGCCAATAATCTTGTTCAGATCAAAACTATTCATTTGGATATATAAGATCTTGACAGAATCCAGCACCATTGATAGGCCATCCATGGAGAAACTCTTCATTGAGCATAGAACATAATGTTAGTACAAAATGTGTACTCCAAGATGATATATAAATTATGCGCAGAAATTTAAAATGCAGCTTATGGTTACAAGTGTAGATGATAATATAAAGTACCTGAAGAACTGTGGAGCCAAACACCATATTGAAATGAGCATAGAGATCATGTATTACACTCAAGGTCTCCAGCTTAGGCGCAGAGAGGACGGTTATTTGCAACGGTGAATAACTAGAATCAAGGATCAACCTTTGAAGTGAAGGGGCATCTTGGATGATGAGCTGCCTTCCGTTAAAACAAATTCCAATTATTACAAGGTTAGGCGACTTAATTTGGAGACAACCGATTCTAACTGTGAAAAAAAGCACCAAGCACTCCAGCGCAGGGCAACTGGAGTGGATGATGCTGTGCAATGAGGCCTCCGATATACGAACCCGCACAAGTGAAAGTTTCTTGAGAAATGGGAGTCGAAGGTTTAGTACCAGATTGTCGGTAGGTAGCCTCGCGCAAAGGTGGCGGTGTGGAGAGAGGACGAAAACCGCGAGATGGACATCGGTGTTGAGGGCACAAGTTCATGGCGTTCGGTATGTGGTATGTGATTTCCAGGGGAATAGTAGAACTCAAGCAGCTGTAGTTATGTGAATTCAGGGGATTTCAGCTAGGCGTCCACCGTGCAGGGCATGGTATGCTTGCTTAGGTAGCATGACGGGATGCAGAGGCTTTGAACAGAGCCCTGGTGGGAGGAGACGATGGCTCTAGGGATTTCAAAATCATTGAAGAGAGATAGTTGACGACAGTCGAGATTAAGGGGCACGGCGCGCCAGAGAGGGCGCCACCGAATTGAGAGGACTTGGTTGCGGTAGCAATCCTTGGTAGGAGAAGCGAGATGATCTCCCCAAGGACGGCGTCCGGGAGATCGCTGATGCGGTCCACCCGAGATTCTACGGGTTCCTGGGATGTGGGGGCGGGTTGGCCCTTCTCCCCGTGCTGCCGGGTGCGGGATCTACAACAGGCGTCGCCGCTAGCGGGAGCCTCATCTTCTTGGCGCTGGGGTCAGCCGACTCCAGTTTCCTCAAGGGCGTCGCGTTGCGCTCATAGATTTGAGCAGAGTAACGAATGACGAGCCTAGTTGTAGTCTTGACGAAGAAGAAGGGAGCTGGGGTTTTCAGAGGAGTGAGGAAGAAGGGAGCTGGGGTTTTCTGAGGAGTGAGGTGAGGAATTTGGGGGTACGAGTGGAGCGAGCTGGCGTGAGGTGGGTGGGAGCGAGGAGGAAGAAGAGCACCCAGGTTTTTGGGGGGTGTCTTTGGGTGTGGGTAGCGCCTCTCATTCAGTAAATATATGGGCTTTTGAATTGATTTTACTATTTACTAGTGTGGATGGGCTGTTTTTTCTTGGGCCCAGAGAAACAATTACTACTACTACCTCTCTCTCAGTTTATAGGGCATGCACATACCCCTAGGTAGTCAATTTGACCAACCTAATACAAATCATATACTACAAAAATATACCAACATAAACTTCGGAGTTTCTACTTTCAAAATGTATAATTTTTGTGTTATATAATTTATATTAGGGTGATAAAATTGACAACCTAGATGTACGCGCAGGACTTGTAAATTGAGACAGAGGTAGTAGTACAGTGGAGACACTCTACAGCTACCCAGAAAAACAATTACTACTAGTACAGTGGAGACACTCTACCGCTTCTGGATCCTCCTAGGTCATTGAAACGTCTCCCTTTACTGAATGCCGTTATACTTTTGTTCACCGACATGCGGCCCATGCATCACGCGGGCCCAAATGCCATCCACCAAATTAGAAGGCAGTATGCAGGCGGAGAGTCACCCCGGTCGTAGCGTGGCAGTTACGAGCCGTCGTATCACAAAAACCCACCTCCCCGCAGTCTTAGTTTGACGTACGAAGCAACCATCATTTCAATCTTCGCTGAATCCCCTTCTCCCTCACCATCTTCAAGAAAGGCAACACTCGCATCTGCCACTGTTCTTCTCTCCGGACGAAGGGAAGGTAAGCGGATCCGTGATGTTGGTATATTTTCGTTCAGAGAAAAAAAGAACTTTTGCAAAGCAGTAACCGATCCTCACTCTCTTTTTTGTTTCATTGTCACTACGATTGTGTTTTCCTTTCAGTGGTCTCCTAGTATTCGTCAGTTTCATGATGGACCAAGGAGAACCAGGCAAAGATCTGCCGATATTGGAGCAGACACGGGAGGCTGATCCCCACAAGACAGAGAGCTCCAAGAAGATGGAGGCAACCACCGAGCCAACTATTGAGATGGTCAACGCCCCGTTTGAGGTTACAGCCCCCGTGGCACTGCAGGAGCAGTTTTCCCCTTCGAGGATGTGCCCCCGGCTGAGCTGCCCAAGGTGATTTCCTTCTTTGCCGATCTTGATTGTGGTTTTTCATCTAAGTATTTGGTGATTTTTTTAGAAAAGGAAGTATGTGGTGATTAATAATGCAAAATTTTATTAGCTTCGATGCCATGCTATACATAGTGGTTTAGATAACTTGTGTGTTCTTATAGTGAAAAGTAATTCAGATTTTTTTTCTGTTTCAATTAGAGCCCTGATGCAGACAAGGATTGTGTGGTTGTACATGTCACTCGCTGTAGCAGACGACCTGAATATACGCACTGGGAAAACAGAGTTCTTAGGCTGTTGGATCCTGGAAGCCATTTGCGGTTATACCAATGAAAAGAGTTGTATTCCAGCCTCACTGTTGTCAGGCGTGTTGTACAGGGTGTACTGAAGCACAAGAAGTTCAAAGATACTCCTTCGTTTGTGAGGCATACTGTTCTTGTCAAGCTTACGCAGGAAGATGATGTTGAATGCCTCCACAAACAAGTTTATCAGTGGCAAGGCCACAAGGTTGTCTTCATGAAGGTTCACAGGATTGAGCTGCTGCGCGGCGTCCTCGAAGATGTTCATGGCAAGGTCCGTCTTGTGTCCAGCCCAAATTAGATCGAGGCATGAAATAGTTGCCCCAGCTAGTGTTTAATAGTAGTTTGGATTGTGTCTAATTATCCGAACCTTGCTCATTATCGACCCCTCCGGGGCTAGTACTGTTTGAATCCGTCTATGGGAACTGCTGCTACTTTTGTGTGCCCGTGAATCATGTGAGAACCATCGTAATTGTTGCCGAAACAGATGCGTCCTCACTAGTTTTTTCATGAATATGGCATGGTAAGACATAAGTTGTCACGATTTATCATATGAGCAGTGTGTGTTTTGATGAAATAGAGCACTCGTTCGAGAACCGTGCGCCAAAGTATATATAAGTACTTGTAAACACTGTTGGTGCTACCCCATTTGTAAGCAGTTGTGCAAAACACGGCACATTGGCTCAGCTCGCTTCAACACTAGGCTATCGACCAGCTAACAATCAACAATCTGTTGTCTGACATATAAGCAACTATGTATCTTGTTACAGTGGTTCATTCAGTTAATTGAGGCCACGATGTAATAAATTCCAAACGTTCACACGCTAGTCCAGCGCTCATGTGGAACACACACATTAAACTCGTCTTCATAAAAAACTTTAAAAGCATAAGTTAAGCAATTTTATACATCTCAATGATTCATAGAACATAACAAACATATACTAGTTCACAGCAAAAGACAAAGTTGTGAGAAGGTTTACAAATCAGGAAAAAACAAGCAAGGCTTCTCTGAGCAAAGGGCCTCCCGGCAGGCTTGTCACAGCCCCAGAGTTGTTTGTAATTAGTTGCATTGCATCCATGCATCATGTTTAAATTTCATGAAACTTGAAATGGGGATTGATCCAAACCCTAGCACCAGATCAAATGAAACTAGGTCCAAATAAAATATTTTCTCAATGACCCAGAATGCCCTTTGGAAATGTTCATGACTTATGATAAAGGTGAAAACCTCTTCCAAAAATGATGAACATATTTTATAGGTCATTCCTGGATTTTTGAATTAAATCTTAAACTATTTGACTTTGGGCATTTAAACACTATAAATAATTTAAATGCTCAAATAATGTTGGAAGTATTTGTGGGCCACTGAAATAATCCAGAAAGTGCTCATGAATATCTTTAGGATTTATAAAATTGTTCTGGTTTTTAAAACTGGATCAAAACAAACTACAAAAATAAAAAACAAAAACAGGAAAAAACATAAGGGAGAGAGGAAGCCCACCTGGGCCACTTACCTGGCCGGCCCAGCTGGCAGCCCAGCCAACATGCCCAGCCCACCAGGGGCAGCGCTGTCTTCTTCCTCCTGCCAGGAGGAGAAGCAGCTGCGTGCCCGACGCTCGCCGCGCCACCTCCTGCCTGCCTGCTGCCTCCCTGACGCCGCCACGGATACCACGCACCCCCTCAGGCCTCTCTCGACTCCCTCCCGTGCTCATCCCCTTCCCTCCTGCTCTCCCTCTCGCTCCGCACCTCGGACCCGAACGGAGCCGCCGCCACCGACGAGCTCCACCATGGCCGCAACCACTCCCTCGCTCTCTCTCCGCATCCCTAAGCTCCGCCACGACCCCGTGGAGCGACACACCTGACGCACGCGACCTGAGGATGCCCCAGTCGACCGGAGCATCGTCGTCTTCATCTCCGGTGCCCGGAGATCGACCCCGTCGATCCGCCTCGTCCAGAGCGTCTCCGAGGCCACTGACCTACCCTGCCGCATCCCTGTGAGCTCCTGCTCCTCCCCCCTTGCTCGCCCCTCCATTCCCGTCCCCTAGCCCCGTCCTCCAACCACGGTCGAGCTTGCCGCCGCCGTGCCATGTCGTTGTCGTGGCCACAGTCGCCCCCGCCCGTTTTTGAGCGTGCCTCCATGCTCACCGAGCTCCCAGGAGCCGAACACGACCAACACCGGCCCCTGCCGTGCACCGTAGCTCCTTCTCCCCTCCCCGCCGAACTCCGGCCGCCACCCAAGTGGACGCTGCCGTCGTTCTAGGCCACCTCCGGCGAAACCAATGGCACTAGTCGATGCGGCCGAGCCTCCTCGTCACGTAGATGGCCTCCGCCGTTGGTTTGGTCGCCGGAGACGCAATCCGCAGCCCTCCGCCGTCTCTGTCATCGCCGGCGACGAGCCGTTGACCTGGTCCGGCGGGTTTGACCCCGTTTGACCGGGGTTTGACTTTCCCCGACTCATCGACATGTGGGCCCTGTGCCACTAACTAAACTAGGATTAGTATTAGCTTAGCACAAACTAACTTTAGTTAGTTAACTAACTATTGACCAGTGGACCCCACTGGTCAGGTTTGACCTGGACCCGCCTGTTGACTTGCTGAGGTCAGCATGACCTAGTGCTGACGCAATAACTCATTTTCTGGATTTAATTTAATTTAGGAAAATTCAGGAAATAGTATAAACTTCTAAAAATCATAGAAATTCAACCGTAGCTCAGATTGAAATAATTTATATATGAAAAATGATCAGAAAAATCCAATCTAACCGTTTGTACCATTTTTATGCATGTTTGAACAACCTAAAGTTGCTGTATAAGACAATATGAATAAATGGCATTTGAAATGCCTTACATGGAGTTTGAATTTGAACCTTGGGTTCAAACCAACTTCATTTAAATCGTTGCTAGCTGCATTAGCTTAACTCACATCATATTGCCATCTCATGATCATGCATCATATTGTTGCATTGCACTGATTGTGTTCTTTCTCTGTTGCCGGTGATTCTCCCCTCTAAGTAGACGTTGTACCGACGTTGTGATCGTTGACACTGATGAAGACTCAATGCTATCTTCAGAAGTGCCAAGCAAGCAAAACCCCCTTGTTCATTCCGATACAATCCCACTCTCTCGCTCCTGCTCTCTTTTACTGCATTAGGACAACAACGATTCATCTGTTACTTGCTGCGGTAGCTGAACCCCTTTATCCTCTGCATGACCTGTCATTCCACAGTAATTAGATGAAACCCACTAGCATGAGTAGGAGTTGTTTGAGCCCTGTTGTGCCTCTTGATTCATGCTTGTTTGACATGCCTGCTTCGCTTAGAGTTGAGTCAGGTCCGATTCATCGGGAATGAATTGGAATGGTGTGTGAACATGTCCTCATCGTGTGTGAGCTAAGTGTGTGAACACGATTTGGTAAAGGTAGCGGTGAGAGGCCATGTAGGAGTACATGGTGGGTTGTCTCATTGAAACCATCCTCAGGAACTGAGTTCTGTGTTTGTGATCCACGAACAGCTACTACCACGCATTGGAATGCTTAAGTGCCCCTCTCGACTTATTAATCAACTCGATCTCTGTCCAGGAGTTGCAACTAGTTTATGGTGTTTGTAGGATATGTGTTGGGGGCCGTGCCTAGCGCTGACCCTAGGGGTGGGCTATGTTGCGATAGATACACCGTGGCACGGTGTACCGGGCGCCTGTTTGGTGTCTCGGGAACCCTGCTCACATCGTTTGGGGCCGTGAGCGACACCCCGGCCGGATCTCCTTGCGGATGGAACCGAATAGGCGATAAACCGGACGAGAGACTTGTGTGGTTAGTCGGTCGTGGCCGACTCCTCGCCAAAGCTTCCGCTTGAAGGTTGCCGAGAGACACGACGTGTACATGGTGGTAAGTGGCGAGAGCGTGTGTGAAGAAGTACACCCCTGCAGGGTTAACATCATCTATTCGAATAGCCGTGTTCGTGGTAAAGGACTTCTGGGTTGCCTATATCAGTTCATAGACAAGTGAAAGTGGTTACTCTAAAATGCGCAAGATAAGCGTGAGTGCTATGGATGGCGTTCTCGTAGGGAGACGGGAGCAGATCCATAGTGGTGTATTGATATGGTGAATATGTGGACTCGTGTGCGCCACCTCAAAAGAGTTACTTGCATTCGTAGTTCAGGATAGCCACCGAGTCAAAGCTGGCTTGCTGCAGTCAAACTCCACCACCCCTTTTGTTGATAATGATGCATATGTAGTTAGTTTCGATGTAAGTCTTCTTGAGTACATTTGTACTCACGCTTGCTTATTTTATGTTTATGAAGAGAGACTTGGTCTCGCTAGTAGTTCAGCGTGGACTTCGACTTTTAGCTTGATACCTCAGCTACGATCCCGTGCCCTCGGCATGATCTGGTAGATAGTCGCTTCTCGGCCTTTTTCATTTTTAGTTGTGCGTATTTCGGACATGTTAAGCTTCCGCTTGTGCTTTGACTTGTATGCTTCAATGTTGGGTCATGAGACCCATGTTTGCAATGTCTCGCTCCTCGGAGCCTAATGAATAAATATTTGAGTCGTAGAGTTATGTTGTGATGCTATGATGTATTTACACATATTGAGCATATTGTGTGTATGTTTGAAATGCTTGGTATGTGTGGGATCCGACAATCTGGTTGTTTAACCTTGGCAGCCTCTCATATGGGGAAATGTAGTCTAGTGCTTTCGAGCGATAGTAGTCCGCTACAGACCGGTTCACGGAGTCCTGCTAGCCCAAAGACTACCGCTCTGGACACTTGATCGGCCGACATGTGTTTCACCGTTCTGTATACGTCCCTTCGGGAAATGTCACGCGGTGACATCCGGAGTCCTGCCTAGCTGCTACAGCCGGGTTCCCGGAGTCCTGTTAGCCAGTGCTACAGCCCGGATTCACACTGCTCGACCGACATGCTCGACATGATTCATGTATGCCTGTCCCCATGGGTTAGTGCGCTTTGGGTTCACGACTAGCCATGTCGGCCCGGTTCTCTGTCATATGGATGCTAGTGACACTATCATATCGTGAGCCAAAAGGCATAAACGGTCCGGGCCATGGTAATGCGACACCCGTGGGAATACCGTGCGTGAGGCCGCAAAGTGATGTGAGGTGTTACCGGCTAGATCGATGTGACTTGGAATCGGGGTCTTGACAACTTTGGTATCAGAGCCTGACTGCATGTAGGATTACCAAGCCAAACTGGTCGAAGTTGTGTCTAGAAATGCTTTAGTTATGTAAGGGAATTGATTGTGGAAAGGAACGTAAGGCTCTTTTTACTCCTTATACCTCATGATCTTATGATCTGAGTAATCCTCTTCTCTTCTAAGGGGTTTAAGAACTAGGCTTCTCATCTATATATCAGGATGACGTGTTACTAATCCATAGACTTTTAAGATTGTTGATTTTAAGCCTCAGTTCAGTTTCTACTACTTCCGTATGTTAACTGTTGATCTCGAAACCTTGATATGATGTTGTTGAGTGGTTATGCCACCATTTTTGCAGGATGTCTCAAATCATTTTGAGCATTTACAGCCGTTATGCTGTTGGAGTCATCCCAGATTTCTAAATAGTAGGATGCATTTGCAAATCCCTTCTCTCCATTTCTAATGTTCATCTGGGCCAGATTAATCACACAAATTAGTGTGTTGAGGTACTCCGCTGCCTCGACATATATGTTGGAGCTATTATTATGAACCTAGGTGTTTTAGGGAGTCATCTAGTAATCTAGCCATGCTTTATACTCCTAATGTGATGATTCTGGCCATTATTCTCGAAAGCATCCCGTGATGCAATTTAGTTAGTGGGCATTCTATTCCTGTGTTCTTGAACCCGAGATTCACCCTACTTCATGTTGTTAGTATTTGCTAGTTCCTTTAGGATATTAGTAACCTTGCGACAGTCCTCGAGGTCCGTGGTATCTCATTCTTCCACATACCATGAACCATCCTTGGCAGGAGTTCCTTTGAACCAAAAGGTCACAACAAGAGTGCTCTTGATGAGTTCTTCGTTCTACCTTGTGAATCTGCCAGTTCTACTTTCCTGCATGGGTTATCCGGAAGAAACCTGTTAAACTTGATTCGACATTCTAATCTATGCATCCACAACTCGGAAAGTTATATGTTCCTCGAGTTGTTCCTCCTTAGTTGTATTCTGACCCTCGTCTATCAATTAATAGTCAGGAGTAATTGTACATTCGTGTTCATCGATGCCTACTACTCATGTGGTCCGTCAAGCCATTCTATTCTGGAATGACTGGGAGAAACAAACTCCAGTACCTTGTCCATTTCTAGGATTGGGTCAAAGTAGTTGTATTCCACAGATCAAAATGCCAATCCAGGTTTTGATTCTGTTCCACCTCGGAGTATTACCCCCTTTATGTCAGGATTGTCATGAGAATTGCACCATATCTCATGAATTCTTGACGTAGTGATACCTCTCATTATCATTATTCATTCCTCGGTTCCGTGTTGTTGTAACCGGAATGCCGACAAGTGAACGGTGATGTGTGAAATCGATTCTCCTAGCAACCTCGTTGCTTGGTAGTTAGTGGACAATATTATCATTCTTAGTGTGTTGGTTCTTGAATCATCATTCTAAGATAGATTGTGCTACCTAGTCCTTATTTCTGGTGCACCTTTTGATCAGTGAGCTAGGATTATTCAATCCCTTGCTTATTGTTCATATCATCTTGCCCTGAAAAGCAAGGTTGTTCTCGAGCTTAGCAACATACCGGTGGTTGTGATATTCCGATTATCTTGTCGGCAGTATCACCAGGTTGTCACCTGACCGCTATGTTGAGTTCGTGATCATGTTGGTTTTCCTCCAAACCACCCATTCTCCAAGAATCTGTGTTGGGTACCCCTGAGCCAGTTGGTTGAGCTAAACAACAACTTGAAGAGTTGGAAGATAAAAGCTTGCCGACTTAGTTATCACCAAGGGATATCCCGGTGTGTGTGTGTTGAAGAAAGATGATATCTTCATCGATTGGTCCCTGTGATCAGTTGTTGGATCTATTGCCTTGTCAAAACTTTGACTTGAGTATGGGCTATCATCAAGTCAAATCAGAACCAATGATGTTCGTAATGTTGTCTTACCCGTGGTTGATCCCTCGAGCATACACCATTATATCTCTTGGGTCTGACCAATGCTATCACTGTGTTCACATGATGGTGGAAGTCCAGTGATATGGAAATTCCGCTGAGTTGTTGTTGGACCCATCAGCAGCATTTTGTCTCCCCCATGATTCATGTTGAACATCAACCTAGTGTTGAAAACTTTGTAAGCAATGTCTTCGTGTTCCGTTCATGAAGCCTATGCTTGGATGGAAGAAGTGATTTCCTCGAATTCATGTGCTTTAGGTGTAAGTTGCCGCCATGAATTTGAGAAAGGTTTGTTTTGTTTCCTCTGGAATCGTCCCAAGTTAGTCATGCATATGTGCGAAGTATTCTATGGTTTGAAGACTTGCAACCTTCATTCTATATCTATTCTTAGCACACCAAGCCACTGATTGATTTGTTCAAGGAAAAGGAGTTGATGTGCGAATACTAGTTCATGCACAAGACTTCGATATCCTTGTTGATGGTGCCCCACCTGAACTCGGTAGTGTTTTATTATAAGACTACTACGTGGTCATGCTTGTCTGGGACAGCGTGTTCACTTGTATGTAGCAGAACCAGCTCATGTTTTGGAGCTTGCTATCGTGGTTCATTCCCCGAGAATCTCGCAATGCCATCTTGTTGAATTGTGTTGCAAACTTTCTTTTCAGACATGCTGGGTCTGAAGTATCCTATTACCAATTGGATCTGAATCTCAGGCAGATATGAAGGTTGGAACATTCCCAACAGTTGCATGTTGTTCCCAGCTCGCACCGCCATTGCGCCAATTCCCATGGGATGCCCTCTCAGTAATTTTTCTTTAGGATCATCTCCAAAAGTGGTCCTACCATGGGTCCCATCCATTTCCGATGATAAGCAAATCATCCATTGCGTTGTCTTCAACAAGGTAGTCCACATCATCCATTCTAGTCCGGGTATGCCATTCCTTTGCACTCCGCCAAACGATCGTTGTGAATTGCCTTAGGCTGGTATGAAGAGTTTCAATGATCTCTGAATCAAAAGTAATTCTTTTTGCCACTTAAGGGAATAATTCTTTGCGTCACCTCCCCTGAGGTGCCCTATTTTGGAATCATGACAACTTCCCTCGCTATTTTGAAACCCTCGTAAAATTGTTTCCTCCATTCCTCGTGATGCATGTCTTACCTCTCCGCTCCAGAGATGTTTTTATGTCTCATTCCATGAGTTGATCTTGGATCATTAAGATGATCCTAAGTTGTTCGAACCTCAAGAAGATCGATTCTTCTAAATTCCCCCTTTTCTTCTTGTTGTCATGTTGGATGTAGTTCTCAAGGCAAGACGTCGAGACAAAGATGGTGATCATGTCAACGTTCCTATGAAGTGTAACCTGGATCGTGAAGACTGTGTTATTTTGTGCCCTCTGTCTTCTTACCTCCCGTCTTGAATCTCGGGACGAGATTCTTGTTTAGTGGGGTTGAGTTGTCACAGCCCCAGATTTGTTTGTAATTAGTTGCATTGCATCCATGCATCATGTTTAAATTTCATGAAACTTGAAATGGGGATTGATCCAAACCCTAGCACCAGATCAAATCAAACTAGGTCCAAATAAAATATTTTCTCAATGACCCAGAATGCCCTTTGGAAATGTTCAGGACTTATGATAAAGGTGAAAACCTCTTCCAAAAATGATGAACATATTTTATAGGTCATTCCTGGATTTTTGAATTAAATCTTAAACTATTTGACTTTGGGCATTTAAACACTATAAATAATTTAAATGCTCAAATAATGTTGGAAGTATTTGCGGGCCACTGAAATAATCCAGAAAGTGCTCATGAATATTGTCAGGATTTATAAAATTGTTCTGGTTTTTAAAACTGGTTCAAAACAAACTACAAAAACAGAAAACAAAAACAGGAAAAAACAGAAGGGAGAGAGGAAGCCCACCTGGGCCACTTACCTGGTTGGCCCAGCTGGTAGCCCAGCCAACAGGCCCAGCCCACCAGGGGCAGCGCTGTCTTCTCCCTCCTGCCAGGAGGAGAAGCAGCTGTGTGCCCGACGCTCACCGCGCCACCTCCTGCCTGCCTGCTGCCTCCCCGACGACGCCACGGATGCCACGCACCCCCTCAGGCCTCTCTCGACTCCCTCCCGTGCTCATCCCCTTCCCTCCTGCTCTCCCTCTCGCTCCGCACCTCGGACCCGAACGGAGCCGCCGCCACCGACGAGCTCCACCATGGCCGCAGCTACTCCCTTGCTCTCTCTCCGCATCCCTAAGATCTGCCATGACCCCGTGGAGCCACACACCCGACGCACGTGACCAGAGGATGCCCCAGTCAACCGGAGCATCATCGTCTTCATCTCCGGTGCCCGGAGATCGACCCTGTCGATCCGCCTCGTCCAGAGCGTCTCCGAGGCTGCTGACCTACCCTGCCGCATCCCTGTGAGATCCTCCTCCTCCCCCTTGCTCGCCCCTCCATTCCCTTCACCTAGCCCCGTTCTCCGACCACGGCCGAGCTTGCCGCCGCCGTGCCATGTCGTTGCCGTGGCCACAGTCGCCCCCGCCCGTTTTTGAGCATGCCTCCGTGCTCACCGAGCTCCCAGGAGCCGAACACGACCAACACCAGCCCCTGCCGTGCACCGTAGCTCCTTCTCCCCTCCCCGCCGAACTCCGGCCGCCGCCCAAGTGGACGCCGCCGTCGTTCTAGGCCACCTCCGGCGAAACCAATGGCACTAGTCGATGCGGCCGAGCCTCCTCGTCACGTAGATGGCCTCCGCCGTTGGTTTGGTCGCCGGAGACGCAATCCCGCAGCCCTCCGCCGTCTCGTGCCGCGCGGCGACGAGCCGCTGACCTGGTCCGTGGGTTTGACCCGCTTGACCGGGTTTGACTTTCCCGACTCATCGACATGTGGGCCCCGGGCCACTAACTAAACTAGGATTAGTATTAGCTTAGCACAAACTAACTTTAGTTAGTTAACTAACTACTGACCAGTGGACCCCACTAGTCAGGTTTGACCTGGACCCGCCTGTTGACCTGCTGAGGTCAGCATGACCTAATGCTGATGCAGTCACTCATTTTCTGGATTTAATTTAATTCAGGAAATTTCAGGAAATAGTATAAACTTATAAAAATCATAGAAATTCAACCGTAGCTCAGATTGAAATAATTTATATATGAAAAATGATCAGAAAAATCCAATCTAACCATCTGTACCATTTTTATGCATGTTTGAACAACCTAAAGTTGCTGTATAAGACAATATGAATAAATGGCATTTGAAATGCCTTACATGGAGTTTGAATTTGAACCTTGGGTTCAAACCAACTTCATTTAAATCGTTGCTAGCTGCATTAGCTTAACTCACATCATATTGCCATCTCATGATCATGCATCATATTGTTGCATTGCATCGATTGTGTTCTTTCTCTGTTGCCGGTGATTGTCCTCTCTCAGTAGACGTTGTACCGACGTTGTGATGGTTGAGACTGATGAAGACTCAATGCTATCTTCAGAAGTGCCAGGCAAGCAAAACCCCCTTGTTCATTCCGATACAATCCCACTCTCTCACTCCTGCTCTCTTTTACTGCATTAGGACAACAACGATTCATCTGTTACTTGCTGCATGTAGCTGAACCCCTTTATCCTCTGCATGACTGTCATTCCACAAGAATTAGATGAAACCCACTAGCATGAGTAGGAGTTGTTTGAGCCTGTTGTGCCTACTCATTCATGCTTGTTTGTCATGCCTGCTCTTGCTTAGAGTTGAGTCAGGTCGATTCATCGGGAATGAATTGGAATGGTGTGTGAACATGTCCCTCGTGTGTGAGCTAAGTGTGTGAACACGATTTGGTAAAGGTAGCGGTGAGAGGCCATGTAGGAGTACATGGTGGGTTGTCTCATTGAAACCGTCCTCGTGAACTGTGGTTCGTGTTTGTGATCCATGAACAGCTACTACCACGCATTGGAATGCTTAAGTGCCCTCTCGACTTATTAATCAACTCGATCTCGTCCGGGAGTTGCAACTAGTTTCGTGTTTGTAGGATATGTGTTGGGGGCCGTGCGTGGCGCTGACCCTAGGGGTGGGCTATGTTGCGGTAGATACACCGTGGCACGGTGTACCGGCACCCGTTTGGTGTCTCGGGAACCCTGCTCACATCGTTTGGGCCGTGGCGACACCCGCCGGATCTCCTTGCGGATGGAACCGAATAGGCGATAAACACTGGACGAGAGACTTGTGTGGTTAGTCGGTCGTGGCCGACTCCCTCGCCAAAGCTTACGCTTGAAGGTTGCCGAGATACACGACGTGTACATGGTGGTAAGTGGCGAGGCGTGTGTGAAGAAGTACACCCCGCAGGTTAACATCATCTATTCGAATAGCCGTGTCCGCGGTAAAGGACTTCTGGGTTGCCTATATCAGTTCATAGACAAGTGAAAGTGGTTACTCTAAAATGCGCAAGATAAGCGTGAGTGCTATGGATGGCGTTCTCGTAGGGAGACGGGAGCAGATCCATAGTGGTGTATTGTTATGGTGAATATGTGGACTCGTGTGCGCCACCTCAAAAGAGTTACTTGCAGTCGTAGTTCAGGATAGCCACCGAGTCAAAGCTGGCTTGCTGCAGTCAAACTCCACCACCCCTTTTGTTGATAATGATGCATATGTAGTTAGTTCTGATGTAAGTCTTGCTGAGTACATTTGTACTCACGTTTGCTTATTTTATGTTTATGCAGAGAGACTTCTGTCTCGCTAGTAGTTCCGCGTGGACTTCGACGTTTAGCTTGATACCTCAGCTACGATCCCGTGCCCTCGGCAGGATCTGGTAGATAGTCAGGCTTCTTAGCCTTTTTCGTTTTTAGTTGTCTGTACTCAGACATGTTAAGCTTCCACTTGTGCTTTGACTTGTATGCTCTGAATGTTGGGTCATGAGACCCATGTTTGTAATATCTCGCTCCTCGGAGCCTAGTGAATAAATATTTGAGTCGTAGAGTTATGTTGTGATGCCATGATGTATTTACACATATTGAGCATATTGTGTGTATGTTTGAAATGCTTGGTATGTGTGGGATCTGACAATCTGGTTGTTTAACCTTGGCAGCCTCTCATATGGGGAAATGTAGTCTAGTGCTTCTCGAGCGATAGTAGTCCGCTACAGCCCGGTTCACGGAGTCTGCTAGCCCAGACTCTGCTCTGGACACTTGACTGGCCGGCATGTGTTTCACTTTGTTCCTGGTTCTGTACCTTCGGGAAATGTCACGCCATGACATCCGAGTCCTGCCTAGCCTGCTACAGCCGGGTTCCCGAGTCTGTTAGCCAGTGCTACAGCCCGGATTCACACGCTCTTGACCGACATGCTCGATGTGATTCATGTATGACTATCCCCATGGGTTAGTGCCGCTTTGGGTTCACGACTAGCCATGTCAGCACGGGTTCTCTGTCATATGGATGCTAGCAACACTATCATATATGTAAGCCAAAAGGCGCAAACGGTCCCGGGCCATGGTAAGGCGACACCCGTTGGAATACCGTGCGTGAGGCCGCAAAGTGATATGAGGTGTTACCGGCTAGATCGATGTGACTTGGAATCGGGGTCCTGACAAGGCTTAAATTTCCTGGAGTTCACTCTGGTTTTTTCTTGTTGCCACCATTCAGGGTTAGGTTGTCTCATTCCAGAATAACCAATTATAATTGTGGTCTCAGCTGGAATGCTGAACTGAACCATGAAGTGTACTGACCAACTGAAATGCTTGTGAATTTCACTAAATTTAAGCACCGTTATTTGCAAAAATAAGCAGACCACAATGCCTCTTGTCCGCGCACCTTTCCAAAAAACTACTGTGCAGCCGTGCCAGCTAGTCCCTTGGTCCATGGATGAACTGGTAGAAAATGCATTATGGACTAGGATGCAGTTGTTTTCGCTCATCCCTGCACTGCAATCAGGAAGTAAAACGTACGAATCAGCTTCTTTTAGATTGCGCTGGCCATTCTACCTTAGTTACTACCAATGTAGGGATACCTTGAAGACGGGAGGTTAGACGACGGCAACGAGGGATAGCCATCTCATTTTGCGCAGTTGTACTAAAACTGAGGTGTGTGCTTTTGATTGCGCGGATAGAAACGATACGGAGACAGACATCCCGAAACGATATGGAGACGGATATCCCTGTTTGCGCAAATAAGAAATACGATTATTTAAACAGTGACAGATATTACTACTTTCTCCCGTTTCCTCTTAGAACCAAGTCCTAGATTCATGCTACAACTTTCCCACTTTCTTCCCTGTTTGAACCAATGCTTTGAGTCGACTGTATGAACTAGCTTTACTTCTAATAATAGTAGAAGGCTAGGTGGCTTTGGAATAGTGGACAGAAGTAGAAAAGGATCCACACGAAGGGAGCTGGGGCAGTAGAGCAAGGCAAGATTCGAACGAATATATACCTGAGGATCGTCGGCATGTGGCAAAGACGGCATCGGGAGGCCGCATCTTGGCCACAATACCGCAGGGAGGAAGAAGGGGTCGGAGGCCCTCCCGAGCCGGCGCTCTCTCGGAGAGAAAGGCACGGCCGCCAATCGAGACGCGCGGGCAGCCGTTGGTCTCCTCCCTCGCCGCCGACGACAGCGTGAACAATGCACCTACACCCCTGCCCTGGTCGAGGTTGTCCGGCCGGATTTGTGACCAGCCGTGAGCTGAGAGAGAGTGTGGCCACCTATGTGTTGCTTAGATCTGGAGAGCATGAGAGAGTGAACGAGAGGAACCCTAGTAAAGCAAGCGCTAAGACTCCTGCTTTTATATATAGTGGAGTGATTTTATTGTACCAGCTTCAAAAAATGCGCCCCTCGTGTACCAGCAGTGGGTGTGAGAGAACAAGTGCGTGCGTGCACCGCTTCTCTTCGTGAGAGTACAATATACTATGCCCAAAGAATGTTCGCCACAAGAGTAATAGTATAAGTGTGTGACGTGTGAGCTAAAATAAAATGTGCACGCCGTCTTTTGTTTTTTAGAAGTTCTGATGGTAGGGTGTGAAGAGCACATATGTGCGTGGCGTCTACCGCAGATAGGCGGTGGGTGCGACAAAGAGTCTGCGAGAGGACTTGGGAGAGTCCTGACTCGTGAGGGTGCTTGTGCGTGAGAGTGAGGGGGCACGTATCAATGCAATGCATGTGTCCGTAAATCATTATCCGACAAACGTTCGCCACAAGCCTTTTCCTGACGAACGTCGTAAGAACTGTTAGATCGGCATCCGACAGTGTCAGTTTTGCCATGTCATTTAACGGAACATCCACTCCTCCTACACGCAAATATTCCACGTGAGTGTTAGCAACTGCCGTATGCTCCCTCCGTTCCGAAATGCAGTGCATATAGCTTTATTGAAAATTCGAACCTCGCAAACTTTTACCGAGTTTTCGTGTACCAAATTGCACATGTAGAATACCATGTATATATCATTTCATTCATCTTCGAGAGGTAACTATAAAGATGGGTGAGGAGTCTACAAAGAAAGACCATCGTATCACCCGCAGCAATTTCAAGCATCCTTTAGTGTCGAGGAATATCATAGAAACTCTATATGATATGATTTTTATAGGATTTTTTCCTTTAGAGCCAATTGGTTCATAGGAATAGATTCATATACTCCACATTTCAAAGGAAATAAACATGATATCATTTCTATAGTTTTAGAGCCACTTGGTTCATATGAATGGATTCCTATACTCCCTTAATTTCAAAGGAAAATAAACATTAGCGTATATTTAATAGAAAAGTCCCTATGATATGAACCAAATTACATCTCTTTTCTAATCCCTCCTCATAGGAATTGAGATACATGTCATCTCTAGATTCAATAGAAAAGTTCATATGATGTGAACCAAATGACATCTCTTCCCCAATCCCTACTCATAGGAATTGAGATGCTCCATGTCATCTCTTTCCCTACAACTTCCATGTATACATCTTCTATTCCTAAATAGATAGTACAACCCACTAGTAGCTTTTTTCGAAAACATGCAACTATGGCACAAGAACTATATAGTGTGCCAATAACTTTGAAAGATGGTCGCTGGATGGAGCTAACCCGACAGTGTAAAGATAGGAAAATCCGAGCACTACTGGCAGTTGGATATCATCAACATTCCACCAGATCTGCCACATGTACAATTTAGAAGACTGCATGGTTGAACTTAAGCATAATGCACAAACCTCAAAACACAAGCACTTCTCCTTTGTTCTAGAATCTTCTGTATCATAATTGATTAGTTTTTTCTAAATGAATTGCCATTATTTGTTTTTTTACTTTATGATTTACAATGCACAACCCCATGAATCTTAACATTTTTATAAAACTAATTGATTTTGAATGAGATGAACTATAAGAACTAAACAAACATCTACATCATGCATATATGACTCAAAGCTTTACATGCTATAGTGTGTATTTATTCATAATTTGGTTTCGAAATCTCATGCGTTTAATACATGTGTATCTTAATAGTTTTGAGTAGAGTAGCAAATTTCACGCGGCCCCGCGTATATCAAAATGTAGGGCCCATGCATCATTGCCTTTCGGTCGAACCTATGTCCACAATTTTGTGTACGTACTATATCTCCACTGGTCCCCGGACCCAAAATGCTGCCTCGTTCCCGTAAAACCAAGCGGCCCACACATATTTAAGGCGTCGACTCGAACCCGTTTACTACAACGTGGCCCCGCACACCGTAGTACTCCTACAAACCCTACCGCCGCACTCATCATCGGTTTTCTTCAAGAGGACGTAGGAGAAGCCGATTTGTAGTGGAGGCGCTTTCAAAAAAAAGGATCTATAGTGGAGACCCCTACCCTAGGGTGCCCTAGGTAGCTGTCGCACGCATAATTGTTTTATCTTTTCTTTATGCTCTTGCGCCCTAGAGTGAAATGATGGTTGCTTCATCCGTCCAACTTAATGCGGGAAAGGTGGGGCTTTGTGATTTGACCCCTCATCGCTCATTTTCTACTACTGTGGCGCTACGATCGGAGTGCCTCCAATTCCAACCGCTGCTCCGAACTGTAATTTGGTGCATCGCACGTGGAACAAGATGGTGGATGAGCCACATGTCGGCCAAAGGGGTCCTGTTAAGTGTGTCACCATTTCATGTGTGGACTGACCCTGCTTGAGTTGCTACGCCAACACGACAGGAGCAGCCTACCACTTGGTTTTGCTCCTTGGTGAATCCCGACTATATTGATCTAAAAAGATACGTGCTGAACTACCCTCTCCGTCTTGGTTTTTTTATTTTTATGCGTCTCGGTTTATAGGGCCTGCACGTAGTTCTAGGTCATCCATTTGACTAACTAAATATGAGTTACTATGTCACAAAAAGTATACCATTGGATTCTTAAGCGGATGTAGTTGTATTTAAAAGTCGAGGGCGGGGCTTTTCCTGCGCGGTAGGCGGGGCAGTTCCGCCTAGTTGGTTTGACAGAGACGCGAGAAGACGAGGGAGTAGGCTGCTGCAAGCGTAGGGGCTGTGTGATTTGACAAATGAAGTTCTGCTGGACAGGTGGGCCCGTGATTTGACTTGCCATTATCATTTTAATCTGCTGGCGCTTCGACCGGCGTGAGTCTCCGATTCTGACCACCTCCATGCAGGTGCCTCTCCCAATGCTCCACCATGTAGTAGAGGCTGGCTCTTGCATGAGAGCCCACTTCTCCACTTTTTCCTTGCCTCTCTTTCCTCCACATATGCAAAAATGCCATGTAAAGCGCACTATTGTACTTACTTTTACTTGCTCCTACAGGTGCTTAAGCTTGCCACATAGGCATCAAGTCTAATGTGGCAAGTTAATCAAGAAGAGAGAGACTAGTTTGGTGACCCAAGGAAGAAAAGGTGCTAAGCGCGTGTACCAAGGTGAAAAGACAATTTTGAGTCTATAGCTAATTAAATGAAGCAAACTTAGCAACACCATTTCATTGGAAGAGGTCACTCCTTGGCAAATGCAATAAATACTAGTACTCCCTGTGTCCCATAATATAAGAACGTTTTTGGCACTACACTAGTGTCAAAAACGTTCTTATATTATGGGACGGAAAGTCTGAAAAAGAGATAGAGAGGAGTAAAAATACACTTATAGCCAACCTTGTTGTAGTATGAGTGACTAAGTGATGACTATGTATGACATGCCAACATCGGATAGCCTAACGCACCGTGTTAAATCTCCAAGGCGCGACAGCATGAAGCGACGACCTGACAGTCGTGGTAGGCACGACCATGATACAGGCTCTTGGCAGCCCTTGGATCTGAGATCAAGCGGTTGCATGCTAAGTTGCTGAAAATTTGCAGAATAACCCTCCTGGATAGGATATTCACCCATAGGTCTAGAATCACGCCATGCAACCGTTCGATCTCAGATCCAAGGGCTCTCGGAAGCCCGTATCATGGGAGAATGGAAAGCCACTACCTCGCCGTTCGCGACGCCGGGCAGTTCGCTCCTACTCATCCCAAGACGTCCTTCAATACTACGGCGGTTCGCTCCTAGTCGTCCCGTCCATTCACATTACGGCAGTTCCACTAATCCTAACCCTCCTCCCAAATCCATGGCGTCCCAAATCTCCATGATCGGCGGTGAGTGCAAGGTTAGAACCATCACCGGCGATGATTTCGACGTAATCTACACCCGTTCTTCCACGACGGTGAAAGGATGCCTTTCTCGCTTGCACGCATGTTGAAGACTCAGATGATGGTGGGTCGCTGGGCTAGATGTTGAGTACACCATAGTCACGGGGCGAGAGAAGGATCTAAAGGGCGAAGAGAGGAAGAAGCCCGCCGTGATCCAGGTTTGCGTGCATGACTTATGCTTGGTCTACCACATATGCCATGCCGGCGTTGAGTGCCAGGATTTTAAGGACTTCCTCGAGAGCAACCTAGTCAAATTCGTTCTTGTAGACTTTGGTAACGACAAAGAAGTCTGCGTCGGATAGGCCTCGTTGTAGGCAACACCTTCAACCTCCGGAAGAATCGGTGGTGTCCTCTCGTCGGCCTTCAATGCTGACCCTGGCAGGAGCCATGGTTCATCCTTCGTACGGTAAACTGGAGAAACCTCCATACACACTTCATCGTCATGCATGGCAGCGGAATGTACTAGATATAGACCACATTCACTACGCTGCAATGGAAGGCTACCTTTGCTTCAATATCTACAAGGGTTGGATGAAGAGCAACAGCCAAGTGTCCGGTTCAAGCAAAGAAATATCGGCCAAGAGGAAGAGGGACAAGGACGAAGTCGAGGACGTGGACAAGGACTTCGAGTAAGGTGGCAGTGTCGTTGCTCATGGTGGTTCTAAACTTCTAATGTAGTGTCTACCGAATTAGTTGCATAGTTTAATTTCAGGTGTGCTTAGTTTAATTTGAGGGTGTGTTGTCTGAGCCCCAAGAGAACTATGTTATGTTTCTTCTCGTTACTTTAACTCTTGGTATGTACATACTACTAGTATTTCTTTAATAGAATTTAGCACCCCAATTAAGCACGTACTAGCTTTTCAATAGTACTATATGCATAATTTCCATTTAGCGCTCTCTATATGTACCACTTTTTTAATTTCAATTTTTTCTCCATGGCGCAATCCATCGATAGTACTACTGTACAAAAGTATACATTTTTAAAAGGCTAGAGTATTGTTCATCACATATATAGCCAATTAAATTCTCAACCTAGAGCAGCGTGCATGCCATGTAGTAAACCGTCGGAGGAAGTATAGTAAAATGAGGTGATTTTACGAAGCGATCGGCGGGGAGCATGGCACATCATGCGGTCCCACGTGTCATGATGTACCAAAGGCGTCGCGTGTCCCTCTTGAGGTAGAAGCAATACTACGTGGTTTGAGATGATGGCGAACGAAGTGTGAAATAATGGTTGCTTCGTCCGTGCAGGAAGGTGCGGCATTGTGATTTGGCGTCTCATTGCTCATTACTACTCTTTGGGCGATGCAGTGGGGTCGTCCCCCTGCTGTTCTGCCTTTGTTATTTGGTGCTTGACACGTCAACCGGTTGCTATATGTCCCACATGTCGTGACGTGAAATACATAATTCATGAAAGGGGCGTCGGCGGAGGGTATACTACAGAATTCATGAAAGGGCGACTTAGTTTTGGAAAAATCTGTTTTATGGATGCGTACCCACTAGGTTTTATAGGGCTCATCTAAAAAACATTCATTTTTCCATTTGATAAGTCTCAATTCTACTATACTAGTAGTAGTACCATTACATGTTGGATTTCGAGTTGCTTTAGATCACCCGACGCAAGCAGTGTCAAGAGGAAACTAACCAATGCATGTACAAGTTAATGGAAATTTAGTGGTCATTCATGTATTCGCTCTAATTAATGCCTCGGTAAACATAACTTCTTGAGAAAAATGAGTGTACTAATTTACTTGTGCAAACTACGAAATTAATTCGACCACTCACCGTCTATCTTGGTTGGAGAGATTTTGAAATTGAGCCATAAACTGGAAAGGAGGGAGTAGTAACTTTTGTCTCGATTACTATTTGTGGCCTTGTATAGATGCAAAATGTATATTTTTATAGTGGCCTTGTATAAGTAAATGGAGGGAGTACTAACCAAAGTACGTACTAGTAGGGACGAGGAGTAAACGGAGGGAGTAGTAAAATTTTATCCTCGTGCTGCGAGCCACCGCGCGCGTGGGCGAGGGAGCGGGCGTAAAGGCGTACAGTAGTAGTAGTACTACTACTACTCGTAAGCAAGCTTCACCTCATCCTGCGAGCCACCGCGCCCGTGGGCGGGGGAGACGGCGTACTAAGCAAGCTTCTCCTCGTTCTGTGAGTTGACGGGACACATCAAAAGTACTCCAGTGTATAGAGCCTTGCCTCTAAGGTAGGCCCCACATGGTTTGCCTCGTTTTTTAATTTAACATAACACGTCAAGTTGCAATTTGTTTGTTCACCCGTGGTAGACGATCCTCCCTCCACCAAGTGGACAACCGATTACGTGCCAAATTACCACGTGGGCTGCCTTTTTAAATCAGAATATGAGCTCCACCGTGTACCCGCGCGGGTGTGGTTGGGAAAGAGATGTGAGTATGTGCGACGTGCGTGCACCTCTTATCTTCGTGCACGTCCCCCACCTACGTGGGTGTGTGTGAGAGAGATACAAACCTAGACATAATGCGCCGTCCACCCCCATTCCTCCACCCAGTCCGACCACCAGTCACCACCACGCCCCACTCCTCCTCACCTTATCTCTCATCTTTCTCCCTCCATTTTTATATACAAGGGGCCACTATCAAAATTACAATTTGCAGATATACAAGGCCACTAACACTAATCGATGCAATATTAATGGTGTTTGCCTCGTGGTACTAACAAAGGAGGACATTAATTATCCCTTGCATGCATGCGGGAGTTTATAAAAAAATGCATATTGATGTTCCGTGCAATGCACGGGCATCTTGCTAGTCCATGAAAACAACACATGGCAAAATTCCACGGCGAACGAGGGATTTGAATCTGTTGGGAGGGGCTGTTTGGATCTTGCCCGGGGTAGCCAAAATATTGGCGACTACTTCGCCATGGATGGCACCGGCTCGAGTTCATACTAACATTCCCCTCTTCTGTGGAGAACTTGCGGGGTCGATGAAGGTCCTCGCAACAAAAGAATCCGGCAAGACACCTGCTGTGTACGCCGGCGTCGCCTCCGTGGTGGCCTTCATGGGACCCAAGCGGCGGCGGCCTCCCGTGTTCTACTTCTCCTCGATTATGGCGGCGGACGCGGAGGCGCTGGCCACCGAATCATCACTCTCCAGGCACCCGGCTTCTGTCACTGCTTGCATGGCGCGGCCACTGGCATGGGAGTCTCGGCCACAGAAACAGGAGACACGGTACGAGGCGGCGGCATGGACGGCAGCAACGACGCCCGTGCGTCGCTCCTCGTCGAGCTGGCCTGGAGCGGCGATTTGTTGAACCACGCGTCGGCTTGGGGTGGCAACTGGCTCCGTCGGGCGAGGGAAGGGAGGTGGATCAGCGAGCTACATAGCTCGTATCCGGCGGGCTACCTAGCCGGCTTGGATGCGGAATAACTACTCTTCGTAAACCATTGTAAGAGTGGACAAAATGGTGGAGGAGATAGGGGAGCGGCGGAGGTGTGCGATTCTTGGCCGGTGTTTGGCCTCGTTTAAATAGGAGATTAAATAGACAGCGGACGGAGGAACTTCGGCGGCGTTGCGTTTAACGCCGGCCCGGTCATGAACGGACGTGTGTCCAGAGTGGGTTTCTCGGCTTCCACACGGGCGGATTTCATGGAGGCTGAGGGAGTCCTGGATTAGGGGGTGTCCGGCTGGCCAGACTATAACCTTTGGCCGGACTCCTGGACTATGAAGATACAAGATTGAAGACTTTGTCCCGTGTCCGGATGGGACTTTCCTTGGCGTGGAAGGCAAGCTTGGTGATACGGATATGTAGATCTCCTCCCATTGTAACCGACTCTGTGTAACCCTAGCCCACTCCGGTGTCTATATAAACTGGAGGGTTTTAGTCCGTAGGACGAAGAACAATCATACCATAGGCTAGCTTCTAGGGTTTAGCCTCTCTAATATCGCGGTAGATCTACTCTTGTACTACCCATATCATCAATATTAATCAAGTAGGAGTAGGGTTTTACCTCCATCGAGAGGGCCTGAACCTGGGTAAAAACATCATGTCCCTTGTCTCCTGTTACCATCCGCCTAGACTCACAGTTCGGGACCCCCTACCCGAGATCCGCCGGTTTTGACACC
Organism: Aegilops longissima; assembly: GCA_021605205.1. Taxonomy (NCBI): domain Eukaryota; kingdom Viridiplantae; phylum Streptophyta; class Magnoliopsida; order Poales; family Poaceae; genus Aegilops; species Aegilops longissima. Next base: position 124,605,877 of record CM038676.1, read on the forward strand.
GACATTGGTGCTTTCATTGAGAGTTACTCTGTGTCATCATCTTTAGGCCTGATGGCTCCTCCTATCATCAACAACAATGCGGTCCAGGGTGAGACTTTTCTCCCCGGACAGATCTTCGTGATTCGGCGGCTTTGCGCTGCGGGCCAATTAAGCAGCCATCTGGAGTAGATCGAAAGCTTCGCCCCTGGCCATCAGGTCAGATTTGGAAGTTTGAACTACGGCCGGCGTCCGCGGAGACTTGATCTTGACGGGTTCGAGCCACAGCCAAAGCGCCCGCCTTTGTCATGATGGCAATGATCTAGCTCGCCACCGAGCGAGTGCCACGAGGTCGCGGTGTCGCTCCGACCCTTAGCTCGAGCCGATCGCGCTAATCGAGGGCGGGTGGCTGGACACCGCCTCGGGGCTGCAATCTCTGGCGATCGAGCGAACACCAGCCTTGTCCTTTGCGAAGCTCGTGACTCCAAGGTGTCGGACTCCTCTCCGGACTCCGAACCTTCCGCTGCCAATCGAATCCGATTGGGCACCGATCATGGAGTTTGCCGCCGCGGACATCTTTCGGCACTCGCCCTTCGGCAACATTCTGAATTCATTAAAGTCTCTCTCTTTATCAGGAGAGCCCTGGCCGAACTATGGTCAGCAAGGTTGGGATGTGGACAACGAAGAAATTCAAAGCCCACCCACCACCCACTTCGTAGCCACTGTCGATGATTTAACCGACATGCTCGAATTCGACTCCGAAGACATCGACGGTATGGATGACGATGTAGGAGACGAACAGGAACCAGCACCTATAGGGCACTGGACAACCACCTCATCTAACGATGTATACATGGTGGACACACCTAAAAGAAACGACGACGAGGAACAAAGGGACGCAACGAGGGATCGTTTCCTCGAAAAGCGGTCAAAGCGGCGGCGTAAGCGCCGCTCCAAACCCCACCTCGACAGAGACAGCAGCCATACAGACCCAGCCATAGAGCAACGCGAACCGGCGGACGACGAACATGCCATCGAGCAACCGTCCGAACAGGGCAACTTGGATAAACAACCCGTCCCCGACGAAGATAACAGTCCGGACGACCTCACGCGGACAAGTTCTTTGGAGCGAAGAACCTCCAAAAAGGCTCGTCGCCCGCTGCGCGTAGCCTGAAAAAAGTAAGCGGAAGCTCAAAACAGCGGAAGATGCACTCAGAATTAGATGGAGCAAAGTACTCAACACCGCAAACAAATACGGCGACAGTCGCCACACAAAGAGCTATCCGAAGCGAAAATTACTGCCGGAATTTGATGAAGAGGCCTTAGAGCCTCCGCCATCAAAAAATAAAGAAGCCACCCGGTCGGATAAACGACCCCATGGCCAACATAGTGCGGCAAACGGCACAAGCCTGCACGCGATCCGCACAGGATTAATTATCAAAAGGATGGCCCAGCCAGATCTATCTACGAGCCAAGAAAGCAAGCTCTAGTAAACAGCATAGCGCAACAAGTATCCGAACATCACGGCACACCCAAATACAGGGTGCCGCACCCCTATGTTTCACCGATGAGGTTTGGACCATGAATTTCGGCGGATTCAAGCCCGTAAACATAGAGGCATCTGACGGAACAACATACCACAGTGCTGGATTGAGGATTATATCCTCCACATACACATGGCTAGAGGAGATGACCTCACGCCATAAAATACTTACCCCTCAAGCTCAAAGGGCCAGCCCGGCATTGGCTTAAAAGCCTTCCCGAAAACACCATTGGAAGTTGGGAAGAGCTCGAGGATGCCTTCGGGCAAATTTTCAAGGGACCTATGTCCAACCTCCAGATGCAGACGATTTAAGTCATATAACTCAACAACCCGGAGAGTCAGCCCGGAAACTGTGGAACAGATTTCTTACTAAAAAGAACCAGATAGTCGACTGTCCGGACGCCGAAGCCTTAGCAGCTTTCAAACACAGCGTTCGAGACGAATGGCTCGCCAGACACCTCAGCCAAGAAAAGCCAAGAACAATGGCTGCATTAACAAGCCTCATGACCCGCTTTTGCGCAGGAGAGGATAGCTGGTTGGCAAGATGCAGTACCAGCGACCCAAGTACATCCAAAGTTAGGGATGGAAACGGGAAACCGCGATGCAGCAAGGACCAGCACCGGACCAAGGGAAACAGCCCGAAGAGCACGGCAGTCAACGCCGGATTCGAAAGCTCTCGGCAGAATCAGAAAAAGCTGCCCCTCAGGGATAACAGGGACGAGCTATCTAACCTAAACAAAATCTTGGATAAGATATGCCAAATCCGCAGTACTCCCGGGAAGCCTGGAAACCATACCCACAGAGATTGTGGGGTCTTCAAGCAATCCGGCAAACTCAACTCCGAACACAAGGGGCTCGACACACCAGCGAGGGCGATGATGAACCCCACAAGCAGAGCACGGAAAACAAAAGAATTTCCCACAAGAAGTCAAAACAGTAAACTCACTTCACGTGACCAAAGGGAAAAACAGAGTGGCGCCTATAGAATCGCGCCATACGGCCTATCGAGAGGAGTCCGCCCTTTGGTTGTTAAAACCAATCACCTTCGACGAACAGGATTACTCTAGAAGTATCTGGAACACAGGCTAGACTGCCTTGATATTAGATCCGATAATTGACGGACTCCACTTTACACAAGTCCTAATGGACGGCGGCAGTGGTCTAAACCTGTTATATCAGGACACAATCCGCAAAATGGGTATAAACCCAACAAAAATTTGCCACAGCAACACCTCCTTTCAAGGGGTAACGCCAGGCCCAGATGCCCATTGTACGGGTTCTCTCCTGCTAGAAGTTATGTTCGGCTCCCCCGACAACTTCCGCCGCGAAAAGCTAACCTTCCACGTCGCCCCACTTTACAAGTAGCTATCAAGCACTACTGGGACGCGAAGCTTTTGCCCGCTTTAACGCAATACCGCATTATGCATCGCTTACGCTTAAAATGCCCGGTCCTCGAGGCATCATCTCATTAAAGGGAAATATCGAGTGTTCCTCGAGCACGAAAGACTGTGCGGCTGCCTTGACAGCCACACAATAAACCGGCTTCACTAATCAAAGCACCTAAATAGGACGTTCAGACCCCGGACATGGCTAGACGAGTCCGGCGTAGACATACAAGGGATTACTAGCCGCATACCCCCGTACAAGGGGCTCCGCGCATGTACAACAAGAGACAATAAAGCTCAATTTTACCCATTTTTTGGAATTATACTTTGTTTATTTAATATAATGTACATTTTAGCACGATCTTTTTCAACTAAGTTCCTCTCTTTTACAGATGAACACCGTGCTACACCCGTCCAGGATCTGCACTGCGGATACACAGCGCAGACATGCGGAGGGACCCGTTCAAGGATTCTTTTCAGATTAAGACCCTGCGTAAACCTTTTTTACTGTCTCTTGTTGATACACATCCCCCGTTTTCTTGCTATAACCAAGGAGGAGGCTGGCGTCTTGGCATGTGGCCACGTCAGAATTTTGCGCGTACCTGGACACCAGGGGCTTATTACCAAGGGCGTTGTTCAGCCCGTTTTCATAAAGACCGAATACCTTAGGGAGTGTTCGGCGTCATGAAGTTGGCCTTATATGCATCAGCTCGAATCATGTCTTTGGTCAAATGTTGGGTTTGCCCGGCTTCGTGTTTTGCTGCCTTACGTTCCGCTCTATCGGCTAAGCGGCACCGGAGAACTCTGCGATTGTGCCCAGTCGCGTGAGCTAGCACCTCAATAGAAAAGCCAAAGCGGATCGTCATGATATAGCGTGAGACTGGTCAACCACTCTATGACCCGTCGGAATCTTTAGGATTCCTCCGCATTAACGAAGGGCGTTTCGGCCAGGCACACACGCGCCCAATTCGGATGGCGCGGTGCCCCTAGGGGCTATATAGTAGCCCCAGCTGTCAAACTCCTATGGCTAAGTGAAAGTGATAAAGCATTATAGTCGGTTGCCTAGTTAAGCTGCGCTATCACCTCCTTAATAGGACCAAGGCGTTGGATCAAGTGTGAAAATCGCCATATGCGAACACCCCGCATTATATGCGTGGGGTGAAACCGAACTACCATCTTCAGGTTATATACACATATACATTAACGGCTGCACAGGAGGTATTTTAATTCTTGAAGGCACAAGTATAAAAAGCTTTTATATTCCCTCGAAACATTGTTTTACAATAATACATGTTATTTGAACATAATATCCTTCGAGCACTACGTTTCTATTAAACGAGCGCCCTACAGAACTTCCTGAAAATAGTTCTCGGCGGGTACTCGGCTCCCGTCTGAATCTTGGGATACAACAGCGGTGGCCTTCATCTCCGCCCAGTATGTCTTGACACGGTCAAGAGCCATCCACACACCCTCTATGCACGCTGACCTCTTCATTGCATTGATATGCGGCACCGCACTAAGGAACTGCTACACCAAGCTAAAATAACTCTTCGGCTCGGGCCTTTCCGGCCATAGATGACTCACGACATACTTCATGGAGAGTCCGGATAACCTATTCAGCTCCGCCCATGCGCGTAGCGATCGGTTAATGGAAGTGGGCGCTCTGGATTGTGGAGCTGCGACCAAAAAGCTTTTCCGCCGTGATCCTTTGATCTCGGAAGTGTTCGACCGCGTCCGCGGCTTTTCGCCACCAAGTCCAGATAAGTATCCGCGACTCCACAACGGTCCAGCTGAGCATATTTAGGATCCCCGAACTTCATCCGCAGCATAAAGGGCTTTCCAACGCGATATCTCCTACTGGCGTAGCTCCTCCTTCATAGCTCTCATCGCAGAGCGAGCATCCTTAGCCTCGGTAGTGGCCTTCTCCAGTCCTCTGTTCGCCCGATCTTCTTTTTCAAGAAGCTTGCAGCGATCGGCAGCATTCTTCAACTTCACAGCCATCTCGGCCATTTCCTTCTTGCTTCGGCAGTGAGCAGCCTGTTCGGCTTTCAGCTCTTCAGTCGCCTTTAAGGTAGCCGCATCACTTTTCCTGGCCTGCTCCTTGGCTCGGGCGAGTTCCGCCCGAAGGTTCTCCATGGCAGCGGCACCATCTGCGTCAAGCATACATGTAGTAAGATACGAGCATCAAGCTCCTCTTACCAGGTGTCTGCGGAGAAATTACATACCTTGTGACTTGTCAAGCCGCTTGTTGACAAGCGCGATGTCGGCATCTGCCACGTCAAGTTGCCGCTTTAGCTCGCAAATTCATCAGTCCGGCTAGCCACCGGACACTTCGCCACCTACATAGGAAAGGCGACATATCATACCTGGGATTATGATCCTCGGCGCGCCGTCATTTCTGACAACGCACAGAGTCTCAGGGGCTCCTATCTATACAAGGTGCATCTTATATATGCGGAACTGTCAAAAGGTACATCATTTCGCGTACCTCAAAGCCTGTCAGTAAACTCCTGACGGCATCGTACAATCCGCTCTCCGCGGATGAAATCCTTTCAATCACCGTACCCATCAACGCAAGGTGTTCTTCTGAGATAGACCCTCACCCGAGCAGATCGTACACCGGACGGTGCCGGACTCGTCCGATGGCCTTTTTCGAAGGCCGGACACGGAGGGCTTTGGGGGGCCATACGACTGCCTTCCGGCCCTGCCGGATTCGGAAAAACCCTCCGTGACGACACCTCAGGGTCGGCCGCCTCGCAAGGTGGTACGGCAGGGGGAGGCGTTCCGCTCTCCATCATCTCCGGACGAAGATCCCCTGAAGATGAGCTCTGCTGAGAAGGGCTGAGATCCGAACTACAAGGTAAAATTTCGGTTATCTTCCTCAGAAATAGAACAGGGATGTCTCTTATTTTAAACTCCCTTCTCTACTTACGGCTCGGTGGAGGGCTAATCCCCTTGGGGGCATAGTGCGGCCGAGGCATCCCCCGCTGTGAGGACCCTCGGCGAAGATTTCTTCCCCGCTTTGAGACCATGGTCTCGGGTCTTGAGGCGGTCCTCTTCTTCCCCTGGATAGAGAATTCTCGATTCCTCCTTTCCTGACAACCTCCTTCGGGGAGGCGTTAGCTTCCTTGTTCCCCCCTTCGCCTTCTTCCAAAGGCGCAACCTCTAACATCCTGGTTAACACGGGATCCGGCGTGGTCTCAGGGAGGGGGGCCGGACACCTGATTAGCTTTGCTTTCGCTATCCACTCCTGCTTAAGGGACAGCTCTTTTAAGGGCAATTTTATGATAAATATATGGATAATGTGTCCCGGTACAGGGCTACTTACTTGAGTATCCGAGCGTTTGCAGCTCAGACCTGCGTCCTCGGTCGAGTCCGGACACATTGCTTGTGATCCGAAGAACAATTTGTACATCTCCATGGGCATCGCGCCCGTAAAATGTTGGAGAGCTCATGGTCCCTCCGGATTAAACTCCCACAGGCGGAGGGGGCGACGTCTGCAGGGCAAGGTGCGGCAAATCAACATGACCCACGTCACTATGACCAGATTGATCTCTCTCTCTCTAGGAGGTCTCGAATGCGGCCCTGCAACAAGGGCACGTCCTTGGACGGCCCCCAGTTAAACCCTTTATTGACCCATGACGCTAGCTGTGGTGGGGGACCAGAGCGAAAGGCAGGTGGCACCACCCACTTGGTGCCCCTGGGAGCTGTGATATAAAACCACTCTCGTTGCCATAAGCTGAACTCCTCTTGAAAAGAGCCCTCGGGCCATGGAGCGTCAGCATTCTTGCTTATAACAGCACCTCCGCACTCTACGTGCCGCCCCTCGATCATCTTCGGCTCTACTTTGAAGGTCTTAAGCCACAATCCGAAGTGAGAAGTAATACGGAGGAAGGCTTCGCACACGACGATGAACGATGAGATGTGGAGGATGGACTCCGGAGCCAAGTCGTGAAATTCCAGCCCGTAATAAAACATGAGCCCCCTCATGAAGGGGTCCGTCGGGAAGCCTAGCCCCCGAAGGAAGTGAGACGCGAACACCACGCTCTCACCAGGCTTGGGAGTGGGAATAACCTGCCCTTGAGCAGGCAGCCTATGCGAGATTTCTCCGGTTAGATACCTGGCATCTCTTAGCTTTAGCACGTCTTCTTCCGTAACGAAGGAAGGCATCCACCGGCCTTGAAGGTCGGGCGGACATCATCGAAGGTCGAAGCGCTGAATCTGGAGCTTTGGGTGTTGGAACTTCGGCGAGAGGCGGATTCGATTGAGATTGAAAGAAAGGAGTAGAGCCTTGGTCTCTTTATAAAGAGGTTGAATACCAAGAGCCCTCCCGTGACCGTTTGGGACTCGCCGATTGCGGAGACATACCAGCGGGCACGATTAGGTTAGCCACGCCCGTATTGATGAGAATCCGGAATAAGGGACACGATCTCTGCTTCGACAAGACGTGCCAAGGAAACCGCCTCGATAAACGCGCTGAGGTAGGACATAAAATGATTCGAATTGGCTGTGGCGTGATGTCATGCTATGGAATACGTCAGCAGATTAGATTTGTGCAAATATTATTCTCTCTACGGTGGTATGTGGAACTTATTTTTGCAGAGCCGGACACTATCCTTGTGTTCAAAATCTTCTATGAAGTACTCGGAGGAGGAACCCGCCTTGCAATGCCGAAGACAATCTGCGCGCGGACTCGTCGTCATTGAAGCCTGGTTCGGGGCTCTTGAGGAGTCTGGATTAGGGGTGTCCGGCTGGCGGACTATAACCTTGGCGGACTCTGGACTATGAAGATACAAGATTGAAGACTTCGTCCCGTGTCCGGATGGGACTTTCCTTGGCGTGGAAGGCAAGCTTGGTGATACGGATATGTAGATCTCCTCCCATTGTAACCGACTCTGTGTAACCCTAGCCCTCTTTGATGTCTATATAAACCAGAGGGTTTTAGTCCGTAGGACGAAGAACAATCATACCATAGGCTAGCTTCTAGGGTTTAGCCTCTCTGATCTCGCGGTAGATCTACTCTTGTACTACCCATATCATCAATATTAATCAAGCAGGAGTAGGGTTTTACCTCCATCGAGAGGGCCCGAACCTGGGTAAAAACATCGTGTCCCTTGTCTCCTGTTACCACCCGCCTAGACACACAGTTCGGGACCCCCTACCCGAGATCCGCCGGTTTTGACACCGACAGAGGTGTTTGAATGCGGCACGGAGGCGTGTTCAGCCCGGCGTGCCGCGAGTGGCGCCCTCGACTCTGACCTAGGACACCGCACCGTTCTTCCAGCGACGCGTGTGGGCTCTTTGGGTGCATGGCCTGCATGTCGCTGACCCAACGCAGCAGCGCAACAGAAGGAACCTTTGGTGGGCAGGCGGTCGAAGCGGGCATTTCATAAACCGATGATTGTTCATTGAGTGTGGCGTCATCTTTTCATGTAGATAAGCCTACTATGTTGATAGCCCATTGATGCGTTGTGATTCATAAAGACCGCTGCAAACATCAATGTTCGCTTATCACGGATAAGATTGATTAATACCGTAACAATCCATGTCCTTAACAAAGGGTGCATGCGTATAGGTTCAACGTGTGTCTTGCGTGCGTGTGTTGTGTGCATGCGGCGTCGCGAGTGTTGCGTGCGCGTGCAAGGGTACGTTTCAGTGTTGCATGCATGGGTGCGTGCGTGCGTGTGTTCGTGAGTGCATGTATGCGTGTCGGTGTTGCATGCCGGCATGCGTGCGTGTGTACGTGTCAGTGTTGCACGCCTACATGCGTGCGTGTCTTGCGTGCGTGCATGTGTACGTGCGGGGTGAGGCTAAACGTCAGTTGACTGACTTCTTCATCTCTGGTCATTAGATTTTCCAGTCGTTGGATACGAAATCAAGGGCCTCCAGTTTATCATCAAACTCCACCACCCTAAGCCGCCAGCCACCACCGGTCGAACCGCCAGCCCCGGCGCCCGCGGCCGGCCCGCTCTCCCCGAAACCACTCCCCACCGCCGGTCCGCCGCCACACCGGCCATCCGTCTAGCCCCCCGCCGAGCTTTTTCTTCGGGGATCCCCACCCCACCGCCCAATGAACGCCCCCCAACCGCGGTGATCGCCAACCAGAGGTCTCACGACTTCGAATACCCACCGACCACTAGTTTATTACCATTTCTGTCCTTCATATCTGTGGCTTGTGAGTGGGCCCTATGGTAATGTGCGCTGCTGAATGTGGACCGTTTGATTGGTCAATTGATCGTGTTATCAACAAATTACGGAGCTGTATGGTGAGCCAGTGACCATATGATCACCCTAAAATGTACTCCTATTTTATTCACACAGTACAGACTCAAACTAACATTTCCTTCTTTCATATACGGGCTGACAATGGGCCCCACGGTTACGCGCCCCAATGGTGCAACACTAGTTGCGCCGCGTGGAATGTTTGACTGGTCAATTGATTGTGTCATCAACAAAAACGGAGTTGTACGGGTGAGCCAGTGACCGTATAATCATGATATGTATGTGTTTAACATGGTACAGACGCAAGGGCTCATATATACGCGCAAGCACTCACCGCTATAAGCGCACACACACGAACCCTACCCCTATGGGCACCTTCGAGAGAGTGGGCCAGCATATAAGATCTTGAGATTTTTACGAAGTCACCATAGGTGCCTCGTAGTCGAGTGGAACGTCTCCTCCCACTGAACGTACATCGCCGGAAAATATTAAAACTAACACAAGATAAATGCGAGCACTGGGACTTTGACCTTGGTGGGCTCGAGAAACCAGTGTCCTCTAACCATCCAACCACATGTTGGTTAGCACGACAAAATGTATGTGGTGACCGTGATGAGCTTATTCTGAAGTCCAGTGACCATATCGTGCTTTCGCTTCAAATACAATGACCGTAAGTGTCGTCAACAAAATACGGAGCACGCATCAAATGCAAAGTCCGTCAGTGTCATCAACAAAATATGGAGACGTATCGCGAGCTAGATACCGTTGTACTATTGTATATGCTTATTTTCTTAGTGGCCGATTGCGTGTGTGGTGTGGTGGGCACATCATTTCTAGTTGTGGTGGGTCAACATGAAGACTCATGGGTCGATTCCATCCTGCGCCACATATAGGTTGGACCGAGACGTGTTATACGAAGACCCATGTGGAGGACTCAGCGTACAACACGAAGCTACCAGAGTTGCGGAGGACTCTATCCCCACTGGTGATAAGCCGACTATATATGATTTGTAACCCTAGGCCCTTAGTATGTTATACAAGCTTGGGGGAGTTCGTCGATAGTATACACACACGCACAATGCCTGGTATTCACGTGTACTTTGTACACACCCCTATCACTAATATACAGTACCAGGAGTAGGCTCTTTCTTCAACCGCAAGGGTCCGATCCGAACTAGGGTAAAACTTTACCTCGTATTACCCAGCCTAACACCCAGGGATATCCTACCGAATGATATGATGAAATCATATCTGCCAACTACTAAGAGAGAGGTGTGTCGGGGGGGCAATGTGTGCGAGAGAGGCCTAAAGATAATGTGCGTGCGGGAGACACGTATGCACATATATGTGCGTATAGAGGGCTAGTAGAGACCGTGCATGTGTATATATGCATGTGAGAGAAATAGTGTTTTCCAACTGAGATTAGTGAAAAGAGTGGTACATAGTAGTCAGAAAGAGAGAGAGAGAGAGAGAGAAACAGAGAGAGCATGTCGTGAGACACCCTGACACCCTGAGAGAGATTGTGAGCATGTGTGAAAGAGAAATGCCGATGCATATAAAGTGTGTGCACTTATGCGTTAGATAGAGAGATATATAACGTGTTTGTGAGAATGGGGCGAGGCATAGTGCATCTACGTGTAAAAGGCGGTTCTACGCATTAAATTAAAATATAAATGGCATTATTATTTTTGGATGAGATCATGAATTTTGCAAATTGCGTATGGACGAAAATCGGTCTATCAGACAACCATACTCTATTGAATTCTAGCATGTGCATGTGTTTATTTCATATTATCGATCCATAGAGTGAGAGCGGTTTGAAATACAGGCAATGGATGCTTTTGCAATTCATATATAAACATTAATTAGTGCACTCCATGTTGTTAGTGTGAAGCACTTTATACATTTGTCACTTGCATGGATACATTCCAAATTGCTAGCTACGAAATAGAATACATGTCTAATTCAACATAAAGGGGTTTCAAGATTCGAATTCATAGGAAGTGCATTCATCTATTTGAACCCGAGATAATGGCATTTGTAAATCAGATGTAAAAGGGGGCATCAATCTTTGTTGTGAGTTTGAACATGCTATATATATTCATACGCATATCTAACTTTTTTTGCAACCAAGGAGATTATATCTGGAACCATGCATGAACTGAGGTAAGTTGCATATTTTTTAATATATACTCGTGTACAATGTATATTCAAATGTACCCCCTCCATTCCAAAATAATCGTAGCTTTAGGATTTTCAAGAGTAAAGATTTGTGAAGTTTGACAAATCCTGAAAGTTCAATTCAAGAGAACCAAAACGTTAATGCTTACGCTCCCAAATATTGAACAAGCGCCAAATAGGCCTCTGGTCACCCGAAACCGCGCGAGACTAATGTTTTGGTGGTAGGAAATTACTGTCCTGACTCTGGCCCGTGTAGCCTATCGGCCCGATGTCCAAAGGTCTAAACTGGGGTAGGTTTGTAACTTCACCAAGATGCCAGTCTCAACCGCCTCCGAGAAGCATTCATACGCCATGGGCGCCTACCCATGCGCTCGGCCGAAATCTATCCCGCCCACATTTGGGACACCTGACATGACTGTCCTACCCCCAACCCGCAATATGTCAGAAATTTTAGATGGGGGCAAAGTTTGTAACTTTCCCAAAATTTCAAACAAGCGCGTCTCAAAGCGAAACATTGTTCCCCCTTAGTTCCCCGCCTCCCTCTATTTCCCCATTCATACTCCGTGGGCGCGAAAACGTCCTCTCCACCAGCCGCGAAACCCCAGCCTCCTCCGTCGTCCACCCCATAGCGGCTAATCCACACCGCCTCCTCCATCACGCCGAGCCGGTACCCGACGTTGTCGCCCAACGCAACCGCAACCGCAACGCCCTCAAGGACTTAGCAGCTGAAGCTGAGGCAGAGCTGCCTCCACGATGCCGACGCCGACGTGCGCCGTACCAGAACCACTCCGACCATGCCGTCCTGCGCCTCACTACTGCGGAACCGCTATCGCAACCGTCCACCGCATCGGATCTGTTCCCGCTACGCCGTCGTTCGCCGCCTCGGATCTGCTTCCCCACCGCCGACAGACGGCCACCGCACCACACTCAACAACTTGGCCATGGGTTCGTCCAAGGCTGCACTGTCCTCCACAACTTCTGGTTTCCGGTGAACAACAAGAAGATCATCGGAAAAACAGAAGGAGGACACAGCACTGCCAGCAGAAAGAGGTACTCCTCTTCCCTTATTCGTGCAAATCTTACGTCTCCGCTCACACCGTATTCATCCCACAAAAGAAACTAGTTGAGCGCTTCATCGTGCATCTTCTTTGTGATACTAAATGCACAAGGTTTCCTCCTTTACTATTTCACCTTTGCTAGAGGTCAGAGCCCTTTGGATTTCAATTCAGGTCATCGAACCGCAATTAAAAGAAGCAGCACCCGCTTAGGCGCGCGGAGCACCTAGTCCGCATGTTCCCGAGGAAGCGCGATCGGTGTCTATCATAGGGGTGTGGGCGCAGGAGCTGCTTGCGCCCGATCTGGAGGTCGGCGGGCTTGAATGGATGGCGGGGGTGCCAAGCCATGGCGGTGCGGTGAGGTCGAGGGAGGCGCAGCAGGGAGGAATCTTGGGCGGTGGTCGCTTGGCGTTCGAGGAAGATCGTCAACACTAGCGGCTGGAGGTAGATGAAGGCGATCTGCCCGTTCTTTGTACATCGGACGGTGCAGAAAAAATGGGTGACCTATTTGCTTTCAATGATCGTTATTTTCATAGAATCTGTAGTAATTTAGTGTGCCATGCATGTTGTAGAGCTATCATATGTCTCCCGTCATTTATTTCTCACCGACCTGCTATCTGCTACCTTTACACTGTACTAATTGTGCACACACTTCACCCATACTCACACTATTGTTTTTTTATGCATGGGTATTTCAGACTCTGACGCGGTGTTGATGAATGCAGAAAAGAAAAGATAGAAGTCGCTCCAGTGTAATTCAAGATAAGCACTAAGCGTTTCAGCTCTAATGGGTGCTTTGTGTCAGATTGGAGACAGTAAACATAGCTCTGCAGTTGATGATCTCAATTGCCACACACAACCATCCTGTGTGCTTGCTTTAACTTGCTTTGTCAAATGTGGTTGCATGTTGCATACGGTGTCTAGCTTGTATTGCTTCCAATTTGGTTAAATTGCATCTGCTTACTTTACACATTATACCTTTGATAATGACATGCCTTCCTGTTTTTGATACATACTACATATGTCTATTAACCATGTTCATACATCAAACTAATGCTCTTTTGTATCCCTCGTCAATCACTTATGATGAGACACTCACCTGACTGGGTTATTGTGAGACGCCCTACTCGTTTAAAGAGTGCAGTGTCATCCTCCCCACATGATTCTCAAGAAACAGCAAGGCTAAATGAAGATAGTCAACGTAGCTCTCTAGTTGATCACCGCAATTCCCCCACACCACCATCGCAGGTGCTTGCTCTTACTTGGCAGTGTGATATGTGGTTGCATGTTGCATATGGTGTCTACCTTGCAATGCTTCTAATTAGGGTAAATTGCATCTTCTTAGTTAACACATTATACCTGTGAATATGACATGCCCTCCTATTTTTGGTACATACTACGTCTTTCTATTAACCATGTTCTTACATCAAACTACTTTTCTTGTGTATCCCTCATCAATGCTCCTAATTTGTTAAATTGCATCTCCTTAGCTTACACATTATACATGTGAATATGACACGCCTTCCTGTTTTTGGTACATACTACATCTGCCTATCACACCATGTTCTTACATCAAACTATTGTTCTTGTGTATCCTGCGTCTATCGCTTATGATGAGACAGATCACGCGTGGGTTAATATGAGACGCAATACTCTTATAAAGAATGCAATTTCATCCTCTCCACATGATTCTCAAGAAACAGCAAGCCTAAATGAAGATATTGAACGTAGCTCATGACCAAGACAAGATTTCCCTACACCACCATCACAGTGCTTGCTCTAACTTCAGCAGTGTGATATGTGGTTGCATGTTGCATCTGTGTCTAGCTTGTAATGCTTCTAATTAGGGTAAATTGCATCTTCTTAGTTTACACACTATACCTGTGAATATGACATGCCTTCCTATTTTTGGTACACACTACATCTATGTGTTAACCTTGTTCTTACATGAAACTACCTCTCTTCTGTATCCTGCATCAATCACTTACGATGAGTCACCTTTATTCATTGCATATTGCATATTATTTCTAGCCTGTTGCCATGTATTGCTTCTAATTTGGTCAAATACATTTGTTAGGCACCCTTTTAATTTGGCAGAGTGATATTGGTTTCATCTTTCATATGGTTTCTAGCTTGCATCGATTCTAACAAGTTCAAGCACCTTGTGCTTAGCTTACACTTTATACATCATACATGTCAATATGTCACGTCGTCATGTTTTTCATACATATTCCATCCTCCTATCATGCGGTTGCCTTACATGAAAGTAGTGTTCGTCAGTATCATGCATCAATGAGTTCTGAAGAGCAAATTTTATTCCTTTTTCTTGTGGGTTTGACTTGACAAGGCAAAATCAAGAAAGAGGAAAGAAAAGAGTAAGGAAGGCGATGATGGTGGTCCTCTGCAGCAACGTAAACGGAGCATCTGATCGATTCTCCTTGTCTTGATAGTGCATTACAAGGTCCAAGTCTCCGCTCCCTACTCCACCATCCAAGGTGCTTGCTCTAACTTGGCAAAGTGTGATATCTGGTTGCATGTTGCATATGGTGTCTAGCTCGTATTGCTCCTAATTAGTGTAAACTGCATCGCTTAGCTTACACATGATACATGTGAATATGACACGCTTTCCTGTTTTTGGTACATACTATATCTGTCTATCACACCATGTTCTTACATGAAACTACTCTTCTTGTGTATCCTGCATCAGTCACTTATGATGGGACACCTTTAAGTTGGCAGTGTGATATTGGTTTGCGTCTTGAATATGATTTCTAGCATGTATTGCTTCTAGTTTGATGAACGCCACCTATGATGAGACAATTTTAACTTGGCAGAGTGATATTGATTGCACCTTCCATATGGTGTCTTGCAGTGTTTCTAATTTGTTGAAGTGCCTTCTGCTTAGTTACCACATCATAGGTGTGAATATGTCAAGTCGTCCATTTTTTTCGTACATATTCCATCCTCGTATCATGACTTTGCCTTTCATCGAGTAGTGTTCACAAGTATCATGCATGAATGAGTTACTCAAGAGCTAATGATATTCCTTTTCTTGTCGGTATGACCTCACAATGCAAAATCAATAAAGCTGAAGGAAATTGGCAAGGCATTGGATGATGGTGGTCCTTCCGAGCAAGCAAACGGAGGTTCTCTATAGATTCTACTCCGCCATCCTCCCAACAAGATTCGCAAGACAATGCAAGGCTAGACAATCAACGAGCTGTGTAGATGATGAGCACATCTCCCTACTCCACCATGACAGGTGCTTGCTCTAACTTGGCACTATTATATGTGGTTGCATGTTGCGTATGATGTCTAGCTTGTATTGCTTCTAACTTTGTTGAATTGCATCTGCTTACTTTACACATAATGCCCGTGAATATGACATGTGTTCCTGTTTCTACATCGACTACTATTCTTGCATATCCCGCATCAGTCACTTATGATAAGGCACCTTTAAGTCGCCTTTGTGATATTGGTTGTGTCTTGCATATGATTTCTAGCATGTATCGCTTCTAATTTGTTGAAACGCCATACAGTTTGAACTTGGCGAGTGATATTGGTTGCATCTTTCATATGGTGTCTAGCTTGCAGTGCTTCTAATTTGTTGAAATGCCTTCGCTTAGTTACCACATCATAGGTGTGAATATGTCACACCATCCTGTTTTTCATACATATTCCATCCTCGCATCATGTGTTTGCCTTTCATCCGAGTAGTGTTCACAAGATCATGCATGAATGAGTTACAAGAGCGAATTTTATTACTTTTTCCTATCGGTTTGACTTCACAATGCAAAATCATTACAGCTGAAGGAAATTAGTCCGGCAGTGGATGATGGTGGTCCTTCGGAGCAACTCAAACAGGGGGTCTCTACAGATTCTACTCCGCCATCCTCCCAACAAGATTCGCAAGACAACACAAGGTTGGACAGTCAGCGTAGCTGTGTAGATGATGAGCACATCTCCCCTACTCCACCATCACAGGTGCTTTCTCTAACTTGACACTATTATATGTGGTTGCATGTTGCGTATGATGTCTAGCTTGTATTGCTTCTAACTTGAATTGCATCTGCTTACTTTACACATAATGCCTGTGAATATGACATGTGTTCCTGTTTCTAGAACATATGTGTACATGATGAGCACATCTCCCCTACTCCACCATCACAGGTGCTTGCTCTTACTTGGAACTGTTATAAGTGGTTGTGTTTTCCGTATGATGTCTAGTTTGTATTGCTTCTGATTATGTTGAATTGCATCTGCGTAGCTTACAACTTATACCTGCAACAATCACTTACCCATAAGACACATTTAACTTGGGACTGTGATGTAGGTTGCATCTTGCATTGTCTTCTAGCTTGTACTACTTCTAATTTCTTGAAATGGCACTTACGACGAGACACTTTTTACCTGATAGAGTGATATTGGTTGCATGTTCATATGGTGCCTAGCTTTCATTTCTTCTAATTTTGTTGAAATGCCTTCCGCTTACTGTTTTTTCATACATATTCCATCCTCCTATCGTACGTGTTAATATGAAACGCTGTCTTTTTTGTATATATTCCATCCTCCTATCCTGCGCTTGCCTTACATCAAAGTAGTGTTAATCAGTATCATGCATCAACCAGTTATGCAGAGCTAATTTTATTCATCTTCTTGTGGTTTTGACTTCATAAGGCAATATCGAGAAAATAGGAAGGAAAAGAGTAAGTTAGGGGATGTTGGTGGTCCTCCGCACCGACGCAAACAGAAACTTTTCTAGATTTGCCCCTGCTATGGCTAATGAAGTTGAAGTCCCAAGTCTACATGATGAGTTCATCTCCGTACTCCACCATCGCAGGTGCTTGCTCTAAGTTGTGATGTGATAATTGGTTTCATGTTGCATATGTTGTCTAGCCTGTATTTCTTCTATTTTGATTAAATTGCACCTGCTGAGTTTATACGTTATACATGTGCATATGACATGGCTTTCTGTGTCTAGAATACACTGCATCTATCTATCATACCATGTTCTTACATCAAAGTACTGCTGTTGTGTATCCCGCATCAGTCACTCATGATTGGACGCTTTTAACATGGCAGTTTGATAGTGGTTGCATCTTGCATTGATTTCTACGTTGTACTGCTTCTAATTTTTCGAATTGCCACTTATGACAAGACACTTTTAACTTGGCAGAGTAATATTGGTTGCATCTTTCATATGGTGTCTAGCTTGCATTACTTCTATTTTCTTGAAAATCCTTCTGCTTAGTTTGCACATCGTAGTTGTGAATATGTCATGCCGTCCTGTTTTTCTTACATATTCCATCCTCATATGGTTGTCTTAAAAGTATTGCTTGTCTGTATCATGCATCAATGAGTTCTGAAGAGCGATTTTATTCTTTTGTGTTGTGGGTACAGCTTGACATGGCAAAGTTATAAAAGAGCAAGGAAAATAATATAGTAGGGAGTGTTGTTACTCGTCGGGTGAAACGGAAAAGGTTCTCATTGTCGAGATTCTGCTGGTACTTATAGTGCGATAGAAGGTCCAAGTCCACCGCTAAATCTACAAACACAAGATCACCGCTCCACCAGCTGCAGATCCGCTTCAACTGTACTCAACATCTCAACCAGTTACTCATTCGTTTGCTCGAACTCGCCGGTTCCCAAGCTGCCTTCACACCTAACACTACTTCCAAAGCATCTGCGACACAACAGGACTTGGCAAGATCAGATGAACCTCATGAGCATCAACACCAAGACGGTACCTGACCGAGTCAAGTTGCAATTGCATGCTCCTTTATATGTACTCTCACAGTTTGATGTACACTAACACTTTCCATATTCGTTGTTGAACTAGCACCACGCCGCAAGCGGAATCGGACATCAGGGATAATGCTTGACAGATTAACAAAATCTAAAGGAGGAAGAATGGAGATCCATTTTGAGGCAGGTTTAAAAAGGCCACGTGATGCTACAGAGTCAGCCAAGTTAGTATCAGAGGCAGCCGTTGTCGTTAGGTGTCATGCACATATCCTCCCAACATGGATCCAGTACAGGAATGAGAAAGACAATACCCAGTTTAACACCTTCCTTGACCATTTATCCGTAAGTAATGTTATTCATCGTAATTAGTAATATTGTCTTGCTCTGTCCCATACTTTCTAGCTTCCTCCTAATAAGACTCGCATTCTTTTTTCAACAGATGAGGTTCAAGTTGGATCCGAAAGATGATGCAACTAAACAAGCATGCACTCATGTTTTTCACTGCTCTGCATGACAAGATCGGTACCACCTTAGAAAATCTCACTTTGAAGGCAAGGCTAACAATGAAATCGCCCAAACATCTCCAGTGGAATATATTACAGATGAAGACTGGATAGCCCTCGTTAAACACTGGTCTGATCCAAAGTAGCAGCCACATATTGAACTTGTATTTATGTATGTGCCTTACAAGTGTATCTTCTTCTAGGCTAACTGTTTGAAGAACAAAACCAACCGTTCTAAAGTGAAATTCCGACAGACAATAGGATCTCGTAGCTATATTGCACACTACGAGGCTCTTGTAAATAGCTGCTACTTCCTTCTTTTTTTTGTGCCATATTATCGTATCTATATTGACTTGTTCCAAATACAGAGGAGAGCCTGTGCGGACCAAAAAGAACATGAACCGAATGTAGTGCAAATCTTCAAGGATTGCCACACCAGCAAGATGAAGGGCATGAGCACACCAGTTCAAGCCACTGTTGTAAGTCCTTACTCCTCCTGCCTTGAACTGATTGGTACTGTGATGTGTTAATTTAACTACTTCGTTTGCAGCCAATGTCGGTTACTCGTTCACTTTTATTCACGATTGTCTTAACGTATCATTTCACCTTACATGGTTTAAAAGAGATGAAGGATATTCTTTTGGTCTTGATCTGTAATCTAGTTGTTATGTTCACGCGCACACAATGATAAAATAGCATGTTTGTTTTATATCTGTTTGCCCATGATATGAATGATGTCATACTATGTTCATCCTACTTTAAACCATGTCTCTTTATCCTTAGATGTCAACGAATGTGAGGAAATAGACAATACAAGAGGCATACTACATGGACATATGTTCCAAAGTGATTTTATTATGTAGTTGGCACTACAATACATGCTAATGTATTACAAGAGTTCACCAAAACAAGTTATGTATAAACGTTTAACCTACTTTGTTTGTTTTTGTCTCATTAGTAACTTATCCGTACACTAATCTACAAGTTCAAACTTTCGTGAAGCTATGGAACAAATGATTGAACAGCCACAACCAACGAAGGTGACGAGGCTACTACAGGCACAATGTCACCTCTTGCTGCAGCAGGTCAAGATCTCTCCACTAACAAAGTGCAAAAAGCACATTCCTGCGTAATTCGGGTTGGTTGTCAAGGTAACCTCGCCCAAATCGCCCTCTTGAACAAAATCTTCCTGCTAGGCAGAGTGATATATCGTGCTCGGACACAAGTCCAATCCCTAATGGACGTTGTTTGGAAACAAGAATAGTGGTTGAGAAATGTCATCAAGATATGAATGGTTTTGAAACCGACTATCGACATTCGCTTCGTTGTTCAAGAGCAATGGCGGAAAAAGGTGGAGATCGTCTGCTCCATCGATTCTACACCAAACATTAGCACTCAGGTCAAATGATTTGTGCTTCTATACATCCGATGGTGCTTTTATCTGGAAGGATGTAAACTTTATGCCAACAGGCCTTTTGTTATATGGTTGAATTTATTTTGTTGTGATACAACATTTATGATGCTGCCTCAGCTGCAGTAATTACGACGCTATTTTTGTATAGTGTAGGTTTATCTTAGTAATGTATTCGGCGAAAGCTTCGAGGAGCCCAACATGCCAACATTCGTCGGGCCCATTCCAATTGGGCTAAAACGATTCGGGCGAAATTGGCATGTAGCCCACTAAAATATCGGGCCTAAATCAGCATAAGCTTTAATATTTTTCTGTAGGCATGTGCCCATAGTGGGCCTTTAACAGGCCTAAACATAATTTGGGCCCTTAGTAAAAATAGGCTGTTTACAGGTGTAAATATCTCGAGCCCATAAAAAACATGGGCCTTTAATAGACCGAAAGTGAGATTGGGCTCTGATTGTGCCAAATAACCCACTGGACTTAGCAGGCCGAAATGGTGGCCCATTTACGATGCGGATCTTTGACAGGCCAAAATTCGGATGGGCCGTAAATGCGCCGACCTAATACATGGGCCTTTAAAAGGCCGGAACTTCGATCGGGCTAGATTATCGTCATTTTTATATGGGTCGTTAATGGGCCCGATATGACGTTGGGCCACATATGGCCCATGGTTTACGTCCGGTGCTAACAGGCTAAAAATGACAACAGGCCGAAAGTGGCCCAAAGCTATAGTGGGCCTCTAGCAGGCCGAATGTCAGACATGGCCGAATATGACCAAAATCCTTCACGGTCGTTTATGGGCCGAAAGTTTTGATGGCCTGTAAATGGGCCCAAATGAAGCCGGACCTTTAACAGGCCGGAAATATACCGAGTCGTAATTCGGCCCAATTACTTAGCGGACTGTTAACGGGCCAGAAGTGACCATGGGCCGCGTTGATGAAAAGTTTAGGACAGGCCGTTGACGAGCCGATTTGACAGAGAATGTTGGGCCTTTAGCTGGACCGGCCCATTATGGTCTGCAGAATCTTGTGGGCCTTTAGCTGGGCCGGCCCATTGTGGTCCACAAAATCTTGTGGGCCTTTAGCTGGGCCAGCCCATTATGGTCTGCAAAATCATGTGGGCCTTTATCTGGGCCGGCCCATTATGGTCCGCTAAATTTTGTGGGCCTTTAGCTGGCCCGGCCCATTATGGTCTGCTAAATCTTATGGGCCTTCGGTTGGGCCGGCCCATTTAAACTTTGTGGGCCACTTTTGGGCTGGTCCACGTGTCAACATATCATAGGCCCATCTCGACCGCTGGATGAGTGACACTGTGTTAACGCGAGTCGACGTGGATCCGCCACCAATGAGAATTTTACACATGGAAAATCAGCATTGGTCGTGGCTGTTAACGGGTTATCGGATCCAAAATCCGACCCGGTAGCTTAACGGTGTTCCGTTACGGTGGATGCCACGTGTCGGTCACCCTTGACGAAAGCACTTATGTGACGCGTGATTTATCGTCATGGAAGTGGACACTTCCGTGATGATAATTTTGGCAATGTCATGGAACACTTCTACAACAGCACAAGTATGACTATCTTGATTCTGCCATAAATTTTTCATGGATGTACATGCATGGCAGAAAACGCGACCTACTGTGAAAAACACGTATCATCACGGAAGTGTATTTTTTTTGTAGTGATGCTAGTTGAGTAGTTGTGCATTTGAGAAATACTTGTTCTAAAGTTTGTGATTCCCGTAGCATGCACGTATGGTGAACCGTTATGTGATGAAGTCAGAGCATGATTTATTTATTGATTGTCTTCCTTATGAGTGGCGGTCGGGGACGAGCGATGGTCTTTTCCTACCAATCTATCCCCCTAGGAGCATGCGCATAGTACTTTGTTTTGATAACTAATAGACTTTTGCAATAAGTATGTGAGTTCTTTATGACTAATGTTGAGTCCATCGATTATATGCACTCTCACCCTTCCACCATTGTTAGCCTCTCTAATACCGCGCACCTTTCGCCGGTATCATACACCCACCATATACCTTCCTCAAAATGGCCACCATACCTACCTATCATGGCATTTCCATAGCCATTCTGAGATACATTGCCATGCAACTTTCCACCGTTCTGTTTATTATGACACGCTCCATCATTGTCATATTTCTTAGCATGATCATGTAGTTGACATCGTATTTGTGGCAAAGCCACCATTCATAATTCTTTCATACATGTCACTCTTGATTCATTGCATATCCCGGTATGCCGCCGGAGGCATTCATATAGTCATATCTTGTTCTAAGTATCGAGTTGTAATAAAAGTGTGATGATCATCATTATTAGAGCATTATCCCAAGTGAGGAAAAGGATGATGGAGACTATGATTCCTCCACAAGTCGGAATGAGACTCTGGACGAAAAATAAAAAAATAAAAAAAAGAGGCCATCAAAAAAGAGAAAAGGCCCAAATAAAAAAATGAGAGAAAAAGAGAGAAGGGACAATGTTACAGTCCTTTTACCACACTTGTGCATCAAAGTAGCACCATGATCTTCATGATAGAGACTCTCTCATTTTGTCACTTTCATATACTAGTGGAAATTTTTCATTATAGAACATGGCTTGTATATTCCAATGATGGGCTTCCTCAAAATGCCCTAGGTCTTCGTGAGCAAGCGAGTTGGATGCACACCCACTTAGTTTTCTTTTGCTGAGCTTTCATATGCTTATAGCTCTAGTGCATCCGTTGCATGGCAATCCCTACTCACTCACATTGATATCTATTGATGGGCATCTCCATAGCCCGTTGATACGCCAAGTTGATGTGAGACTATCTTCCCTTTTTTGTCTTCTCCACAACCACCATTCTATTCCACATATAGTGCTATATCCATGGCTCACGCTCATGTATAGCGTGAAGATTGAAAAAGTTTGAGAACGTTAAAAGTATGAAACAATTGCTTGGCTTGTCATCGGGGTTGTGCATGATTTAAATACTTCGTGTGAGGAAGATAGAGCATAGCCAGACTATATGATTTTGTAGGGTTAACTTTCTTTGGCCATGTTATTTTGAGAAGACATGATTGTTTAGTTAGTATGCTTGAAGTATTATTATTTTTATGTCAATATTAAACTTTTGTCTTGAATCTTTCGGATCTGAATATTCATACCACAATTAAGAAGAATTAATTGAAATTATGCTGAGTAGCATTCCACATCAAAAATTCTGTTTTTATCATTTACCTACTCGAGGACGAGCAGGAATTAAGCTTAGATCGATACGCTCCAACGTATCTATAATTTTTTATTGTTCCATGCTATTATATTATCTGTTTTGGATGTTTATGGGCTTTATTATTCACTTTTATATTATTTTTGGGACTAACCTATTGACCCAGAGCCTAGTGCCAGTTCTTGTTTTTTCCCTTGTTTCAGTGTTTCGAAGAAAAGGAATATCAAACGGAGTCGAAACGGAATGAAACCTTTTGGAGAAGTTATGTTTGGAAGGAAAGCAAACCGGGAGACTTGGTGTCCACGTCAAGAAAGCAACAAGGAAGGCATGAGGCAGGGGCGCACCCACCCCCCTGGGCGCGCCCTCTACCCTCGTGGGCACCTCGTGGCTCCCCTGACGTGCTTCTTCCGCCTATATATCTCCATATACCCTAAAAACTTCGAGGAACAGAATAGATCGGGAGTTCCGCCGCCGCAAGCCTCTGTAGCCACCAAAAACCAATTGGGACCCTGTTCCGGCACCCTGCCGGAGGGGGGAACACTCACCGGTTGCCATCTTCATCATCCCGGCGCTCTCCATGACGAGGAGGGAGTAGTTCACCCTCGGGGCTGAGGATATGTACCCGTAGCTATGTGTGTGATCTCTCTCTCTCTCGTGTTCTTGATTTGGCACGATCTTGATGTATCGCGAGCTTTGCTATTATAGTTGGATCTTATGTTGCTTCTCCCCCTCTACTCTCTTTTAATGGATTGAGTTTTCCCTTTGAAGTAATCTTATCGGATTGAGTCTTTAATGATTTGAGAACACTTGATGTATGTCTTGTCGTGCGTATCTGTGGTGACAATGGGACATCACGTGATTCACTTGATGTATGTTTTGGTGATCAACTTGCGGGTTCCGCCCATGAACTTATGCATAGGGGTTGGCACACATTTTCCTCTTTATTCTCCGGTAGGAACTTTGGGGTACTCTTTGAGGTTCTATGTGTTGGTTGAATAGATGAATCTGAGATTGTGTGATGCATATCGTATAATCATACCCACGGATACTTGAGGTGACATTGGAGTATCTAGGTGACATTAGGGTTTTGGTTGATTTGTGTCTTAATGTGTTATTCTAGTACGAACTCTAGGGTTGTTTGTGACACTTATAGGAATAGCCCAACGGATTGATTGGAAAGAATAACTTTGAGGTGGTTTCATACCCTACCATAATCTCTTCGTTTGTTCTCCACTATTAGTGACTTTGGAGTGACTCTTTGTTGCATGTTGAGGGATAGTTATATGATCCAATTATGTTATTATTGTTGAGAGAACTTGCACTAGTGAAAGTATGAACCCTAGGCCTTGTTTCCTAGCATTGCAATACCGTTTACGCTCACTTTTACCACTTCTTACCTTGTTGTTTTTATATTTTAAGATTACAAAAACCTATATCTACCATCCATATTGCACTTGTATCGCCATCTCTTCGTCGAACTATTGCACCTATACAATTTACCATTGTATTCGGTGTGTTGGAGACACAAGAGACTCTTTGTTATTTGGTTGCAGGTTTGTTTGAGAGAGACCATCTTCATCCTACGCCTCCCACGGATTGATAAACCTTAGGTCATCCACTTGAGGGAAATTTGCTACTGTCCTACAAACCTCTGCACTTGGAGGCCCAACAACGTCTACAACAAGAAGGTTGTGTAGTAGACATCATATATCAAAGACAATTTTAATTATCAATGATTTGGCATTTAATAGTGAGCACAAGGTAACATATATCATGCAACAACGAAGTCTAACTCTCTTCCTATGCATCGGCATGTCATAAAAGAACAATTCATGCACACATAGTAAAGGCCAATGCATAGTATAAACAATTTCTTGCAATTTTACCATGTTGGAAACATAGATAGGTGGAGATATAGTTCCTCTCTCATAATAATTGCAAGTAGGAGCAGCAAGCACATGCATATTATATCTATCAAAATCATCATGTGTAATAGTAGAACGCAACCCATCAATATAATCCTTAATAAGTGCAAACTTCTCCGATATAGTGCAGTTTGGAGAATTCAAAAAGATAATAGGACTATCATGTGTGGGTGCAAAAGCAACAATTTCATGTTTAACATAAGGAACTATAGCAAGTTCATCTCCATAAGCATAATTCATATTGGCATCTTGGCCACAAGCATAGCAAGCATCATCAAAAAGGGATATTTCAAAAGAATCAAAGGGATCATAACAGTCATCATAGCAATCATCCTTCGGTAAGCACAAAGGGAAATTAAACAATGTATGAGTTGAAGGTGGGCACGGGTGATCAATCCGCTCTTCCTCCTTTTGTTCTTCGCTCTCCTCCTCATCTTTTTCATCCAATGAGCTCACAGTTTCATCAACTTCTTCTTCCATAGATTCCTGCAAAATATTAATCTCTTCTTGGACAGCGGAGACTTTCTCAATAAGTGCATTAATATCGGAATTGTATTCATAATTCTCATAGCAATATTTGAGGATAGCTAAATTTTCAGGTCTATAAACAGCATCATCAAAATCTTCAAACTCTTTAAACATAGATTCAATTTCATAAGCACCCATAAAAGCAACAAATTCTTCTATTTGTTCCACATCATAGTAATCATATATACCATTAGCATAAGAAGCTAAGGTTTTATTATCATTAAATTTGCATGAAAAGGGAAGGTGTGGAGCCTTCATCCTAGAGCAACAAGTATAATCATATCTCAAGCATAGTTGCCTAGCATACCACTTCAATATATGAATTTGATCCCATAATAGTTTCCCTTTTTGAGTCAAGCGATAATCCCTAAAGTATTCACGTTGATCCAACGTTACTCCCATTACATAATTGAATGGGGTTTTCTCAGGATTATTAAAGTAGTACATAATATCTTTCACATAACCAGCACCGAGGGTTTTAGGAGGTTCCCCATCTCCATGAGTAGCAAGTACACCTATTTTTTTGGTATTTCGTGTTCCATATCCATAACTAAAGATAGAGAACAACTAAGAACAGCAAATAAAAATTACTTAGTGATAAACTAAACAAGCACACACGAGAATATTCACCCCACGCTATTGCTCCCCGGCAACGGCGCCAGAAAAAGGTCTTGATAACCCACAAGTATAGGGGATCAATTGTAGCCTCTTTCGATAAGTAAGAGTGTCGAACCCAATGAGGAGCTAAAGGTAGAAGAAATATTCCCTCAAGTTCTATCGACCACCGATACAACTCTACGCACGCTTGACGTTCGCTTTACCTAGAACCAGTATGAAACTAGAAGTACTTTGTAGGTGTTTTTGGATAGGTTTGCAAGAAGATAAAGAGCGCATAAATAAAAGCTAGGGGCTGTTTAGATGAAGACACAACTAAATTAGTTTTAGTAGAGAGCTTTTTGTTACGAGAAATTTATTTGTCCCTAGGCAATCGATAACTAGATCGGTAATCATTATTGCAATTTTATTTGAGGGAGAGGCATAAGCTAACATAATTTCTCTACTTGGATCATATGCACTTATGATTGGAACCCCATATGTAAATAACCTACGTACTCGGGTATGTGCTTCTGTCACTCACGCCACCCACCATAAGCAAATCATGAACATATTGCAAACCCTACAGCGGGAATCCCTCACGCTTGCGTGACACGGAGAGCACCATAGGACAACACCAATAATAAAACATGCAACTCAAACCAAGCTTGATCATCAAATAGCCCATAGGACAAAACGGATCTACTCACACATCATAGGATAGCCATACATCATTGGGAAATAATATATAGCGTTGAGCACCATGTTTAAGTAGAGATTACAATGCGTAAGAGATAGGTTACACCGCTGCATAGAGGGTGGGGAAGAGTTGGTGATGATGGCCATGGCAGCGTTCCGGCGCCACCGAAAGAGAAGGGAGAGGGGGGCCCTTCGTCTTCTTCTTCCTTGACCTCCTCCCTAGATGGGAGAAGGTTTTCTCCTCTGGTCCTTGGCCTCCATGGCGTGGGAGGGGCGAGAGCCCCTCCGAGATTGGATCTGTCTCTCTGTTTCTCTTTGTTTATGCGTTCTCGTCTGCTGCCCTTTCACCGTTTCTTATATATATGGAGATTCGTAACTCCGATTGGGCTGAAACCTTCGCCGTGATTTTTTACCAAAAATTAGCTTTCTTGCGGCCGAAGAAGGGCATCAACCGCCTTACAGGGGGGCCACGAGGGTCAGGGGCGCGCCCAGGGGGGTGTGGCGCGCCCCCTGCCTTGTGCCCACCTCGGACACCGTTTCGCGTTTATATTTCTTCCAGATTTTCCAAATATTCCAAAAATAAGCTCCATCCATTTTTATTCCGTTTGGACTCCGTTTGATATGGATATTCTGCGAAACATAAAACATGCAACAAACAGGAACTGGCACTAGGCACTGGATCAATATGTTAGTCCCAAAAATAATATAAAAAGTTGCCAAAAGTATATGAAAGTTGTATAATATTGGCATGGAACAATCAAAAATTATAGATACGACGGAGACGATTACCTTTCAGAGAAGAAACCCAAGTCTGGACCTAAGCACGAGATCGAGTGCTTTCACCGCAAGCAGATCGTCCTTTGAAGCGAACGCCCCAAGTATTTGGCGGATAAGAAGGATGGCAAGGTGAACAAAGGTATATGTGATATACATGTTATTGATGTGTACCTTACTAATGCTCGTAGTAGCACCTTGGTATTTGATACTGGTTCTATTGCTAATATTTGCAACTCGAAACAGGGACTATGGATTAAGTGAAGATTGGCTAAGGACGAGGTGACGATGCGCGTGGGAAATGGTTCCAAAGTCGATGTGATCGCGGTCGGCACGCTACCTCTACATCTACCTTCGGGATTAGTTTTAGACCTGAATAATTGTTATTTGGTGCCAGCGTTGAGCATGAACATTATATTTGGATCTTGTTTGATGCGAGACGGTTATTCATTTAAATCAGAGTATAATGGTTGTTCTATTTATATGAGTAATATCTTTTATGGTCATGCACCCTTGAAGAGTGGTCTATTTTTGTTGAATCTCGATAGTAGTGATACACGTATTCATAATATTGAAGCCAAAAGATGCAGAGTTGATAATGATAGTGCAACTTATTTGTGGCCTTTGCCGTTTAGGTCATATCGATTGTAAAGCGCATGAAGAAACTCCATACTGATGGACTTTTGGAACCACTTGATTACGAATCACTTGGTACTTGCGAACCGTACCTCATGGGCAAGATGACTAAAACGCCGTTCTCCGGAACTATGGAGCGAGCAACATATTTGTTGGAAATCATACATACAGATGTATGTGGTCCGATGAATATTGAGGCTCGAGGCGGATATCATTATTTTCTCACCTTCATAGATGATTTGAGCAGATATGGATATATCTACTTAATGAAACATAAGTCTGAAACATTTGAAAAGTTCAAAGAATTTCAGAGTGAAGTCGAAAATCATCGTAACAAGAAAATAAAGTTTCTACGATCTGATCGTGGATGAGAATATTTGAGTTACGAGTTTGTCTTCATTTGAAAAATTGTGGAATAGTTTCACAACTCACGCCACCCGGAACACCACAGTGTAATGGTGTGTCCGAACGTCGTAATCGTACTTTATTTGATATGGTACGATCTATGATGTCTCTTACTGATTTACCGCTATCGTTTTGGGGTTATGCTTTAGAGACGACTGCATTCACGTTAAATAGGACACCATCGAAATCCGTTGAGACAACGCCTTATGAACTGTGGTTTGGCAAGAAACCAAAGTTGTCGTTTCTTAAAGTTTGGGACAGCGATGCTTATGTGAAAAAGCTTCAACCTGATAAGCTCGATCCCAAATCGAAAAAATGTGTCTTCATAGGATACCCAAAAGAGACTGTTGGGTACACCTTCTATCACAGACCCGAAGGCAAGACTTTTGTTGCTAAATTTGGAATATTTCTAGAGAAGGAGTTTCTCTCGAAAGAAGTGTGTGGGAGGAAAGTAGAACTTGATGAGGTAACTGTACCTGCTCCCTTATTGGAAAGTAGTTCATCACAGAAACCGGTTTCCACGACACCTACACCAATTAGTGAGGAAGTTAATGATGATGATCATGAAACTTCAGATCAAGTTGTTACTGAACCTCGTAGGTCAACCAGAGTAAGATCCGCACCAGAGTGGTAAGGTAATCCTGTTCTGGAAGTTATGTTGCTAGACCATAACGAACCTACGAACTATGAAGAAGCGATGGTGAGCCCAGATTCCGCAAAATGGCTTGAGGCCATGAAATCTGAGATGGGATCCATGTAACATCCCCAGCATCACACTACAGTAATCTCCCCCTAATAAAGGTCATGTCATCATGATCATCATGCCAAAATGCCACATGTCCAAAATCTGCTTCAAATTCAAATTCAAATTGCATGTCAAATATTTGCTTCTTCTTTCATGCAATCAAAATAGTTCACAATATGAACAATATTCTCTAAGTATTTTTCATGTTAAAACCAAAATCTTTGGAGTTCCCAAATTGCCCCTGGAAATTAATTAGTGTTCTAGCAGCATTTAAATGTGCCTTTCCCAATTTCCAAAATTCCTAGTCAAATCCTCTTGCCTCCAAACTATTTGTGGCAATACCTAAAAATGTGGAGGAATTAATGGGCCAAGTCCCATATTTTTCCTAAATCCTTGGGATGCTCAAATAAATCTTTTTCTCGCTCTATTTTAAGTTAAAAAAAGAACTAAAAGAAAGAGAGGAGGTGAGAGAGAGAAAGCCCACCTGGGCCGGCCCAACTGCCCCCCCCCCCTCCCCCACCCTGCACCAGGTCGGCCACCCCAAAGGCCAGGCCCGGCCTTCCCTCCCCGTCCTCTTCCTCACTACAGGGAGGGGGGAATCGTGGATGCCTCTGATGCCCGCCACGGCCTCGACATGTCACCGTGGCGGCCATCCCGCACCTCTCCGCCGTTTCCCTCGCGCGTATAAAGACCGCCCCGGCTCATCGACGAACCCTAGCTCTTTTCCCCTCCCCCCCCTCTCTGCTTCGATTTGGGCGGATGCCCGAGCGCCACCATCGCCGCTGTTCGCCGTAGCCACGGCCACCGTCACCCATACGCCGCTCCATCAAGTCCAGGAGCTCCGGCGTGGTCCTCCTCTCCTTCCTCGCTGCTGGATCAGGGCCGGGACGCGTCACCACCGTCGCCCGTGCCGTTCCCCTTCGTCGGCCGCTGCCTCTGCTTCGTCATCGACCCCTTGCCGTTGCTGCATCCCTGTCTCCCCGAGCATGCTGCCGGCCCCCCTACAGCCCCGCCGTGAGCATCTCTTCCTCCTCCTCTCTGCTGCTCTCGCGGTGCCCAGTAGGCCGTTCCTCGCCGTCACCTATACTTTGGCCCCGCTTCCGAGCTCCCTCGTCGCTCTATGACCGCAACCCCCTCCGCCCTGCTGACTGCATCCGTCTGTGCCGCGCTTCCCCTGCTCGTCGTCTGCGCCCGGGGCATGCCCCACGCCCACACCACACGCTTGCCTGGCCCGCGCACAGCCACGCGCTCCCGCCGAAGCCGCCCAACCGCGTTGTGCTGCTCCGGCTCAGCGCGCTGCGCCCCCCTGTCCGCCCTCGCCACCGCTCGCCCCCTCCTACTCCTGCTGCTATTCTGCCGCAGCACTCCGCCGCGCAGCTCGCCCTGCCGCTGCCCCAACTCACCTCAGTCCCGCCGCCCGCGCGCCATGGTCCCGCCTCCGCCTACCGTGGCCGGCCGGTGAGGCCCGCCATGGCCACGGCTGTCGCCTGCCAACCCGACGGGCACCCTGCCAGCGCCCATTCGGTTACGCCCGCCCGCACCCGTTTTTCCCGCTCAAATGGCCTTATGTGCCACTGGCAGCCATGCCCCACGCCCCTATCCAAAATAAAATAACAAAAATAAAGCTGAGGCACTTACAGGTGGGACCCACCCGCACTGTTCACGTGGATAAGATTGGCTGAGTCAGCTGCTGACTCAGCACCGGGCCCCACCTGTCATGCACACCATGTGAGATGTTGGGTACACTTCTGTGTACCCGTAGCATTTACAGATTACTTTTGTTTATTTAATAATAAATTCAGAAATTGTTTAAATCTTTGATAAATCTTAGAAAATAAATCGTAACTCCGATGAAAAAGTTTTATACATGAAAGTTGCTCAGAAAAAGAGACGAATCCGAATACACGATCCGTTTACCTGTCAGATGCCTCTAACTATCTGAACATGAAACATTTCCCCTCCGGTCATCTGTGTGACACAGGTCCGGAACCGGGAATACATTCCCGGTTGAATTTCCCCTTCACCTATATCGTGTAGCCATACGTTAGGCCACACCCGGCACAACATATTGCCACGTTATGCTTTGTGATGCTATGTTTTCTTTATATTTACTGTTTCTCCCCCCTCTTCTCTCTGGTAGACCCCGAGACCGATGCCGCCCTTGTGATCGACTATGTCGACGACGACCCCCTCCTTGCCAGAGCAACCAGGCAAGCCCCCCTTTGATCATCCCGATATCACCCATTCCACTCTCTCATGCTTGCATTAGATTTTGCTACTGTTATTGTTTGCTCCTATTATGATGCATAGCCTACTTTTGTATATGTTGTTGTACCTTACCTGCTTATCCTAAACTGCTTAGTATAGGTTGGTTAGTGATCCATCAGTGACCCCCACCTTGTCCTTGTTGTCCCTGCTTCATCATCGAAGACCCGATCAACGGGATCGAAGACCAGGCACCGCACATCACTTTCCCCTTAGTTGCTCGACACTACTGGGTTACTATCGAGTGCCGAGGGTGAGATCTCTACAACACTTCTGATGTTAACCCTGTAGTGTAGCTATTCGATCGTGGTCATCGAGGGTGATTCCGCCTTAACCACTTTCGATACGACTCTGTCGTGCAACCCCTCAAGTGTGAACCTCGGGGTAATTCCTCTTACGTTCACCTTGATGATTACATTGAGTGGAATTCACCGGGTGTGATTCCTCGGGTTTTCCCCTTGATGTTTAGACACACAGTTAGTATGATTACTATGACTTTACACTGAACCATGTTACTAAAGACGGGTCGACCCTGAGGGGTACCCGCGCGAGCTTAATTGTGAGTGATGTGGAGACGGGTTGACCTGGAGGGTGCCTGCGAGATAATTACGAGGCGTGGCCGGGCATTCCTAGCCCTTGCCGCGAGTACTCGAGACGGGGCAACGGGGTCACATCTTTCATGAGTCTTTGCTTGTTACCGCGCGTTCTAATCCACTACGATTTGGATATTTGATCCGAGCGGCCTCTGGCCTGATAGCACTAACCATCACGTGGGCATAGTATGGGCGTTCTGCATCGTATGCATCAACCGAAGCTTAATAGACGTCAGCGACTGAGCGGCGCGCGCCGGGTTGGACTGGTAAGCTCCTACCTTTTTAAGGGGGTAGCTAGGTCTGCTCACCGCCGCCGCCAGCGAACGCAGGAGTTCAGGCGATGGCCCATGATCCCTGGGGGCATAGGTTTAGTCCGGTGTGCTGGCCTCTCTATTAAGCCTAGGTCGGGTTGCGGCGTATTGTTTGCCCGAGGCCGGGCATGACCCAGGAAAGTGTGTCCAGCCGGAATTAAGCGAGCGTGGTAGGTAATTTGGTGCACCCCTGCAGGGAAGAAAACATCTATCGATAGCCTATCCTACGGTAACGGACACTTGGAGTTGTATCCCGATCGATACAACTAGAACTGGATACTTGTGATGAGAAATGGATTGTGATGATAACTGGATAGTATGGCTCTGGGGTTGCTTTCTCGCATGGAGTCGAGAAAGGATCTCTGGCCGAGGTTGATAACACTACTACTACTTTACTTTATGCTACTCTATTCCCTCCTGTTGCTGCAAGATGGTGGTTTCCAGAAGATGCTAGTCTTCGGTAGGACTAGGCCTTCTCTCTATTCTAGCATTTCTGCAGCCCAGTCCAAATATACAGCCTTCCTTTGATAATGATGCATATGTAGTGTAGATCCTTGCTTGCGAGTACTTTGGATGAGTACTCACGGTTGCTTTGCTCCCCCTTTTCCCCCTTTCTTGTTCTTTTCGGTTGATGCAACGAGATGTCGGAGCCCAGGAGCCAGATGCTACCGTTAATGCCTACTACTACATGGAGATCGCCGACGACAAGGAGTAGTTAGGAGGCTCCCAGGCAGGAGGCCTTGCCTTTTCGATCGTTGCTACTTTTATGCTAGCCTTCTTAAGGAAAACTTCTCTAACTCATGTCTGTACTCAGATATTGTTGCTTCCGCTAACTCTTGTGTATTCGAGCTTATGTATTCGAGCCCTCAAGGCCCCTGGCTTGTAACATAAAGCTTGTATTATTTTAATTTGTGTCTAGAGTTGTGCTGTGATATGTTCCCGTGAGTCCTTGATCTTGATCATACACATTTGTGTGTATGATTAGTGTATGATTGAATCGAGGGCGTCACAAGTTGGTATCAGAGCCGACTGCCTGTAGGTAGCCCCCTTTCCAACTCCTTGGCCGAAGTCGAGTCTAGTCACTACAAAAACTTTTACTAACATGGATGTGTGTCTCACGGGCCCACATCACCATTGGGTGGTATTAGGATCTTTTATTCCTCTTCTATACTCTGGGACTCTGATCTCTCGTCTATTCGGGTTAAACATTTTACTAAGTCTGACATTAGGATCTCTTACCCACTTTCTCCCGGAGAGCCCCTTCAGTCCAGATGATCGCTTGCTGCTTCAGAAGATTTCAAAGATACTCTCTGATGTTTCCCCGAAACCCTTGTGCCCTTCGCCTTTGCAATTCCATATCACCGATAAACCCCTCTGTATAACTACATACACCTGTCGTTCATATTGTCATCCCAAGTTGATCTTGTTATTACAAGATGCCTAGTAATACTTTCAGGTATTTCGAGAATCCATTGTGCCTGCTACGTTGCAGCTCCTTTTGCGCCTGAATACATGTATGAATAATTCCTCACAATTATCGAGGATTTGTTCATCCCCAATTGTTTAGGTATTTCATAAAAGTCTTCGAAATACCATTGATCTTCCCAAACCCTCAGCAGCCTATTGTTGTTGAAATTCTTGTTTGCTTGCACTATGGTTAATTCCATATTTCTAGTAATCTTCGTTGACATCCTCTGTCACTGTCGTTCCGAGTCCCTTGATCCAATATGTCATGAATGCTCGTAATCCTTAATCAGATCCTAGCATTCATCCTTCCGGCTCAGAATACTCCAAACATGAGCTTGTTCTTGTCAAATCAAACCTTGATTAATTGTCGATCTGTATCGATTAAACTCAATTATCTTTGATCAGAGCCTCTGCTTCAGATCTTCTGATTTGAAAATCGTAATCCCTTTGTATTCAATCTTGGAAGTTATCCAGTTATATCTATAACACGATGCCTTTGCATTCTTTCTTCTTCTGGGTGAGTATCGATACTCACATCAGATCTTTTATGGACCGCCATATCCTTGGTTGGATTATTATCCGACAATGTCCTTCATATTCATTAAACTTGTGAGTTTTGCCCTGACACATAATTCCTTTGGTAAGTTCTATCATTTGCTTTTGTCAACCATGCTCTGCTTTCGAGCTGGTATATTTTAATCTAAAGTTAGTGGTATATGTTCCTAAGATACCCCTACGGGTTGAACCTATGCCTTCCCTAGTCCGTGTGAACTAGAAAGAGATGTGAGTCATATTGTTCTAGTGCTTCACCAGATAAATCATCCGCACTACATATTCTTCGAAAACGAGGAGTGAATGAAAGGTTATGCATTGAAGAAGTGGGAGTCGACCTTGAACATTGTGTTCATGCCCATGGACCCGATGTAGAACTTATCATGGAAGCTGCTCGTAAAAATAATTATTTCCTTGGTACAAGTTCATCTTGTATCTATGGATTGATCCTTTACAATCGTGGTTCCGACCATATCTCCTCCTTGATTCCATTTCCCGGATAAGTTAAAATACTTTCCCTCTACAGATCATTTCACCCGTCCAACCTGTACTCCGATTTACCTTCCGGTATTACCCCTTGTACTTGTTACTGGGAAGTTTAATACCCTATCACCTCATTCTAGCCTGCTCGGCTATATTTTTAACGTGCCAAATTTTAACTGTGCTACATGGTCCTTATGCCCGGAGCAACTTCCGACGACGAGCAAAGCTTACATCGATCTTCTTCATCTTATCATTTCACCTCAAACAAGAAGCTTGATTTCGAGCTTGTGTCGTACCCGTGGTTCCAATAACCTTTCGCTTCATCATTCCTTTGACTTGATGTCATCGCCGATCGATTACATCTTCATGAAATCTCTCAACAAATGTGTCGTGATCATCATCAACATTCTGAGCTCTTCCAGGATATCAATCTAATTCGTGATGAGAACTACCATCCTTGACCCTCGATGATTTGAGTTATCATCGACAACTCCCTTGTCTTCTTTCCAACACATGTTTGATCATGTCTCGGTTATATCTTGGACTCCTTGCTATTCCTGCAATTGTTCCTTGGGTATTTATTGTGATCTTCAACTCCAACCCCTACTTGTAACACCATGTTAATGCTACCTCGAAGCATGGCTAAGGTATTTCGTATATCAACAAGAACATTGGAAGCACATTGTCGAATGTTTCTTGATCTATTATCCAAACACCATTGTATGGGTAATATCATGATTCTTCCCTCGCCCCGTTATCTAAATGCTTTTGAATTTGCTGTTGTATCATGTATATACGTCTCCGCTTCCCCTTGGGAAGGATATACTCCCAATCCTGGTGTGTGAACACGTTTTCCTTTCCAATGTTCTGATTAATCTAATGATCACCTTTTCTTTTCCATTGTTTTGTTTAACCTTTCTGGTGGTTTATGAGATCTAAGCAGTAATAGTTCCTTGCTTATGAAAACACCTCGGTGTACAATTTGTCAGTAAGACCTTGTTATTATTGTTGTTGACATTCCGGTAACCATCGATGGACAAGAACTTTGCCTATTGGTCCGCCTCGTTCAACGAGCAGGAAAATAGTTCTCTCCGTCCCTCGCCCTTGGTACCAATGTTGTTGACAACATAACTGATAGTCTATCATCTGACATGCCTTGCTATCGGCCCCCTTTCTACTTTTAACCCACATGGTGGGCTCATACCTGATTCCACAGGATCGGAACTGACTCTCCCAGATATCTTTGATTCCGAAATATTCTTGCATTTGGCTTCGTATCATGTCACGGGCCACCTTTCGAGAGATGATCTGTTCCTGATGCTCTGGACCCCTTCCTCACACTTTGTTCAGGTATCAATCGTTTGTCCTCTCGATGTTTATTAAGTTTCAACTCGAGAGATACTTCTGCCTCATTCCCTGAATTGTTCACCAGATAATTAACCCTATAAATTGCCTCCTGGTTACTCTTTACTTCCCCACTTAAATCTCGGGACGAGATTTCTTGTAGTGGAGGAGACTTGTTACATCCCCAGCATCACACTACAGTAATCTCCCCCTAATAAAGGTCATGTCATCATGATCATCATGCCAAAATGCCACATGTCCAAAATCTGCTTCAAATTCAAATTCAAATTGCATGTCAAATATTTGCTTCTTCTTTCATGCAATCAAAATAGTTCACAATATGACAAATATTCTCTAAGTATTTTTCATGTTAAAACCAAAATCTTTGGAGTTCCCAAATTGCCCCTAGAAATTAATTAGTGTTCCAGCAACATTTAAATGTGCCTTTCCCAATTTCCAAAATTCCTAGTCAAATCCTCTTGCCTCCAAACTATTTGTGGCAATACCTAAAAATGTGGAGGAATTAATGGGCCAAGTCCCATATTTTTCCTTAATCCTTTGGATGCTCAAATAAATCTTTTTCTCGCTCTATTTTAAGTTAAAGAAAAGAACTAAAAGAAAGAGAGGAGGTGAGAGAGAGAAAGCCCACCTGGGCCGGCCCAACTACCCCCCCCCCCGCACCAGGTCGGCCACCCCAAAGGCCAGGCCCGGCCTACCCTCCCCGTCCTATTCCTCGCTACATGGAGGGGGGAATCGTGGATGCCTCTCATGCCCGCCACGGCCTCGACATGTTGCCGTGGCGGCCATCCCGCACCTCTCCGTCGTTTCCCCCGCGCGTATAAAGACCTCCCCGGCTCATCGACGAACCCAAGCTCTTTTCCCCTACCCCCTCTCTGCTTCGATTTGGGCGGATGCCCGAGCGCCACCATCGCCGCCGTTCGCCGTAGCCGCGGCCACCGTCACCCATACGCCGCTCCGTCAAGTCCAGGAGCTCTGGCATGGTCCTCCTCTTCTTCCTCGCCGCTGGATCAGGGTCGGGACGCGTCACCACCGTCGCCCGCGTTGTTCCCCTTCGTCGGACGCCGCCTCTGATTCATCATCGACCCCCTACCGTCGCTGCAACCCCGCCTCCCCGAGCATGCTGCCGCCCCCCCCCCCTACAGCTCCGCCGTGAGCATCTCTTCGTCCTCCTCTCTGCTGGTCTTGCGGTGCCCAGTAGGCCGTTCCCCGCCGTCACCATGTATTGGCCCGCCCGAAGCTCCGCTGCCGCTCTATGACCGCAGCCCCCTCCGCCCTGCTGATTGCATCCGTCTGCGCCGCGCTTCCCCTGCTCGTCGTCCGCGCCCGGGGCATGCCCCACGTCCACACCACAGGCTCACCTGGCCCGCGCGCACAGCCACGCGGTCCCGCCGAAGCCGCCCAGACGCGTTGTGCTGATACGGCTCAAAGCGCTCCTCGCACCCGCACCTAGGCGCCCTGTCGCCCTCGCCGCTCGCCCCTCCTCTGCTGCCGCTATTCGCGCCAAGACTCCACCGCAGCCTCGCCTCGCCTGCTGCCCCAACTCACCTCGCTCCCGCCGCCCGCGCGCCATGGTCCCGCCTCTGCCTACCGTGGCCGGCCGGTGGGGCCCGCCGTGGCCACGGCCGTTGCCCGCCAACCTGACGGGCACCTCGCCAGTGCCCGTTCGGTTACTGAAAGTGCGTTATATCGACTAGAGGGGGGTGAATAGGCGATTTTTATGAATTCTTCACTGAGGAATTTTCCTGTGAGGAAATTCCTTAGCGAAGAACTACTTGCAGCGGAATAAGTACTCAGAAGTAAGCATAACAGAATACAGGCATGGTCATCATGATGAAATGAAGACAAGCACAGAGTACAGAAAGCGTAATCACGGGATAACACAAGATGAAGACAAACAGGCTAAAGAAATTGAACTGAGGAAATTGAGAAAGTCTTAAGTCAAAGTCTTCAAACACAGATATGATGAAGCACTTAACACATTAATGAGGAAATGAAAGAGTTGAGGAAATAGAACCAGTAAGGTTGGTGAAGACAATGATTTGGTAGACCAGTTCGAACTGATGTCTTAGTTGTACATCTGGTTGGAGCGGCTGAGTATTTAAACTCGAGGACACACAGTCCCGGACACCTAGTCCTGAGCACGCAGCTCAGGACACCAAGTCCTCACCGTATTCTCCTTGAAATAAGGTCACACAGACCTTGTCCAATCACTCGTGGTAAGTCTTCAGGCGACTTCCAAACCTTCACAAACTCGGTCACTCGGCGATCCACAATTCCTCTTTGATGCTCTAGACCATGACGCCTAACCGTCTGGAAGAAGCACAGTCTTCAAAGGTAACAAGCGTCGGATCCACGCAGGATCAATCTCTTCAGTGATGCTCAATCACTTTGGGTTTGTAGGTGTTTGGGTTTGGGTTTTCCTCACTTGATGATTTTCACTCAAAGTCCTTGGAGGATGGGATGCTCTCAATTGTCAAGTGTCAGTTTTTCTCGGAGAAGCCAACCAGCTAGTGGTTGTAGGGGGCGGCTATTTATAGCCTAGGGAGCAGCCCGACATGATAAGACATAAATGCCCTTCAATGATATGACCGTTAGGTGGATAAGATATTTTGGGATAGTCTGGCGAAGACAAAGAACTTGGTCGGAAATTTGAGGTTCAAATTCCGCAGGGCTATCATGTTCCTCACTGTGTAGGCAATCCGCACTGGCGAATTCCTAACTCCTCAGTCAGAACAAATTCCTCAGCGACCAGAAGAACTTCGTCTCTGTCACTAAAGAAATTGACTGGACTGTATGAGATTTCCAATGGCTTCACTCGAAGGGATTGGTAGGTGTAGGATTTTGAGTTGAGCATCACATAGAAATTTTTCCTTAGTATTTCCTCAACCCCCTTTAACAGTACGGTGTTTCCTATGACTCAAGAAAGAGAAAATGAAACTACGAAAACAAAAGTCTTCACGCTTCATGTTCCTCAAATGAATACCAAGTCTTCAAGGTCACACCAATTTCTTCACTTTCAAAGTCTTCAGAAAGTCTTCAGAATACCAAAGTCTTCAGTCGAAGATCTTCATTTTTAGGGGTCGACTTTCTCTGTAAATATCAAACTCCTCATAGACTTATAGACCTGTGTACACTCATAAACGCATTAGACCCTTAACCTATAAGTCTTCAATACACCAAAATCACTGAGGGGCACTAGATGCACTTACAATCTCCCCCTTTTTGGTGATTGATGACAATATAGGTTAAGTTTTCAACGGGGATAAACATATGAAGTGTAAATACTGATATTGAGGAATATGATTGCAAGATATAGAAGAACTCCCCCTGAAGATGTGCATGGTGAGGAATTTGCTTTTGAGGCAATGCACACTTGAAGAGTTGAATCATGGAGATCTCCCCCTATATCTTGTAATTCATACATGCATTTGACATATAGTATGAAGAATTTGAAAATGCATGATGAAATATGGTGACTGATGTAATTCAGCATGCGTGTATTAACATATAACGAGGAATAAGCATGCAGAGGAACACATCAAAAGTATCAGAGCACCATCGGGTTTAAGATTACAACTCGATCCAATAAAGTTTCAGAAGAGCGAGAGTTGTAACTTAGCAAAAAAAATGCCCATATAATAGACCCGCTTGAAGACTAACTCAACTTTCTCCCCCTTTGTCATCGAATGACCAAAAGGATCAAAAATGAGGACTAACGCCCCTGAAGAATATCAAGTTGATGGAGGAGCGCCAGCGTTGTCGGGGTCGTTTGTCGTAGTAGGACCTGCCGCAGTGTCGTCCAAATCTTTATGTTCATCAGTGTCGCGCGATGAAGAATAGGAGTTGGCCACCAAGGAAGAAACCTTGACCTTCTTGTATTTCTTCGGAGGTGGTGCAGACCAGTCAAATTCTTCCTTGAGACCCATTTTCTTCGGATCTTCTTCGCTGTAGACATGAGACAAAACAGCCCAGGTACGGGTGAAGGTTTCATGGAGCTAGTACTGATTTTTCTTCACTTTGTTATGGGTTGAGGTCATGTTGTGAAGAATTGAACCAAACTGATGCTTGACCCATTTATGATTGCGATCAACCTTCTGATGAAGACTGAGGAGAAGCTCATTGTCAGTCATCACCCTGGGTGCTGTAGCTTGAGGATTTTGCTTGGCAGTGTTGGCGGCAGAGTCATGAGTGGCAGAGTCATCATTGGTGGAGTAGGATGCAGCCTTGAGAAATTAACCATCCAATGGACGAATGTCTTCATCTATCACAGCAGTTGCCTTGCCTTTATCATCAGCTGAGGAAAATGTCGTTTGAGGACTTCAATCGGAGGCAAGTAGCTGCAGTGGTTCAGAGTGTCAGCCTTGTAATTGAGTGAAGACCTTGTCCTGATGAATCTCATAATCCATGGTGCATAAGGCTTCAGCTCAAATGGTGACATAGCAATATTGGCCAGAGTCCTCATGAAGAAATCATGGAAGTTGACGGGAACGCCATGAATGATATTGAAAAGCATATTCTTCATGATGCCAACGACTTCTTCATCATTTGAGTCGTGGCATTTGATAGGACTCATTGTCTTTGACAGAATGCGATAAACAGTCCGAGGCACATACAGTAATTCCTTGCCGAGGAATTTGGTTCGAGGGGCCTGCCCTGGCTTCAAAGGCTTCATCAAGACTTGCATGTAATGATTTGTAAGCTCAGTTCATCAGAGACGCAACAAGCACCGCCAAGGGAGGATCGAGTGGGAGGGCGAAGCAATTCGATTGTTGGTGCCTTGTAGTGAGTATTTTCTGACATCCAGTCTAGCACCCATGAGTTCACATCTTCAAAATCTCCTGTGATGTGCAGCGTCGCATAGAACTGAAGAATGAGTTCTTCATTCCAATCACATATGTCAGTGCAGAAATTTAACAATCCAGCGTCATGAAGAACACTGTGGACTGGCTCGAAGCCCGACAGAGATTCCATGTCCACATGAGGAATGTGTGCATGATCGAAGACTTTGTCTTTGTTGAACAACACTGAGGAATATAAATTGGCCTGGCTGGTCATCCAGAAACGCCTCTTCCTTATGCGAGCAGAATCATAGGGGTTGTAATCTGTGAAGAACACATGCTCGCTGAAGAAATCTTTAGCCTTGAACTTTTTCTTGCGTAAGAATGGATCCTTTGGTTTGGACAGAGGAGTGTCAGTGAGTTGCATCACAACCTCAGGAATCGCAATCTCAGGTTCTTCATGCTGAGGAATTTCTGGTTCCTCTTCAGTTGCAGTCTGCGTTGTCATATGATCAGCAGCAGCAGGTTCTTCAGCACTAATGGCTGGAATTTCTTCATGCATAGACGAGGTGGGGTGAGTTTCTTCAGAGCCCATTTGAACGGTTGGTGCAGGGGACTGAGGAATTTGCTGTAAAGGGGTGAAGAGTGGAGAATTTGGGTGCTAACTTTCCCAAAAGTCATCATTCAGCACTGGCGTAGTGCACCCAATATCCACGTCTTCATCTTCAATTTCTTCAACGCCAGCCTCTTCAGCTGTGAACTGAGGCATTGGCGAGGAAACAACTGGTGTTGAAGGGATCGTATCCACTTCAATTTCTTCATCATGTAAGTGCATCTAGTGCCCCTTAGTGATTTTGGTGTATTGAAGACTTATAGGTTAAGGGACTAATGTGTTTATGAGTATACACAGGTCTATAAGTCTATGAGGAGTTTGATATTTACAGAGAAAGTCGAACCCTCTAAAATGAAGTTCTTCGATCAAGACTTTGATATTCAAGACTTTCAAGACTTTGAAAGTGAAGAAGTTGGTGTGACCTTGAAGACTTGGTATTCATTTGAGGAACATGAAGCGTGAAGACTTTTGTTTTCGTAGTTTCATTTTCTCTTTCTTGAGTCATAGGAAACACCGTCATCGTTAAAGGGGGTCGAGGAAATACTAAGGAAAATTTTCCATGTGATGCTCAACTCAAAATCCTACACCTACCAATCCTTCGAGTGAAGCCTTTGAAATCTCATACAGTTCGATCAATTTTTTCAAAGGATGAGACGAAGTTCTTATGGTCGCTGAGGAATTTTTTCTGACTGAGGAGTTAGGAATTCGCCAGTGCGGATTGCCTACATAGTGAGGAATATGATAGCCCTGAGGAATTTGAGAGTCAAATTTCCGACCGTTGTTGTGCTGCGCGCCAGCTGTTTCAAAATATCTTATCCACCTAACGGTCATAACATTGAAGGGCATTTATGTCTTATCATGTCAGGTTGCTCCCTAGGCTATAAATAGCTGCCCCCTACAACCACTAGCTGGTTGGCTGCTCCGAGAGAACTTGACACTTGTCATTTGAGAGCAACCCATCCTCCGAGGACTTTGAGCAAAAATCATCGAGTGAGGAAAAACCCCAAAACCAAAACCCTACAAACCCAAAGTGATTGAGCATCATCAAGAGATTGATCCCGTGGATCCGACGCTTGTTACCTTTGAAGACTGTGCTTCTTCCAGACGGTTAGGCGCCATGGTCTAGAGCATCCAAGAGGAATTG
This sequence comes from Aegilops longissima, assembly GCA_021605205.1. Lineage (NCBI taxonomy): Eukaryota > Viridiplantae > Streptophyta > Magnoliopsida > Poales > Poaceae > Aegilops > Aegilops longissima. The sequence continues at coordinate 124,648,995 of CM038676.1, forward strand.
TGGATCGCCGAGTGACCAAGTCTGTGAAGGTTTGGAAGTCGCTCAAGACTTACCACGAGTGATTGGACGAGGTCTGTGTGACCTTAGTTCAAGGAGAATACGGTGAGGACTTGGTGTCCTAAGATGCGTGCTTCACGATCGGGTGCCCGGACTGTGTGTCCTCGAGTTTAAATACTCACCGCCCAACCCAGACGCATAACCGAGACAGCAGTTTGAACTGGTCTACCAAATCATTGTCTTCACCAACCTAACTGGTTCTATTTCCTCAACTCTTTCATTTCCTCATTACTGTGTTGAGTGTTCGTTCAATTTCTCAATTTCCTCAATTCAATTTCCTCAATTTCCTCAATTTCCTCAATTTCCTCAATTCATTTTCTCATGACTTTGACTGAAGACTTCCTCAATTTCCTCAGTTCAATTTCTTCAGTCTGTTTGTCTTCATCTTGTGTTATCCTGTGTTTACGCTTTCTGTACTCTTTGATTGTCTTCATTTCATCATGATGACCATGCCCGCATTCTCTTATGCTTACTTCTGAGTACTTATTCCGCTGCAAGTAGTTCTTCACTTAGGAATTTCCTCACCGGCAAATTCCTCACTGAAGAATTCATAAAAATCGCCTATTCACCCCCCCTCTAGTTGATATAACGCACTTTCAATTGGTACCAGAGCAAGGTACTCCTTTGTTCTGTGTTATTTTGGTTTAACCACCTGGAGTTTTAGTTATGTCGACCGCAGGTATGAAGAAAGTGACATGCCCTATCTTTGAAGGTCATGATTATCCCAAGTGAAAGGCCATGATGAGGAAGCGCCTCATGGCATTGGACAGCGAGCTGTGGACCGTCACTAAAATTGGTCTTACTGATCTGTGCAAGACGGCGAACGCAGATGATATTCGCAAGTACACTCGACTTGACATCATGGTGAAGGATATCATCTGTTCCTGCCTATCTAGAGATGAATTCAAGCGCATTATGCATCTTTGCAATGCGAAGCTTATCTGGGACCGAATCTCTGACGCCTATGAAGGTCATCGAACCCGTCATGATCCTTGGTTTGTGGACTTCAAGGAATCTCTCAATACGATGACTTTCGAACCAGAACCATCATATTCCGCCTCATGTCTCATGGCAAAGGGTGACAAGGTAACCGAATGTTCCTCATCCGAGTTTAGTGACGATGAATCTGATGATGATGGATCTGATGATGATGGATCTGATGATGATATTGAACTGAGCTATACCAAACTAGTCTGCATTGCCACTAAACAACAAACGGCCTTGGGAAAGGTTCAAAACTTGTTAGGCAAAAGTGATGATATGTTGGGTGAAGAAATGGATCGCACTAAAGCCCTGACTGAAAATCTTCAGAGACTTCAGTCTAGGTTTGACAGCCTTCAAGGTCATCATAACACTCTCTTGTCTGATCATGAGAAACTTTCTTATGAATTTCTTCAAAGAAAGCAAGATCTTGAGAAGCTAAGAGTGAGTTATGAAGATCTTCAGACGGAGCGCGATTCATTGCTAGCTCAACAAATCAGCGCTTCTCAGGAAGAATTTGTTCCTCCATGCTTAAAGTGCATTGAACGTGAATCTGCTAATTCTTCACTGAATGTTCAAATGCTTCAACTGTTACAAATTCTTCACCTGCCTCTGCTATCACTAATTCCTCATCCGAGGACATTGCTAGTATCACCGACAATGCAGGGTTGAAGGAATTGTACATGACAGCATGTACAAAAGCCTCAAAGGGCATCGACTCTTTGTGATGTGCTTAAAAGCAGATCCTCAATAGGAACCCTAGGAAAGAGGGTATTGCCTTTGAGAGGAAACTCAATGTTGATGGAACATATTGAAGCCCGAGCAGTACCCCAAAACCTCATGGGTTGCTGCAAAGGGACCTCCATTGATCCATCTAACTTATCTGGCTTTACATGTGAATCTCCTCATTCTTCCGATGAGTCATTTGACTCCAACTATAAACTGTTCAAAAATCAGAATGGTGAAGTATTTGCTAGATATGTTGGCACTAACTGCAGGAACGGTTCCCCTATGAAGAAAATCTGGGTTCCCAAGAAGTGCCTTGAAAGTCTTCAGGTGAATGTCCTCATGACACCACCTGTGAAGAATAGGAACCCCAGATCAAACTCTTCATATGGACCAAATTCTTCATATGGATCCAAGTCCTCAGATGGACCAAATTCCTCAAAAGGATCAAAGTCCTCATATGATTATCATCGTGCTATCAAATCTGTTTCGCAGGGTAGAGCTAAGGGCTATGAATATGTGCATTATTCTTCAAACCAATATGTTCATAAGTCCTCGAAGAATTTCTCTGCTTATTCATATGCTTACCCTAACCTCTCTTATGTGAAACGAAATGGATTGGCTTCTATACCACCATTCTCATATGGAGCTTGTAGAGTGATGAAATCTTTGCCACCCCTTCGATGTGGGTGGTGAAGAAAAGAACTAATCTCTTCTCAGGTCAGCCTCCAGACGTGCTTTAACGCCTCAAGAATTTGTGGGGGCACGACAAAATGCTCGGAAGGACGCAGACTAATCATGAAGAAATGAACTTTCATTTCACACGCCCTCATATCGCTTATCTGTTATAACGCTCGATGAAATTCATCTCGATGAAATTGATATCATATTCTTCAATCGATGAAGTATATGAGATCGTAAGTTGCACTAATTCATCTCGCAGGATGATCAACCCAAAGCCAATAAGTGGGTCCTCGATAGTGGATGTACAAATCCATATTTGGTGACAAGAATCTATTGATGGATGCTCCTTATCACCGTCACATCTGAAGCATATCATCTTTGGCCGACAAAGGCAAAAGTCGTATTGGGTCTTGGTAAGGTTGCGATCTCTAAGGACATACACATGGACAAAGTCATGCTTGTTGAGTCCTTATGATACAACCTCATGTCATCTCAATGTTTTGTGATCTTGATATGGTTGTTGTCTTTGGCAAGTATCGTTGTGTTGTGATCATGGAAGTGACAATTCCAAAGTCTTCAAGGCTTTAGGAGAGGAGACTTGTATATTGTTGATTTCTCTGTGACCACAACCAGCCGTGTGTCTACTTGCAAAAGCTTCGTAAGGCTGGCTATGGCATCGACGACTTGGTCACGCATCATGAGGAATTTACACGCTTGCGAAGAAGAAGCATGTCATTGGCATTGAGAATGTCAAATTCCTCAAGGATCACTTGTGTGGAGCTTGTGAAGCTAGAAAATGACCAAGGCCAAGCATCCAAAAAGACTATCATGACCACTACTCGTCCCTTGAATTGCTTCACATGGACCTCTTTGGTCCTAATCATTGCTCAGCGATCACTAATGATGCATCTCTATATGGCTTTGTTATTGTTGATGATTACTCTCGTTACACATGGGTACACATTGTTACTTACAAACATGAAGTGCAGGAAGTCTTCAAACGATTTTCCTCGAGGGCTTCAACTAACTTTGGTGTGAAGATCAGGCACATCAGGAGTGACAATGGAACTGATTTCAAGAATTCCGGTCTTGATGCCTATCTTGATGAACTTGGTATTACTCATGAGTTATCTGCTCCCTATACTCCTCAGCAAAATGGCGTCGTGGAGCGCAAGAACAGAACTCTTGTTGAGATGGCTTGCACTATGCTTGATGAATACAAAACGCCTCATCGTTTTTGGATTGATGCAATTGATACCGCGTGCCACATCATCAACAGAGTATATCTTCACAAATTCTTCAAGAAGACTGCCTATGAACTCCTCACCGACAAGAAACCCAATGTGAGTTATTTCAAAGTCTTTGGTGCTAAATGCTGGATTAGAGATCCTCATCACAATGCTAAATTTGCACCGAAAGCACATGAAGGTTTTATGCCTAGTTACAGAAAGGACTCGCACACCTACAGAGTCTTCAACAATGTTCTTTACAAGATTGTTGAAACTGTTGATGTGCGGTTCGATGAGATTAATGGCTCGCAAAGAGAGCACCTACCTTCTGTGGTAGATGAACCAGCACCTGAGGAATCTATCAAGTTCAAGGCAACTGAGGATGTAACTCCTGTTGAAGAATCTGCTGAAGAATTCATTCCAGAACGCGAAGAACGTCGAGCTGATGCACCTGAAGATAATGCTGAAGAAAATGGTGGTGAAGAAAATGCTGATCAAATTCCTCACGACAACCAGCTCATCGTCGCGTTGCAAAAGAAGTGCAAGTTGACAAGATCATCGATGACATTGAAGCACCAGGTCCTCTCACACGCTCAAAAGCTTCACATTTATCTAACTTTTGTGGGAACTATGCTTTTGTCTCTATCACAGAGCCCACTAAGGTAGATGAAGCATTTCTGGAGCCTGAGTGGATTCGGGCAATGCAAGAAGAATTACATCAGTTCGAGCTCAACAATGTCTGGGAACTGGTCAAACGTCCAGATCCTCGCAACCATAATATCATTGGCACAAAGTGGATCTACCGCACAAGCAAGATGAAAATGGCCTTGTGGTGAGGAATAAGGCACGACTTGTAGCTCAAGGCTAAACACAGGTTGAAGGAATTGATTTCGATGAAACTTTTGCACCTGTTGCTAGACTTGAGGCTATCCGCATATTACTTGCCTATGCTAACCATCACAATATCACTTTATATCAAATGGATGTGAAAAGTGCATTCCTCAATGGTAAGCTTGAGGAAGAAGTATATGTTGCTCAACCCCGTGTTTTGAAGATCCAAAGAATCGACAAAGTCTTCAGACTCAACAAGGCCCTCTATGGTCTCAAACAAGCCCCACGGGCGTGGTATGATACATTGAAGGAATTCTTCGTGAAGAATGGCTTCACACCCGGTTCACTCGACCCTACTCTCTTTACTAAATCATATGATGGTGAACTGTTTGTGTGCCAAATATATGTTGATGATATTATCTTGGTTGTACTGACCAATGTTATAGTGATGAATTTGCCTATAAGATGAGTGAAGAATATCAAATGTCTATGATGGGAGAGTTGAAATTCTTCTTAGGTCTCCAAATTCGTCAACAACACAATGGCATATTCATATCTCGGAGAAATACCGAAAGATGTCCTCAAGAAATTCGCATGCAAGATTGCAAAAGCGTCAAAATTCCTATGCCCACAAATGGCCATCTATGCCTCGATGAAAATGGTATTGACTTCGATCACAAGGTATACCGCCCATGATTGGTTCTCTATTGTACTTATGTGCATCTAGGCGAGATATAATGCTTAGTGTTTGCATGTGTGCCCGATTTCAAGCTACACCAAGGAATCACACCATAAAGGCTGTGAAGCATATTCTTCGATATCTAGCTCACACACCAACACTAGGATTATGGTACCCCAAGGGATCTACTTTTGATCTCATTGGATATTCACACCATAAGGCTGTGAAGCATATTCTTCGATATCTAGCTCACACACCAACACTAGGATTATGGTACCCTAGTGCTCTACTTTTGATCTCATTGATATTCCGACTGACTATCTTTGGTGATCGTGTGGACCACAAGTCAACATCTGGTACTTGTCATTTCTCGGACGATCTTTAGTCCGTTGGTCCTCAAGAAAGAATTGCGATCACCGCTTCATCGGAAGCTGAATACATTCTTCTTGGCTCTTGTTGTGCTCAATTGTTGTGGATGAAGCAAACTCTCAAGGACTATGGCATCAACGTGAGGAATGTGCCTCTCTCGTGACAATGAGAGTTCCATAAAGATTGCTCACAACCAGTTCAAGCACTCAAGACAAAGCACATTCAAATTCGCCATCATTTTCTTCGTGATCATGTGTTGAAGGGCTTACATCTCCATCGAGCATGTGAAGATCAAGAACAGCTAGCCGATATCTTCACTAAGCCCTTGGATGAGAAGAGATTTAGCAAGTTGTGTGAGCTAAATATCTTAGAATCTTGAATGTTCTTTGAAAAGGACACATCCCGACACTTATGCAAAATTGATGACTTAGATGTGCAACACATGAAGAAACGTTTTTCTTCAATCAATGAAGAATAACTCTCTAAGTGTGAAGAAATTAATGAAGAATTTGATTCTCAGAATGTAACATCCCAAATTTCCTATTTGGAATGTTTTACAATTATAGCTAAGCATCTATGCATTCTGTTTGAATTTGAGTGTCATTTGAAGTTTCTGAAGTTTTTGAGTTTTGGAATTTGAATTCAAACTTTGGGAAGTGGGAATCATTTCAAAAAACTATGCCTGATAAATCCTTGAGCAAAAGTATGAGAGGAGTAAACGTGACACTCCAAAAATATCAGAGGAAAACAATGCCAAAAGTTTTGAATTCAAATTTGAGTTTTATTTGAATTTGGAAAAAAATGAATTTTTATAAACTTTGGATTTTGCCCCTGGAAAAAAGTTCAAATGATAGGAAATATTCCCCTGATCATTTTGATATATATATGTCTTATATAAATATTTATATTTCTCTCTGTTTTTATTTTTCAAAAAGAATTAAAATAGAAAAATAAAAATGCTGCACACTACCAGCCGACTGGCCCACCAAGACTGGGTCACCACTCACCGCCCACATGGTGGCAGCCCATCTGGCCAACCGACGGCCCAATGAGCCAGCCCATCTCCCCCGCCCAAAACCTCTCTCCGCTTGGTCGGCCGATCACACCGCCACCCTCTCCTCACTACCAAAGGGCCCCACCTCCCTCAACCTCGCGCACGCCACCTCGCGCCGCCATCGCCGGATCCTCAAGGATCCGGATTCGATCCTCCCGATTCACCCCGTGCGCAACTCGTCGCCCCTATAAGTACCCTCCTCGCACCCCATTCCCCCCTCGCCTCGCGGACCTCCCCTCTCCTCACGCTCGCGGAGTTGCGAACCCCGCCGCCGCCATTCACCTCGCCGTCGTCGCCTAGCCCACCCCGAGCTCTGCTGACTCCACCAGACGGACCCCGAGCCCGTCAAGACTCCGCCGGAGCCCTCCGCCGACGCCCGACCACCGAGACGTCGGGACACTCGCCGCCCGAGCCGCGGCGCCGTCGAACTCCGGTAAGCGGAGCTTCTCTCCTGTCGGCAGATTAGAGTAGGGGTACCCTAGTACCCGAACTCGCACGGACAGTTGCAGCGCCCACGGCCGGGCCGGCTTGATGGCCGCTAAGATCAGCGGCTCCTTTGGAGCCATTCAAGAACGGCAGTTAAGACCCCGGCAAGAGGAGCTTGCCGGGAAGGCCACTCAAGGCCAAAGGAACGAGGCCCCGGCAAGAGGAGCTTGCCAGGAAGGCTTGGCGGGCGCTAAACCCCCAAGCGCGACAAGGTTCTCACCGCGGCAAGGCGCTTGCCGGGGCGGGTGACCTCTCTTCCTCTCCGCTCCAGCTCACCCGCCAACGTGTCACCACGGGCTCCCCTGGCAATCTGGCGTGTCGGTGGGCTGTGCAGCCAATGGGAGTAGCGATAAACAGCACGACAACCCACCATCGGGCGGACGGAGGCGCACTTAACGGTCCTGTTACACTGTTCGGGCGGCCGAGACAGGCATTGATGACCCTTGTCCCTTGCCGTCGAGTTAGGTATAGATTATCGTGACACCGTATAAAGCGGTGTACCTACCTAAGTTTTTACCATTGTAACCTTGTCTATTTGCCACATGTGGTAACCCCTTGTGCCTATAAAAGGAGGTCCAAGGGCAACGTAGGGGAGGTTCGGCTGGTTTTCGGTCCAGCTCCAGCTTAGTTCATCACATCCAGGCTAGGTTTTGTAGCCCGCATTGCTCCCTAGCAAGAACACCAGATAATCCACAAAGCAGCGAGGGAGTATTATCTCTCCGAGAGCTCGAAGCTGGGTAAAACCTCTCGGCGCATCGCCTCGACTCCGCCTTTGTGCAGTCTCCGCCCCCTCCGAACCACAAAGGGACCCAGGTCCCGTAGGTGCTCGTGGGGCACGATCAGCTCTTCCCCCCGACACTCCCCCGTCCGATCTAGCCCCGACGGTCCAGATTAGAACCCCCCCGAAGGGGTATGTTCTTTTTATAAAACCCGGTTCGGTCCGGTTTAGTCCGGTTTAATTTTAATTTAGGGTTTTATTTTTAGATCGGTCCGATTAGTTTAAACCCTAGGCCCGTTTTAGTTATATTACGCTCAGTGCGTAGGTTAGGCCCATTTAGCCGTTTTTCTTTATTTTTGTTTTTCTGTTTTAACAGAATAGTTCCAGATTTGAAAAATTCATATCTTTTATTCTACTTAATATTTTTAGGTGATTCTTTTTTTGTTGGTTTGCAAAATTCTTATAGTTTCTGTAGAAAATATAATTAGCTATGTTAAAATTATTTAGAATAGCTTTATTTTAGTTTTAGACAGAATAGTAAATCTGCCATAAAATGAGTTAGGAAAATTATTTTTGGGTGATTCTTTTTGTCCCAACTTTGTTTTGACATTGCCTAACCGTAGGAATTAATTTGGTTATTTTAGGATTAATAAAAATAATTTCTAGAAGAATCTTGTTTTTCTTAACTAATTAACTAGCTACTGTTTTTATATTATTTTAATTAGCAAATAAATTTATTTTTCACATGTGATTGATTATTCTAGGTTAGTTTCTGTCACCTTATAGGATGAACTTTTATTTATAATTAATAAAACTTTTATTTTATTTTTCTTAATAGAATTTGAATTAGGCCTAATAGGAGTTTTATAATAGCTTTTAAGTTAATTCTTTTTGCTCCTAGTTGCTTAATGCATTCTATTCTGTTAAGTTAACAAAACCCATGATTAGGTTATGTTGAGAAAATTTTGTTATGTAAAACTATTTCTAGTGTTGCTTGAAGTAGGAAAACCTTGAGTTGGATTTCTTGAGTTTCCCTTTGGTTTTGATTGGTTGTTTTGGTGTGTTATGTTGTTATGCTATTGTGTTATGTGGTCATATGCTATATGCTTATTGTGATTATTGTTTGTCTCGGTAGAGTTTCCTGAGTGCTGAAGCTTGCTACTACGAGTCCTTAGCTCACGAGGATCATCAAGCAAGGCAAGTCTTGATCATGTTATTTTCAATACCTATGATTTTGTGCATTAGAAATTATACCACCCCACCATGCATGCAGAGTTGAAATTTTGAAGTTATTAATCTTGAGTAGTATCATGTGGTAGGATGAACCAATCCCCTTGTTACCATGACCCGGGACGAAGTAGTTTATTTTGCTATGCTCAGAGCGGGTTTGGTTGAGTGAAATTCATAAGCAAGATGTGAGAGTCAATGATGATGACAACCCCATGAACTACAAGATCAAGATGGACTTGAATTCACTCATGGGTGGAGGGCGGTTGACGGGCACCTGGAGAACCCAAGTGGTTGGCGGGATGCATGGAGAAGCGCCATGACATCTTGCGGAAAGCTTCACCCAGCCACGAAGAGACGGATGGATGCCCCATTGACCGGAGCTTACATGCAGCCGCAAGCCATTATGGGCTCGCTGGGTTAACCTTAGTAGTGACGCTGGCGGACGGTACTACGAGATGTAGAAGAACGGTAGGATTGGATGGGTACGGCGGTGGCGTAAGAACTCTTCGAAGACCCTGTTTATTCATCCCGTCTTCAAACACTCGAAGTGCGAAGACTTAAAAGGAGGGAATGATTCTTGCGGGTAAAGTGCATAAACCTCCGCAGAGTTAAAGATCTAATCGATTAGCCGTGTCCCTGTTATTGGACAATTTGAGCCTCCGAACTTGGAAGTATTCGAAATCTCAACACTAAAACTAATAAATTAATTTGAGGGGTTATGACTTAATAATTTGGGAATGAGACATTGGTTGGCGGAACCATCTCAATAACTACCAACAATTTTGTAGTATTTGCAAGCAAGTCCTTTGTAGTAGGAAAAACTGGCTTTTCGCAAAATGATGAAACTTAGAGCCCCACGTACCAAAATGCATATAGTGTTAGAAATTTTATTATTGTTATTCTCTCTTCATGACTTGCCAGCTTATTCAAAAGCTGACCTACACGGCTGCAACGCCTTATGTTGCGTAGATTTATTCCGATCGGGGAGTGAGGCTCCGCTCCGCGCTTAGCGATTGCCCTTTGAGTCGGATGGACTCGCTATTTCGCTCACGCTTCCGCAGCTTTAGTAGTTTATTTCTCATGAGTTGGCCTTTGGTCAATTTATTCTATTGTAATAAAGACTCTATATGAGAATCGTGTAATAAATTCAGGTGTGATTGAACTTTGATTATTTCATTGATGTCTTGTGAGTACCAAAGATGATCTCTGGATGTATGCATACCACGAGATTTGACCGATTTTGGGTCGGTCGCTACTGAGATGGTATCGAGCACACACTGACCGTAGGACGTAACCCCTAGGATCGGAAAGCCATAGGAAGAGGCTATTTACTTTATATTCTTATCATTCCGTAATTCTCCCTGTTCAATTTCGACTCCTCTCCGATTTTCAACATTCTAGATGGCGTTGAGTTCACCCCGCTTTTGCTACGGAGTTTTGCCGGCCCGATGAGACGATGCCCTTGGCAGAAGCTGGTCCAGATGGTGAAGAAATCAAGATTGCTCGCCTCGATCACCGGAAGCCAACCAATGCACTTCCAACGGATACTGCGCATGTGATCGAGGTGCACATTCCAGGAGAACCTTCGGAGGACATACTGAGCCTATTGACTTTGAGTTCACCGACTTCAACTGGATCATCGGAAGGGACATGGCGATCTATCGTGCCCTTGGACATCTCGAGAAGAGTACAGGCCGAGCTCGATCCATCGACTCGCCATGGTTTCTCGCAGATCAAGGAATGGAGATATCATTCGCACCGTAGAGGACGACTCCATTCTCTCTTATGTCCAGACTTGGAGTGTCTCCTCAGAAACGGAGATTCAGACATCGCCGTAACTCAAGGTACACAGGAGGTTGTTGTTCCGCTGAACTGGGCGGAGGAGAAGGCACACGCAGACTTCCTTGGCTATGAGGAAGAAATCGCGGACTTCATGGAGAGAGTCGACGACCTGAAGATGAAGCTTGCCGCAATAGAGGAAAAGATGGACTTGGGAGAGGACCTTTTCCGAGTGGAGATGACGGACCTCTCGTGAGCAACGATCAGGATTATGAAGGAGTTCCACCGAGAAAGTCGCAAGAGGAGGCGTGTGACAGAGGACGCCACACCGGAGGACATCGCACTGTGAGGACGCAGGATTATTGAAGAAGACCTTTAGTCGACCACCATGTTATTTTACTTTTAAATCGATCGTTAGGCCGATATTTTCGATTAGTCATGAGCTTTTGTAATCTAGATTGAACCATGTTTGAGTGGAATGAATAAATGATTGATGTGTTTATGATTGTGCATTCATATGGGTAGTGTTATTTCTCATTAGACCATTGTTCTATTCTAATTTTCTCATCCACTCCAAAACACCAGATGCCTCCGAGACGTGACACGGTTTTCCGCCGGAGCTCACCCACTACTCCAGCAGCAGAATGCCCTCATGGAGATACTCATCCGTAATCGTAACAACAACAACAATCCACCACCACCACCCCTCGCTGACAACTTGACTCGATTTACGAGGCTGAATCCATGATGTTCTCTAGCAGACCGAGCCGATTGTGGCCGGCGATTGGCTCCGCAAAGTCGGAAGAGAGCTAATCACTGTTGGATGCCTTGATGCAGAGAAGGTGCGCTTTGCCGACATCAACTTGATGGACCTGCAGCTTCTTGGTGGGAGAACTACACCGCCACTTATCCCATTGGTGCCATCACATGGGATCAGTTCCAAGAGCCTTCCGCACGCTCATGTTTCATCCGGAGCCATGAGTGCAAGAAGCGTGAGTTCCGCAACTTACGCCAGGGAAACCGTCATGGCGCGAAGACGTGGATGAGTTCACAAGCTAGCTCGCTATGCCCCGGATGATGTGGCCACAGATGCCGCAAAGGTGAGAAGTTTCTCGAGGGACTCAATGATGAAGCTGGCATGCAGCTTATGGTGGCTACCTTCGCCAACTACCAGAGCTGGTAGATAAGGCCACCATACTTGAAGGCAAGCAGCAGCAGATTGAAGTCGCAAGCGGAAGTACAGCCAGGGAAGCACAACTCAGAGCTCAGCAGAAGCCCGTTATGCACCATACTCGGGAGGGCACACCCATCACAACCATGGAGGTCATAACCATGGAGGAAATGGGAACAACCGCAACCAGGACAACAAGTCGTGCAATGGCCATGGCAATGGAAACGATATGACAATCAAGATCGTTTCGCCCGGCTCCAAGGATCTGAGCCACATCACTGTTTCAAGTGCGGAAGATGTGGCACTATGCCACCGACCGCCCGGAGGCCAAGCAGAGGAATGGAAACGGCAATGGAAGCTCGGTGAAGAAGCCCAACCTTTCCCTCGTGCTCAGTGAACCACATTGACGTGGAGGACGCCTATGATCAGCCGTATAATCGTGGTTGGTAAGTTTTATTGAATTCACGCTCAGATTGGTACTCTTTGATTACGGTGCAACGATTCATTCATATCAAGGGTAGTTGTGGAAAAGTACGGGTTGCCCACTAAAACCCTTAGAAGCCCCCTTCGTCGGCCCGCAGGAGGAGAAATGATGGCGGCTTAGGCTGCCATGCAACCTCAACATCGGAAACCATAAATTTCCCAGACCTCATAGTGTTGGAAACCCAGACCTTGGATGTAATCCTAGGCATGGATTGGTTGACGAAGTTTGAAGGAACATAGATCGTGTTCAAGAAGTCTATTCGCCACCACCCGGAGCGTAAGAGGATCAAGTATGTAGCCGTGCATAGCCGATGAAGAATCAGTGCATTCCCTCACGGAGTTGTTCAGAGGAAGTGCCAAGAGTGCAAGATTTTCCCGATGTGTTTCCGGAGGAATTACCAGAATGCCACGGACAGGACATTGAATTTCTGATTGAGTTATTGCCGCACAGCCCCAATATCCAAGAGACCTTATCGGATGCCACCGAACGAGTTGAAAGAGATCAAGGATCAAATTAATGAGTTAAGTTATTGGAGAAAGGATATATTCGGCCAAGCTCATCACCTTGGGGAGCCCAGTTCTTTTGGTAGAGAAGAAGGATGGAACCTTGAGGATGGTTGTGGATTATCGTATGCGTTGAACGAAGTGACCATCAAGAACAAGTACCTCTGCCGATGATTAATGACTTATTTGATCAGCTAGTAGGAGCCAAGGTATTCTCCAAGATCGATCTTCGATCGTGGTATCATCGATTGAAGATCCGTGAAAAGGATATACCCAAAACAGCATTCACTACGTGTATGGTTTATATGAGTATACCGTCATGTCATTTGATTGACTAATGCTCCTGCATACTTCATGAATTTGATGAACAAGGTATTTATGGAATATCTGGACAAGTTTGTCGTGGTGTTCATCGATGATATACTGATTTTCTCCAAGAGCGAGGAAGAGCATAAGGAACATTTGCGCCTAGTTTCGAGAAACTTCGAGAACATCAGTTGTATGCCAAGTTCAGCAAATGTGAATTTTGGCTGAAGGAAATCGGATTCCTCGGACATGTGATTTCAGGAGAAGGAATAGCAGTTGACCCCGCCAAGGTTGAATCAGTCACCGATTGGCAGTCGCCCACCTCAGTCAAGGAGATCCGCAGTTTTCTCGGACTCGCAGGATATTATCGGAGGTTCATTGAGAATTTCTCGAAGATTGCTAAGCCCATGACTGAGCTGTTGAAGAAGGAAGCCAAGTATGTTTGGACCGAGGATTGTGAAGCCGTTTTCAGGAATTGAAGAAACGTTTGGTTACAGCCCCAAGACTGATTTTGCGGACATACACAAGGAATACCAGGTTTATTAGACGCTTCTCGTCAAGGACTCTTGAGGAGTACTCATGCATGAAGGAAAAGTTGTAGTTTATGCCTCTGCATAGCAGCACGACCTCACGAGATGAATTATGCCACACATGATTTGGAGTTAGCAGCCGTAGTGCATGCACTCAAGACTGGAGACATTTTCTCATCGAAACCGCTGTGATGTTTACACAGATCACAAGAGCTTGAAGTATATTTTCACGCAGAAAGAGTTGAACCTCGTGCAAAGGAGATGGCTAGAGTTAATCAAGGACTATGACATGAGATTGCATTACCACCTGTGGAAAGCTAATGTTGTAGCAGATGCCTTGAGCCGTAAGAGTTATGTGAATACTCTTAAAGAGGAGGATTACCCTAGGAGTTAGTCGATGACCTCGTAGATCTCCGTCTGGAGATAGTTCCGACGAGGATATGTTGCAACTCGAAGTTCAGTCCACTTTGGCCGAAGGATCCGTGAAGCCCGTAAGTCGGACAAGGAAATTGATGAGATAAAGCGAAGATGAATGAAGGAAAAGCTAAAGGATTCGTAAGGATGAACACGGAGCTATATGGTTCGAGGATCGATTTATGTGCCCAATGATCCCGAACTCGTGAAGCTAATTCTTCAGAGGCTCATGATTCACAGATCGATTCACCCCGGTAACACCAAGATGTACCTGGATTTGAAGGAAAGTTTCGTGGACAGGTATGAAGAGGATATTGCCGAGTACATAGCAAGATGCGGCGTTTGTCAACGAGTAAAGGCGTAACATCGAAGCCAGCAGGTTACTTCAACCTTTGTCGATTCCCGATTGGAAATGGGAGAAACTTGGAATGGACTTTATCAGGATTGCCCAGACCCGCTCAAGTTATGATTCTATCCGGTAGTGGTTGATCGATTGACCAAGGTAGCTCACTTCATTCCCGTGAAGACTACCTATACCAGTGCTAAGTTGGCCAAGACATACATGACCAGGATCGTGTGTACGCATGGAGTTCCGAGGAAAATCGTGTCGATAGAGGAACGCAGTTTACCTCAAAGTTTTGGAAGCAGATTGCATGAAACTTTGGGTACAAGGCTGGAGTTCAAGACAGCTTTTCATCCGCAGATGATGGATGCAGACCGAGAGAGCCAACCAGATTCTCGAGGACATGTTGAGAGCTTGTGTGCTAGACTATGGGTCTAGCAGGATGATAATTTGCAGACGCAGAGTTCTCATACAACAACAGCTTATCAATCCAACTCAAGATGGCCTTTCAAGCTCTATACGGAAGGAGGTGCGAGAACACCATTCTGTGTGGATGGTGTTGAGATCGATCACTTTTCGTTCCGATCTTATCGGAGATTCAAGAGAAACTCAAGCTGATTCGGGATAGACTCAAGATAGCTCGGTCGAGACGTAAGAGTTATGCCGACAAGAACGCAAGGAAGTAAATAAGCGGAGACCGAGCATATCTTCGTGTGTCTCACTTCGTGGAATCAAGAGGTTTGGTGTCAAAGGAAAGTTAGCACCCGATTCATTGGCCCGCACAAAATCCTCGAACGTCGTGGAGAAGTTGCTAACAAGTTGGAATTGCCGGAAGGATTGTCCAGAGTTCATGATGTCTTCCATGTTTCTCAGCTGAAGAAGTGTCATGCCAACATGGCCGATATTCCGTTGAGAGACACAATGCCCCTAGAGGCCATACAGCTTGACAGTGATCTGACTTATAAGGAGAAACCCGTCCGAATTCTCGAGATCATGAAAGCAGAGTCACCCGCAGCAAGGTCATCAAGTTTTGCAAGGTGTCAGGAGTCACCACTCGAGGAAGAAGCCACCGGGAGCGAGAAGAAGACCTTCTTCGAGACCACCCGCACCTATTTGTTAGTTAACCCGAATCTCGAGGGCTAGATTCATCTTAAGGTGGTAGGTTTGTAACATCCCAAATTTCCTATTTGGAATGTTTTACAATTATAGCTAAGCATCTATGCATTCTGCTTGAATTTGAGTGTCATTTGAAGTTTCAAGTTTTGAGTTTTGGAATTTGAATTCAAACTTTGGCAAGTGGGAATCATTTCAAAAACTATGCCCGATAAATACTTGAGAAAAGTATGAGAGGAGTAAACATGACACTCCAAAAATATCGTGAGGAAACAATGCCAAAAGTTTTGAATTCAAATTTGAGTTTTATTTGAATTTGGAAAAAATGAATTTTTATAAACTTTGGATTTTGCCTGGAAAAAGTTCAAATGATAGGAAATATTCCCTGATCATTTTGATATATATATATGTCTTATATAAATATTTATATTTCTCTGCTTTTATTTTTCAAAAGAATTAAAATAGAAAATAAAAATGCTGTGCACCAGCCACACTGGGCCGCCCACTCACAAGGCCACTTGGCAGCCCACAGCCCTTGACGGCCCAATGAGCCACCCCATCTCCCCCTCGCTGAAACCTCTCGCGCCGATCGACCGACCGCGCCAGACTCCCTCTCCCTCACTGCCAAAGGGCCCCACCTCCCTCAACCTCGCCCACGCCACCTCGCCGCGCCGCCTCCGGATCCCGGGATCCGGATTCGATCCTCCCATTCACCCCGTGCGCAACTCGTCGCCCCCTATAAGTACCCTCCCCGCACCCCATCGCCCCTCGCCGGACCCTCCCCTCTCTCCTCACGCTCTCGCCGGAGTTGCCGAACCCCGCCGCCGCCATTCACCTCGCCGCCGTCGCCCTAGCCCACCCCGAGCTCCGTTGACTCCACCAGACGGACCCCCGAGCCCGTCCGCACCCGCCGGAGCCCTCCGCCGATGCCCCCGACCACCGGAGACGTCGGGACACTCGCCGCCCGAGCCGCGGCCGCCGTCGAACTCCGGTAAGCCGCCGGAGCTTCTCTCCCTGTCGGCGTACTAGAGTAGGGGTACCCTAGTACCCCGAACTCGTGCACGGACAGTTGCAGCGCCCCACGGCCGGGCCGGCTTGATGGCCGCCAAGATCCTCAGTGGCTCCTTTGGAGCCATTCAAGAACGAAGCAGTCAAGACCCCGGCAAGAGGAGCTTGCGGAAGGCCACTCAAGGCGCAGGAACGAGGCCCGGCAAGAGGAGCTTGCGGGAAGGCTTGGGCGCTAAACCCCAAGCGTGACAAGGTTCTCTCCGCGGCAAGGCGCTTGTCGGGCGGGTGACCTCTTCCTCTCCGCTCCAGCTCACCCGCCAACGTGTCACCACGGGCTCCCCAAGCACGCAGCGTGGTGGTAGGCTGTGCAGCCAGCGGGAGTAGCGACAAACAATGACAACCCACCATCGGGCGGACGGAGGCGCACTTAACGGTCCCTGTTACACTGTTTCAGGCGATCGAGATGGCATTGATGACCCTTGTCCCTTGCCGTCGAGTTAGGTATAGATTATCAGACACTTTGGTAAAGCGTGTACCTACCTAAGTTTTTACCATTGTAACCTTGTCTATTTGCCACATGTGGTAACCCTTGTGCCTATAAAAGGAGGTCCAAGGGCAACGAGGGAGGTTCGGCTGGTTTTCGGTCCAGCTCAGCTTAGTTCATCACATCGTGCTAGGTTTTGTAGCCCGTGATTGCTCCCTAGCAAGAACACCAGATAATCCACAAAGCAGCGGTAGGAGTATTATCTCTCAGGAGAGCTCGAAGCTGGGTAAAACCTCTCGTGCGCATCGCCGACCCGCTCTTTGTGCAGTCTCCGCCCTCCGAATCCACAAAGGGACCCAGTGTCCCGAGGTGCTCGTGGGCACGATCAGCTCTTCCCCGACATCTTTGGCGCGCCCGGTAGGGGCGCAAGCTGTGTGAACCCGTCCGGCGTCGCACTAGCAACTCCATCGACGCCTTCGCCGACATGGCATCAAGAAGAAGCCTTCGGCAGCAGCTGAGCCGTCCGCGTCGAACCCACCACCACCGGAGCCATCGGTGGTGGGGAACGCTGGCGGAGGAACCGGCGTCGCCGAGAGAGCCCACGATGCCGCCGGGTCTAAGGACAACGCGCGGCAAGCGTCGGCGTCCGAATCTGACGCTGGCCCATCGCAGAGGCGCGGGACAGCAGCGCCATGATACCGCGGCACCATACGCATCTTTGGATCAAGGCAAAAGCTGGAGGATCTCGAGGCCCTCGAGACCCGTGATGCACCTCAAAGATGCCGGGCACGACGAGTGGGTACGGTCGTTGGGCGGATGCTGCTCCTCCTAACTTGGTTAGAGTCCGAGCATATCCCGCTTCTTCGCTCCGCACGCCCTTGCCGCCAACCACACCAGCGAAGCCTTGGCGAGATCTCGCCATTACTAGACTACCCTCCGACGGCCGATAAGGTCGACGAGTGGAGGGCCACAATTCAGAGTCTCATCGGCCGCTTAACGGGCGACGCCCCCGCGGCAACCGAAGCGCCAGAATCGCGGGCGAGGCGATAAGGCGCGAGCCGATGGCGATGAGACTTATGGGGTGCACCCACCGACACTCCCTTCCCGAAGGCCAAGATCGCCGGGCCGGATCCACCTCGACAGCGACTCCACAGATCATCAGATCCGCGAGCTCGCCGCGACCAGCGCCAAGTTCTTCGAACGGCAAGAAGAGGACGCCGAACCCGTGACGAAGCGCCAAGAGAAGCGCCATTAATCGACTAACGACCGGCCCACTGTCGATATGCACGCCGTGGGGAACCAAAGCGACTTGTCGTGACGCAGATGGGTTGCCCCACGCTCACTTGTGAGCTGCGGCAAGTCCGGTGGCCCGACAAGAAAAACTTCAAACCAGACGTGCCGGAGAAGTACGACGGCAGGACACACCCGTCGGAGTTCCTCAGCATCTACACCATCGCGGTGCAAGCTGCGGGGGGACGAGACGACAAGATCCTCGCCAACTACTTCCCCTTGGTGGTCAAGCCAAACGTCAAATCTTGGCTCATGCATTTGTCGGATGGCTCTATTTCTTCTTGGGTAGATTTGTGCCACCAATTTGTTGGCGCCTTCACAGGCGGCCACAAGCCTCATGGCCAGGAGAGTGATCTCCACCTGCTTGCCTGTATGAGGGGGAGTCTCTGCAAATTCATCCAGAGATTGGGCCGAGTGCATTACAACATCCCCTGACGCCCACCCTGCTGAAGGATTAGTGCATTCCATCGTAATGTACGTAAATCGCAGGATGAGGAGGAGATGGCGATGTAAAGTGAAAGATGTCACGAGCTATATGCCCTGGCCGACAAGTGTGCACGCGCTGAAGAAGGAAGAAGACTCCTAGGAGAGAGTGTGGGAGCAGAGTCTGACAGTGAGGGGACCGCCCCGGCAAGGAATAGCCGACGGCGGAACAATAGGAGGAAGAAAAACCAAGAAGTACTAGTTGTCGAGCAGTCCGGCAAGGATGGTGCCGCCAACCAAGCCAAGGCCGGTGGCTCCGGCAAGGAGGTTGCCGTTGACACCGACCGCCAAGCTGTGGCGGCCGCCGACAAGCCCGGCAGCTCCAACAAGCAAGATCTTGAAAATTCATCGCACTAAGGGCCATGATCTCCAGAGCTGCAAGAAAGTCGAGTAGCTTGTTGAGCTACGAAAAGCTGAATACGAGCGGCGGGACAAGGAGAAAGCCCAAGAAGGTGCAGGTGCAACAAGTAAGAAGAGACCCGGTCGGGAGGGCCGCATGGCAGGCCAAGCAGCGGCAAGGAGATGACCTCCCGTGGCCGCGACAAAGAAGAAGATGAAGATGAAGATGCCGAGGACTATGAAGACGATGAAGGCGATGAGCATGAGTTTCAAAAGGCAACGGAGGTCCTTTTGTGTCGATGGTGGTGCGTCTCGATACCTCGCACCGCCAACTCAAGCAATGGATGCGTGAGGTCAACGCAGCAGTAATCCATCCATAGAGTCACGCAAACCTCTCAAGTGGTCCAAGACGCCCATCATCTTCGACATTGAGGATCACCCCGATCGTGATCATGCGGTCGGGTGTTTGCCGATGTTGGTCTCACCAACCATCCGCAACCTCAAGGTCACAAAGATGCTGGTTGATGGCCGCGGGCCGCCTGAATTTGATCTCCTCCATAGTGCTCCAAAACTTCAAATCCTCGACAGCGAGCTCAAGAAACCGGTACTTCCCAAGGAATCAACCCAGAAGGAGCAAGCCCAAGGGGAAGATCACGTTGCCGGTAACCCTCGGCAGGAGCTCAACTTCGAATCGAGAGGGTCACGCTTGACGTCGCCGATTTCCATTGCCCTACAACGGCATACTTGGTCGTCCGGCACTCGCCAAGTTCATGGTCGCCTCACTATGCATACAACCTACTCAAGATGCCCGCCCGATAAGTGTCATTTCTGTCCACGGCGACAAGAAGGATGCACTTATCTCGCGCCGACAACATTTACCGATGCAGCAGCCGCGACAGATAGCAAAACCACTTATCGCTGAAGCTCCTGGGCGAAGAAGAAGACCGCCGGATCCGCAAGAGCTGTTGCCCACTCCGCAAGCGCACCTCTTCGAGTGCTGCGCTACCGCCGAGGACGCACCATCGAGCTCCACCGCAAGTGCAACAAGATGATGACAGCTCCACCAAAGACCAAGAAAGTGCCCGCCAAGGAGGACGGCGCTTAGTGGTACCTTTACCATCGCTGCCACGCTTGATCCTAAATAGGAAGGCGAGCTCCTGTTTTCCGGGCGAATGTCGATGTGTTTGCATGGCAACCATCCGATATCCCCGTGTTCCTGTGAAAGTAATTGAGCACCACCTAGCTGTCTCGTCCTCACGCCGCCCGCCAAGCAAAAGTTAGGAAACAAAAGGAGCGCCAAGAGTTCATAGCAGTAAGAAATCAAGAAATTGGAAGCAGCAGGGCTTGTCAGAGGAGTCCTCCACCCCACGTGGTTGGCCAATCCGGTAGTGGTGCGCAAGGCTAATGGGAAATGGAGGCTTTGTATTGACTTCACAGATGTTAATAAAGCTTGCCCCAAGGACCCGTTCCCCTTGCCACGTATCGACCAGATTGTTGACTCCACAGCTGGATGCGATCTGCTTTCATTTCTCGATGCATATTCAGGATATCATCAGATCTTCATGGCGTAAGAGGATGAAGAGAAAACCGCATTCATCACACCATGTGGCACGATCGCTTTATACGGATGCCTTCGGTTTGAAGAATGCTGGTTCAACCTTTGCAAGGGTAGTCCATGATGCTTTGGACCACAGATACACGTAAATGTAGAAGCTTACATGGATGACATAGTGGTCAAGAGCAAGGACAGAGCGACTCTAATTCAGGATTTGGATGAGACGTTTGCAAACCTGCGCAAGATCAACCTCAAGCTCAACCCCGAGAAGTGCGTGTTTGGAGTCCCTTCCGCAAGCTTCTCGGTTCTTTGTATCTCAGCGGGAATTGAAGCCAATCCCGACAAGATCAAGGCCATTGAGCAAATCAAGCCCCAAAGCGCCAAGGATGTCGGAGGCTTGCCGGTTGCGTGGCTGCTCTCAGCAGGTTCATCTCTAAGTCTGCTGAACGCGCTCTCCCCTTTTTCAAGATTTTGAAAAAGGCGGTCCAATGAAGTGGACTCCAAAGCGGAGGCTGCGCTGCAGGCTTGAAGAGATACCTGCCCTCCGCCTCCAATACTTGTCGCACCTAAGCCACAAGAAAGTTGTTGTTGTATATAGCAGCCACCAATCAAGTGGTTAGTGCTGCGTTAGTAGCGGAGAGGGAGGGATGATGAGCCGGCAACCAAGGCAAAGCGATCCAATGACAAGCAAGATGCTTCGCCAAGCTCGTCCCGATAAGGACGGATCAGCGCAGGTTGCGACAAGATACGGAAGAAGATGGTGCAGCGCCTGCCTACTTTGTCGCCTCCCTTCCGCAGGGGCTAGATCAAGGTACTGCGTGCGAGAAGCTGCCGCTGCCTGCTCATGGCCTCTAGAAAGCTGCGCCATTACTTCCAAGCACATGATATAACAGTGCCACTGCTTCCCAATCAAGAGGATATTGCAAAATCCAGAGGCAACAGGAAGGATTGTTGAGTGGGCACTGAACTGTCAAGCTTTGGTCTCAAGTTCGAAAGCACTTCAACTATCCAGAGCAGGCATTGGCAGAATTCATAGCAGAGTGGACGCCAACGCAAGATGAAGAAATTCCAGAGACGAGCATCCCCGCCAAGGAGGCAAATAAAGAGTGGCTGATGTACTTTGACGGTGCCTTCTCGCTAAGGCGCTGTGTGTCAAGCGTCGCTTATCGCACTCCACCGGAGAGCACCTCAAGTACATAGTCCAGATGCACTTTCCCAAGGAACAAGCAACAAACAATACCGCAGAGTATGAAGGATTGCTTGCCGCCTCGTGGATTGCGGTGGACCTTGGGATTAAGAAGCTCATTGTCGGAGACTCACAACTTGTCGTCCGCCAAGTAAATAAAGATAACCAGAGTCCGCTGATGGAAGCGCACGTTGATGAAGTGAGGAAGCTGGAAGAGCACTTTGAAGGCCTAGCAAATGGAACACGCTCCAAGAGCATGTAATGATATAGCCGATGGCCTCTCCAAATGTGCCGCACTCAAGTTACTCGTGGAACCAGGGATTTTGTGCTCAAGTCGACTCACCCAACCGTGACACCATCGACAGACAGAGCAAGAAGAGAAAATTGGTTTCGCGACTACTTTCCGGCAGAGCTCTCCAAGCCGCCAAAGAAGGTCCCTAAAACCAACGCGAATATCACCGAGGAGCAGTCTGTCCGACAAACCATGCAGTTTGTATCATTGAAGCAACGCCCCGACAAGCTTAGCTCCGGCAAGCTTGGCGGGATCATCGAGTCCGAGACCCGCAGGTCCTTGCCGTAGAAGCCGATGGTCCCGCAGTGATAAATGACCTTTAGTCTTGTTGTCGAGCCACAGTGCTCCAACGTAAGCACAAAGAAATCGCCCATTTCCTTCGTGTGAGAACTTCCGAAAAGCAAGAAGAAGCGGAGAAAGTAGCCCGGCGGTCAAGTATGTACCAGTTTGTTGACAACATCCTGCATGTAAGAAGACTCAAAGGAGTGAAATTGAAGTGTATTTGCCGGGAAGATGGATGGTTGCTGTGGCGGAGATACACGGAGGCATATGTTGTCACCACATTGGCGCAAGAAGAGCTTCTTGCCGCAAAGCTTTCCGCAAGGTTTCTTCCGCCGAAGCCCTCCAGATGCAACGCACAAGTAACCAAGTGTGAAGCGTGCAAGGCCCATTCAAACAGATACACCAGCCAGCTCAAGCTCTCCAGACGATCCCTTTATCCTGGCCCTTCGGTCAGGGGCTCGACATCCTCGGCCCCTTCCCCGAGCTGTCGGGGCTTTGAATACTTGTACGTCGTGAATCGACAAGTTCACAAAGTGGCCGGAAGTGGAACCAAGGAGGAAGGTGACGACAACAAACCGTCAAGTTCTTCAGTCAATTGTTTGCCGCTTTGGGATTCCTAACCGGATCATCACGACAACGGCACAGTTCACGAAGTCGCACCTTCATGCGGACGCCCAAGATCTTGGCGCCAAGATCTGCTTTGCTTCATTGCTCATCCGAGAAGCAACGGTCAAGCAGAGAGAGCTAACGCTGAAGTGCTGCGAGGACTCAAGACAGAACTTTCGACAGGCTGCACAAGTGCGGAAGGAACTGGATCGAGGAGCTGCCAGTGGTTCTTGGTCGATCAGACGACGCCAAATCGAGCCATCGCCGACACCCTTTGCTCTGATCTACGGAGCAGGCAGTTCTCCCACGAACTTCAGATACGGGTCACCTCGAGTGCTCGCTATGATGAGCTTGAGCAAGAGCAGCACGGCAAGATGACGCGCTGCTCCTCGAGGAAGATCGCCTTCGTGCTGCAGACGAGCTACTCGTTACAAAGAAGCTTTGCGCCGCTACCATAGCCGCAGTTAATGCCGTAAGCTTCGAGGAAGGCGACCTTGTTCTTGGCCGCTCAATCCGCCAAGAATTTCAACAAGTTGACGCCTTGAAGTGGGAAGGCCCTTATCGGGTAAAACGTCACTAGGCCCGCGCTGTCCGCCTTTGAGACCAAGACGGCTTTCCGTGAGCAATTCCTGAACATAGAGCATCTTCGCAAGTTTTACCCATGAGGCGCGATTGCCGAACCTGCTCAAGCAACCACCCTTTGTACAAGTCTTGCCGCTGTTGCATGTAATCCTTTGTACAAAGCGGTATGCGAATTCGTGCATCAATAAAGCCTATGATTTGCAAGATTTTTGTTAATACATGCCTTCTTAATAAAGTATGCATGTGTTTACTAACATCTTGTGCAGCACCCACACCCGTAGTTTATAGTGAGCTATTAGGCTCCATAACTTTCTTTTTCTCTTCTTTCTTCTCAAACAAGAAGAAGGTTCATCCACCCACAAGTTAACCGGGGAGAGGAGGAGATAATGGTGTGGGCATCGCCGAGAACTCGCTTTGCCGAAGACGGACAATGAAAAGCTAAGTTGCTAAGTTTAAGCGACCAGTTTTAAATTTTGAAGTTATCTTCCTCGAACGATAGTACTTTGTATGGAAAACCTGTGCGCGGAGGAACCAAATCGTGACTGGTCGCGCCCTTATTTTGTTTCGAGTCCGCTCAACGACCTAAGTGAGCTGTGACTAGTCCGCGACGAGGTTGCTTGTCGGTAGCGACTCGCCTTGACAGTGCTGAAGTTCGCACTTTTCGGCAGGCTAAGGGTGCAAGGGTTGACCGCAAGTTTCTAAAAGCGTAAGGTGAAAACATACAAGGGAAGAAATCGAGTAAAGGAAATAACGTTGCATTCGATGGCCTAAGATAGTGTATATTACATGATAACTTGTCGCAGATCTAATAGCTTTTTTCGCCTAAACTTGATCTACAGCGACAAGAGAAAGATAGACTTGGCGGCTTAGTCCACGCGGTCGCCCTCGAGCCTCTTGACTCCGCTCACCCTGTCCACAATGGGTGCGACAAGGGTCTTGAGCGCTTCCACATCGGCGGATGAAGGCAGGGACTTAGGGCCTTGGAGAAGTCGACGCTCTGGGTTCGGAAGGCCACCTTCATCAACACCTTACGAGAGCCTCGCACAGACTTGGCGTGATTCCTCTGCCAGTTGCTTCGGGACCTCATCCCGGAGCCGCCGGATACCCGCCAACACGCCCTTGAAGAAAAGGCTGAGCTTGACGCTGGGTTGGAGGTTCTCGTCGGTGGAATATCCAAGATCTGTCATCCCCAACTCTATCAGCTCATTATGGATACGGCGGTGTCCACAAGGCCTTCTGTCCAATGCATTATGCTGTCTCAAGATTATTACGGGCGGTCACGGCATTCGCACAGAACTCCTCGGTGGCCTTGATTTTCTCCAAGAGGCCGTCTCCGCCTCCTCGACGCCGTCGGCGTCTCATTAAGGTGGTCAACTTCAGCTCCAGATCTGCCTTGACGACCTTGGCATCGATCTCCTTGATTTTTCAGCCAAACGGCCTTGCAGCTCGCCGAGGGTGTAAGCTGCCCTTCTCACGCTCGCGCTTCAGCCCGGGCGACCTCCTCGGCACTTTTCTGGAGGGTGGACTCGGCTGAGCCACCCTCATCTCCACCCCTTTGGCAGCCTAAGCCGCAGCAAGCATCCTTTGCCTCCTGGCGGCGTCCGCCGATCGCTTGCTTTCATGGCGCGAGATCTTCCTCAAAGCTGCCGAGGTTGATCTTCCGCTGCGCCACTCACCTTCTCTAGCAGAGCTTCACCGCAAGCCTGCTGCTCCTCAACCTCTCCTTTCTCCAAGATAAAGGCCGTGCGCTCCTCGGCAAGCTGCTCCCGAGCCTCGCTATGTCCCGAGAGGCTCCTTGTTGGCGCGTTGGAGCTCTTTCACACGTTTCTCCAAGTCAGCTCCCACTCTCGCGACAAGCGCCTCCCTGGACTCCAGCTTGGCTTGTCGGTGCGGTAGAGCGACAACAACCTCCTTAGCAGCTGCTCCTCCTCGGGTTCACCATGCTGCTGCTCGGGGCATCAACCAGCTGACAGCCTGCGGAGGCGAGCAGCTCTGCATCGAAGGTCTCCCTTCGGTGGCGCCCTGAGCTCGATGCCCATGGGAGCTTGATGAAGACACCTCACCGCTTTCAGATAGGCGTCGGGCTGGGGCTCCTCGAGTCCGTGCGGCATCGATGGCGGGGATCGGCGGTCGGCAGGCAGCTGGCGCCTCCTGCTGGGCCTCCGGGCCGTCAGTGCGATCGCCGGGTTCCTCCCCAGCCTTTGCACCAGCGGCCTCGGCAGCCTCCTCGTCGGCGGGCTTGTCGGCACCAGCTTCCTCCTCCTCCATGTTGGCGCGCTGCATTGTCACCGCCGGGCGTCTTCGCCAAAGAGCCTCGGTTTCCATCGGGTCTCCGGCAGACGAGTCTGATGATCAGAAGGGGGAAGCACAAAATCAAACAGATATTCGAAAGAGAGAAGCGGAAGAACAGAACCCAAGGGAAACTATCAAGGCAAGAAGGTTACCTGCAGTAGGGCCTGTGGCCGCGGCCTCCACCACCGGAGGGTCGTTGGCGCCAGTCCTTGTCGGGGAAGGTCCCCTCGTCGGAGAGGTTTCCCTTGCCGGAGAGTGTTCCCTTGACGGAGAATCCTCCCTTAGTGGCGTAGTTGAAGCAAGCAGAATTTCGGGAGCGGCCTCCGGGGCCTCCTGATGAGGCTGGACCTCGGGGGTAGCCTCCGGTGCTCTATGATGTGGCTGCTCTGCTCCTACAAAATCCAGCAAACCAGATATAAGTAACGGAAAAGCACCCAAGCACGCCTAACCACGGGGAGCATACCAGATACTTACACTGGGGCATCTTTGGGGCTGCTCTGTTGAAGGGTTGCCGGTCCGCAAAGGAGTCCCAGACGCGCTCTGTTGTTATGAGGGAGTCGTGAGACGACGACCACCGGCGTATTGGCTCTCTTCGGCGCCCTCTAAGCTAACGCCCTGAAGAAGAAAGTTTAGAGTGGAACTAGTCAGATATAAAATAAAGCAATAAGTTGGAAGACTACAAATAGCAGCGGCAAGATCTTACTCTTCCTCTTCTTCCTCGGAGCTGAGAGCGGATAGATCAAACTCTCTGCTCGCCCAAAGCGACGGATTGGGGAAGACTCCCTCTGGCGCTTAGCGGGTGCAGGGCCCACGACCTGTAAGGCCCGAGCCCGCCGCTTGGCGGAACGAGATGCTCCTGCTGCAATGAGACTTGCCGCGGTGGAGCGCGTCGGGCGGCGTAGGCGCTGCTGGACCGTGATGCTTTCGCCATTTCTCCGGTCCTCCGGAGACGTCTCCTGGCGGGCGGCGAGCTCCTCCTGCGGCAAGCTACTTGACGGCGGAGGAGAGGCGCCCGGCAGCTCACTTGGTCGTTGTCGGGCTCGGTCTGCTCCTCCTCACCGATGAACCACTCTGGAATCAGCTACTTTGTCTGTCGCAGATCTTTGCCGTCGCTAGCGGACGGCAAATAAGCTCTTGCCATCAGCTACATAAAAGCGGACGGCAAGAACAGCCGATGGCAAAGACCAAGGTTACCATCAGTTGCTTTTTGCCGTCCGCCGCGACGGCAAGATTCGCTGTCGCCCGCTAGCGGACGGCAAAGAGGAGAGGCCCCACCGACGAAGTTGCAAAAAAAACCCTAACGGGCCTCTTTGCCGCCCGCCAGCGGACGCAAAGAGCACGCAGCAGACGGCAAGGATGGCGGACGGCAAAGAGGGGGGCCCACGTTAACGGCGCCCCCCCTCTCTCTCTCTTTCTCTCCACCTTCGCACCACCCCGCCCCACCCCACCCGCCTGCGCCAGCTACCCCACCCCCCCCACGCCCACCGCCCCGCCCGGCCCGCCTTGCTGGCCACGCCCTGCCAGGCCCCCCCGCATGCCGGTCGCCCGCCCCGGCCCGGCAGGCCAGCGCCGCCGCCGCCGCAGCCGCCTCCTCCTCCGCCCAGGCCGCACCGCCTCCACCACCCTCGCCGCCCCCCCCCGCCCCTAGGTGAGTTTCTTCTTCTTTTTTTCTTTTTCTGTTTTTTAGTTTTAGGTTTATGTTTAGTATTAGGTTTAGATTTAGTTTAGTATAAGAAGAAGAAAGAGAGGAGAGGAGGAGAAGAAGAAGAGGAAAAAGGAAAGGAAGAAGAAGAAGAAGAAGAAGAAGAAGAAGAAGAAGAAGAAGAAGAAGAAGAAGAAGAAGAAGAAGATCCATTTCACCAAGTTAGCTACAAAATGATCCATTTCACCTAAATTAGCTCTTAAATGATCCATTTCACCTAAGTTAGCTCAAAAAGATCCATTTCAACTAAATTAGCTCATAAATGATCCATTTCACCTAAGTTAGCTCAAAAACGATGGCATTTCAACTAAGTAACTCATAAAAGATCCATTTCAACTAAATTAGCTCATAAATGATCCATTTCAACTAAGTTAGCTCATAAATGATCCATTTCACCTTAGCTAGCTCATAAACGACCCATTTCAACTTAGTTAGCTCATAAATGATCCATTTCACCTTAGCTAGCTCATAAGCGACCCATTTCAACTTAGTTAGCTCATATATGATCCATTTCACGTAAGTTAGCTCATAAATGGCATACTCTTCTTGTTCTAGTCTTCTTCTTGTTCTACTCTTCTTGTTCTAGTCTTCTTCTTGTTCTACTCTTCTTGTTCTAACTTTCTTATTTTTCATTTTGCAGATTTCTTTCACTTGACGAAGCTTGCATAGATGGAGTGCTCCTTATCCCTTTCTCTGTTTCTTTTGTATCGTTGAACTATGCATGTATCGTTGGATGAAACTATTGTAATATATATGGTTGGATGCCTCTATGTTGAACTTGTTATGTATGATGGAACTATGCATGTAATATATATGTTTGGATGATGAAGTTATGTGTTGGATATCTTATATGTTTGCTCAGAATGGCCTTTTGAAATATATCTATATATGTCATATATATTTGTGATGAAAATTGTTGGATTTAATAAAAACAGATAAAAGAGCCAATATGTGGGCTCTTTGTCGTCGCCATCGACGGCATAAAGACTCTTTTGTCCGTCCGTCGGGACGCAAAGAAGACACGTGGCATCTAGCTGTGCTTCCGGAAGCTGACCCATTTGGTCACTTTGCCATCGAGAGTGACGGCAAAGAACCCGCACTTTGCCATTAGTGGCGTACGGCAAAGAACCCGTGACTTTGCCATCGGTGGCGAGACGGCAAAGACACTAGAAATTTTGCCGTTAGCGGCGGACGGCAAAGGCTCGCCGTTAGACACTTAACGGATCGACGGCGCAATTATTGCCGCCCGCTCTCTTTTGTCCGTCGCGGACGGGCAAAGGTCCTTGCCGCCTAAGCGGAAGCGGACGGCAAAGTAGTTGCTTTATCGAGCCTACGCTGCGGAGCTCACTGTTGCCGTTCGTGGTCGACGGCAAAGGATTTTGCCGTCCGCCATTCATGTTTTTGCCGTCCGCCATGGCGACGGCAAAGTAGCTGATTCCTGTAGTGAACTCCTCTTGGTCGGCAAGGCTTGCCGCCGCCCTCTCCGCCTCCTCCTGTGGAACCCAAACGCGCGCGCGGCAGCCTCGCAGCCTCCTCCACCCTTGTGGCGCGCGCCATCTCCCGAGAAGTGGTGTCGCGGGTGAGCCGTCTCTTCTCGCCGGCGTGGACCGCACTTCGCATAAGTCGTCAAGAACCGCTGCACTATGTCATCGGCGGGTTCTGCCAAGTTGGAACGATCCCATGGGAATCGCACAACGGCATTATCGCGGATGCGATCAACGCCGAGTTGTTGCACAAGGGCACAACTCCTCGACAACATGCACCATCCAGGGTTGTCCGGTTCAGGCTTGAACAGCTCCCGCAGCATGCCGCCAAGCTCCGTGGTGGTGAAGTTCCACTTAGGCCCGGACGCAGCCTCATGATATCCGCCGCGCTCGAATTCCCAAGCAGGTCTCCTTTCTCCCGCAAGGCGCAACACGGGCGCGGCGAAGTCCGCGCCTAACTGCCCCTACGGTGAGCCCTGCTTGCCGGAGGCGCAAAATCCTAGTCGTGGCAATCTTCAACTTGTCGTCCTCCGGCGCCAAGTTACTCCAATCGTTGCCGCGAACTATGGGGGTTTTGCGCAGGGCGGTAAAAGGCTGTGGCTCCTCCTCTAAGATCCAGCACCAGTCAGCCCTCCACTCCTCCCACTTGCTGCGCAACTCTCCGTCAAGGTACGCTTCCTTCTTGCCGATCCTAGAGGTCCATGCAATTCCTCCGGCAAGCGGCTCTCCTCTCTCTACGCGGGGTGAGAAGTAATGGCGGAAGAGGGCGACATTTGGGTGGACCCCGACAAAGTTCTCGCAGAGATGTGCGAAAACAGCCAAGGTGAGAACGGCGTTGGGGGTGAAGTCAAGAAGGCGGAGGCCATAGGTGTTCATGACATCACAGAAAAATTCAGAAAAGGGCGGGCCGAGCCCGCACCAGAAGAAAATCGCGAAGAAGGGGTACCCGAAGGAGACCTTGGCAGATGTGGCGGCGGAGATGACCCTCGTGCGCGGATGCGCCCGGGTCACCGTCGACCAGAAGAGGTAGTACCCATCCCGCAGCTCCTTCCTGTCGAGCAGGGGGTCGAAGAGAGCCCGCTTTTTCCAGCGCCATGAGCCAAGCGCCTCGGATTTCACGCCTTCCCTTATCGGCCTTCGAGCCATAGGGAGTCGTGGCGGAGGAAGCCGACGGCGTGGTGGCACCGTGGCGAGTGGAGGGGCGGAGCGCCGCCTCGTGGGCTTGAGAAGGAAGGAGAAAGCGACGGGGTTTTCCGATGTGACAACAGGGCAAGTGGGCGCCCTGCCCCGGTTTCCCGCTTATAAAGGGAGAGGGACGGCGCCCGATTTTTCCATTAAAGAAAGCTCCACGATCTCCCCACGACGCCACGTCCGACGCTGCGCTGCTCGTGGAGACATGGTGGGTCCAAGCGCAGTAACGGCGTAATCAAGACCACGACGCCTGCACTCGTTTTTGGCCTCGCCCAACAGAGCTTGGCGCCCAGGTGTGGCCCATGCCCGGGGCTCTGTCGGGCGATTAGAGTAGGGGTACCCTAGTACCCCAACTCGCACGGACAGTTGCAGCGCCCCACGGCCGGGCCGGGCTTGATGGCCGCTAAGATCTCAGCGGCTCCTTTGGAGCCATTCAAGAACAAGCAGTTAAGACCCTGCAAGAGGAGCTTGCCGGAAGGCCACTCAAGGCGCAAAGGAACGAGGCCCCGCAAGAGGAGCTTGCCGAAGGCTTGGGCGCTAAACCCCAAGCGCGACAAGGTTCTCACCGCGGCAAGGCGCTTGCCGGGGCGGTTGACCTCTCTTCCTCTCCGCTCCTGCTCACCCGCCAACGTGTCACCACGGGGATCCCCCAAGTACGCGTGTCGGTGGGCTGTGCAGCCAGCGGGGAGTAGCGACAAACAGCGCTGACAACCCACCATCGTGGCGGACGGAGGCGCACTTAACGGTCCCTGTTACACTATTCGGGCGATCGAGACAGCATTGATGACCCTTGTCCCTTGTCGTCGAAAGTTAGGTATAGATTATCGACATCGCATAAAGCGTGTACCTACCTAAGTTTTTACCATTGTAACCTTGTCTATTTGCCACATGTGGTAACCCCTTGTGCCTATAAAAGGAGGTCCAAGGGCAACGAGGGAGGTTCGGCTGGTTTTGGTCCAGCTCCAGCTTAGTTCATCACATCCAAAGCTAGGTTTTGTAGCCCGATTGCTCCCTAGCAAGAACACCAGATAATCCACAAAGCAAGAAGATGAGTATTATCTCTCCGAGAGCTCCAAGTTGGGTAAAACCTCTCGTGCGCATCGCCTCGACCCGCTCTTTGTGCAGTCTCCGCCCCCCTCCGAACCACAAAGGGACCCAGGTCCCGTAGGTGCTCGTGGGGCACGATCAGCTCTTCCCCCCGACACTCCCCCGTCCGATCTAGCCCCGACGGTCCAGATTAGAACCCCCCCGAAGGGGTATGTTCTTTTTATAAAACCCGGTTCGGTCCGGTTTAGTCCGGTTTAATTTTAAGTTAGGGTTTTATTTTTAGATCGGTCCGATTAGTTTAAACCCTAGGCCCGTTTTAGTTATATTACGCTCAGTGCATAGGTTAGGCACATTTAGTCGTTTTTCTTTATTTTTGTTTTTCTGTTTTAACAGAATAGTTCCAGATTTGAAAAATTCATATCTTTTACTCTACTTAATATTTTTAGGTGATTCTTTTTTTGTTGGTTTGCAAATTTCTTATAGTTTCTGTAGAAAATATAATTAGCTATGTTAAAATTATTTAGAATAGCTTTATTTTAGTTTTAGACAGAATAGTAAATCTGCCATAAAATGAGTTAGGAAAATTATTTTGGGTGATTCTTTTGTCCCAACTTTGTTTTGACATTTCCTAACCGTAGGAATTAATTTGGGTATTTTAGGATTAATAAAAAATAATTTCTAGCAGAATCTTGTTTTTCTTAACTAATTAACTAGCTACTGTTTTTCTATTATTTTAATTAGCAAATAAATTTATTTTTCACATGTGATTGATTATTCTAGGTTAGTTTCTGTCACCTTAGAGGATGAACTTTTATTTATAATAAATAAAACTTTTATTTTATTTTTCTTAATAGAATTTGAATTAGGCCTAATAGGAGTTTTATAATAGCTTTTAAGTTAATTCTTTTTGCTCCTAGTTGCTTAATGCATTCTATTCTGTTAAGTTAACAAAAACTCATGATTAGGTTATGTTGAGAAAATTTTGTTATGTAAAACTATTTCTAGTGTTGCTTGAAGTAGGAAAAACCTTGAGTTGGATTTCTTGAGTTTCCCTTTGGGTTTTGATTGGTTGTTTTGGTGTGTTATGTTGTTATGCTATTGTGTTATGTGGTCATATGCTATATGCTTATTGTGATTATTGTTTGTCTCGGTAGAGTTTCCGGAGTGCGAAGCTTGCTACTACGAGTCCTTAGCTCACGAGGATCATCAGCAAGGCAAGTCTTGATCATGTTATTTTCAATACCTATGATTTTGTGCATTAGAAATTATACCACCCCACCATGCATGCAGTAGTTGAAATTTTGAAGTTATTAATCTTGAGTAGTATCATGTGGTAGGATGAACCAATCCCCTTGTTACCATGGCCCCGGACTAAGTAGTTTATTTTGCTATGCTCGAGACGGGTTTGGTTGAGTGAAATTCATAAGCAAGATGTGAGAGTCAATGATGATGAAAACCCCATGAACTACAAGATCAAGATGGACTTCGAATTCACCTTGGGTGGAGGATTTGTTGACAGCACCCCGAGAACCCGGTGGTTGGCGGGATGCGTGGAGAAGCGCCATGACATCTTGCGGAAAGCTTCACCCAGCCACGAAGAGACGGATGGATGCCCCATTGACCGGAAGCTTACTCTGTGCAGCCGCAAGCCATTATGGGCTCGGCTGGGTTAACCTTAGTAGTGACGCTGGCGGACGGTACTACGAGATGTAGAAGAACGGTAGGATTGGATGGGTACCGGCAGTGGCCAAGAACTCTTGGAAGACCCTGTTTATCTATCCCGCCTTCAAACACTCAAGTGCGAAGACTTAAAAGGAGGGAATGATTCTTGCGGGTAAAGTGCGCAAACCTCTCGCAGAGTTAAAGATCTAATCGATTAGCCGTGTCCCCGTTACGGACAATTTGAGCCTCTCGAACTTGGAAGTATTCGAAATCTCAACACTAAAACTAATAAATTAATTTGAGGGGTTATGACTTAATAATTTGGGAATGAGACATTGGTTGGCGGAACCATCTCAATAACTACCAACAATTTTGTAGTATTTGCAAGCAAGTCCATGTAGTAGGAAAAACTGGCTTTTCGCAAAATGATGAAACTTAGAGCCCCACAGCCAAAATGCATATAGTGTTAGAAATTTTATTATTGTTATTCTCTCTTCATGACGTGGCAGCTTATTCAAAAGCTGATTCTACACGGCTGCAACGCCTTATGTTGCGTAGATTTATTCCGATCAGAGTGAGGCTACGCCCGCCGCTGGCGGTTGCCCTTTGGAGTCGGATGGACTCGTTATTTCGCTTCACGCTCCGCAGCTTTAGTAGTTTATTTCTCATGAGTTGGCCTTTGGCGAATTTATTCTATTGTAATAAAGACTCTATATGAGAATCGTAATAAATTCAGGTGTGATTGAACTTTGATTATTTCATCGATGTACTGTGAGTACCAGCATGATCTTGGGATGGTACAGACACAGAGATTTGACCGATTTTGGGTCAGGTCGCTACAGAGAACCCTACGACAATTGTACGCGGTGTCTGAATTCATCATTCTTATACGGTGGGTCACGCCACCACCAAAGTTGAAAATCTTCAATTCGAGTTTTTCCTCAGTTTTTGAAATTCTTCAGTTTTTAAAATTCTTCAACTTTCCAAAATCTTCACTATTTCCGTCGTTTTTGTTCATTAGCTATATATATAGATATATATATGGGTTTATGTCCTCTACAGCATTCACTTATGGCTAATTCTTCAAGGTGCTTTTTCTGCTAAGTGAATGTGATCGGACCCTTCCCCCTCTATGCTATACTCAACCCAATCTATTCACAAATTCTTCATGTGCGTTCTATTTGAAACTCGTTCAAAATCTTCACTGTGTCCTTGTCAGCTGAAGAAATTGCAAACGGAACTTTAAAACTGATCTTATCCAAACTTTCGGTTTTTCCGCTCAAACCGTTCCCATCCCACGATGGATTTATCTATTCACCCACGATCTAACACGATCTCCACTTTTCAAGACGTGGGTGACACATGTCGTTTAATGAGAAGGGTCAGGGCATGTTCGTCCCAAATCTTCTAAGTAACAGTTTTTCACCATGGCCATATAAACCCCTCTCCCTTCCTCACTTCCTTTACTCCGCTTGACCGCTTTTCTCGCCGAGCTTCAAACCCTAGCGCCATTGCTACTCCATCGTCGCCGGTGAGGAAGAGCTTCATCGCTCGACTCGCCGCCGACGTACATTCAGCCGATCATGAAATCTTCACTCCGCCGCCAGAGCTGTCTTCCTCCGCCAAGTTAGGGCGTGGAAGATCTGAATCGATTTAACTTCCCATCTGCTCTTCTTAGTTCGTCGTGTTCTTCACTTCGGTAATTAAAAGTTACTTTTATTACTCGCTTTGATTCTCAAACCTTCCCGAAAATCTTCAAAGGTGTTTATTCTTCAAATCTTCACACATATGAACACCTCAAACAAAATATGCTTTTGATTAGTTTCTCTAAGCAATGATTTTCTTCAAGATTCCTCAATTGTGTGGATCCTCGATCTATACAACTCTGGAACCTAAGACAAAGATCGCTTAGTGAAATTCTTCAAGGCTCATCTGGTCAAATTCCTCAAACTAGTTCTTTTTGAAAAACCTTCTGAGAACGCATATGACCTCTCCAAATTCCTCGCAACTATACTCTGTTCACAGGTACTCATGTCCGCTGCTGAATCACTAGGTTCTCATCAACTTAACTCATTTGCAGCGTTCCTCGAAGAAAAGTTGCATACTTCTTCAGAGAATTCGTTTGTTCAAATTCCTCACCTGAAGAATATGGCGTATGAAAGAAGCCACGTAAAGGAGGAAAGAGGCCTGAGGTCATGACTGCATTTGAAATCCCTAAGGAAATATATGATGATTATTGCACACCTGATGAAGCC
Organism: Aegilops longissima; assembly: GCA_021605205.1. NCBI lineage: Eukaryota > Viridiplantae > Streptophyta > Magnoliopsida > Poales > Poaceae > Aegilops > Aegilops longissima. Next base: position 124,684,422 of record CM038676.1, read on the forward strand.
GAGTTCGGCAAAGAAAACAAAAATCAGCGCAAGGTGCGCATTCAAAGGATTGAACGGAGATGGGCAAGGGAATGGAGGGAGTACAGATATGTAACTCCAAAGTACATGAAGAAATTCGCACTCAATCCTCCATGCCCAAGAGCTCCATTGGCACCTGGTCAAGAAGCTGACCCCACCAAAGATCAAGCGTGGTGAGGAATTTCAAGAATGGGCCAAGCGCCAAGCCAAATTGGCAAGACAAGCCAACGAGGCAAGGAGGAAATTCAATGAGGACTCTGCATCGCTGCTGCCATCGAGGCCTCCGCAAGCCAAGAAAATCTATGGCAAAGAAGCCCGCACACAAGCCAAGTGCTCACCAACAAGGCCCTCACGGCCAAGTTCTCACCGTGCCCTCACGGCCAATTCCTCATGCTGCTCCCGCTCCTCCCAAGTCCTCACCTGCTCCTACAAAATCCTCAGTAGTTCCGACAAAGTCCTCAAGACTGTGCATCCGCCACGTGCCAAAGGACTGCAGCATCTCCATTGCCTCCGTGTTTCAGCAAGTTCCTCACTGCACTAAAGTCTTCATCTGCCCGACTCTGCTCAAGACTAAGGCCACACTGGACGAGGTCCTCGCCAAGTCCCAAGAAGAAACAGTCGCCTTCCAAGAGCCACCGAAGATGATGAGGCTGATGATGATGAACTTGCGGAAATCATCGAGACCGCCAAGAAAGGGTCATAGAGCCAAAGGCACACCCGTGCCATCTGTTGTTGGGTCCAAGAGCGATCCAAGACTACATTGATCTCTCGCACAAGGACCCAAACACTCCTATGCTCGACTTCAAGTTGACACCGCCAAAGTCACATGTCGACTCATTTCATCCAAGAGGAGAAATGGAAATTTGATATGGCCAGAGAGATCAAGAAATCGCAGATGTAAAGGAGAAACTGCTGAAGAAAAATGTTGTCAAGATGACAATCAAGAACTTATCAAGACGCAGGTGACATCAAAGCCCTCAATGACAAATTTGACTCCTATTATGCTGATTGGCGAGGAGCCAAAGTCGATTCATCAACCCGACGAAGAATTCACCAATGTTGCTGCCCCAACGCAACAAGAAATTCCTCAGCTAGAGCCTCGGCTCAGCAGACTAAAGAACATGCCAAGACCACTGATGAAGTTCAGGCTCTCAAGACAATGCTAGTTCCAGGCTGATGATCCCATTCCAGCATTGAAGAAATTGCTGTGGCATCCACTAGTGGTGCGCTGAACAAACCGAATAAGTCGTGGCAATCGCATCGCTTGCACCGAGGAAAATCAACCAGATTCCTCAGCTCCTCCTCGCGCCAACACCAACTCCAATTCTTCCATCCGCCTCGATGTGAAGAAGACCAAGGCTGCAGAACGAGTTGCGGTGAAGAAATGGAAAGCATCAGCTGCGCCAAATTCTTCTGATGAAGAAAATGAAGCCAATGACCAGCTCCTTTGAAAATCCTATTGATGATGTTCCATTTCTCAATTCCATCAAAGGACCTTGTTCCTTTTGATGAAGATTATGAGATCCCAAGCGGATCTCGATGAAGAAAATCATTCTGCTGCTTCGTCGAGCAGATTGATGAAGAAATTGAAGTGGAAGCAATCCTTCAACCCCAATCATTTCTCGCTTATGCCTCGGTTCACGGTGAAGAGGCCCGTGTTGAGGAAATTGAAGAAGATGTGGATATTGGAAGCACAACGCCAGTGATGAACGATGACTTTTAGGAAAGTCAGCATCCAAATTCTCCACTCTTCACCCCAATCCAACAGATTACTCAGTCCCCTGCTCCAACAGTTCAAATGGGCTCTGAAGAAACTCATCCCACTTCATATGTCCATGAAGAAATTCCAGCCACTAGCCGATGAACTCCGGCTGCTGATCCTCGACCGCACCAGAGAGGAACAAGAAATTCCTCAGCCTGAAGAACCTGAGATTGCGATTTCAGAGGTCGTGATGCAACTCACTGACACTCCACTGCCAAAGCCAAAGAATCCCTTCTCAACAAAGCAAAAGTTTAAGGCTGAAGATTTCTTCACGAGCATGTATTCTTCATGACATAATCCATATGATTCTGCCGCATAAGGAAGAGGCGTTTATGGACTGCCCGGTCAAGCCAATTTCTATTCCTCGGTGCTCTTCAACAAAGACAAAGTCTTCGATCATGCACATATTCCTCATGTGGACATGGAGTCTCTGCCAGCTTTGAGCCAGTCCTCTGTGTTCTTCATGACGCAGACTTCAATTTCTGCACTCGACATCCGTGATTGGAATGAAAAACTCATTCTTCAATTCTATGCAACGCAGCACATCACGGAGACGCTCAAGACGTGAACTCATGGGAGTTAGATCGATGTCGAAAATACTTACTACAAGGCACCAAGAATCGAATTGCTTCGTGCCCTACCACTCGATCCTCCACTTGATGGTGCTCGTTGTATCTACAATGAACCGAAGCTTTCAAATCACTATATGCAAGTGCCGATGAAGCCTTTGAAGCCGTGGTAGGCCCTAAGAACCAAATTCCTCGTCAAGGAATTATTGTATGTGCCTCGGACTGTCTATCTGATTCGACGAAGACAATGAGTCCTATCAAAGGCCACGACTCAAATGATGAAGAAGTCGTTGGCATCATGAAGAATATGCTTTTCAATATCATTCATGGCGCTCCTCACAACTTCCATGATTTCTTCATGAGGACTCGCAAACATTGCTATGTCACCATTTGAGCTGAAGCCTTATGCGCCTTTGGATAATGAGATTCATCAGACAAGGTCTTCACTCAATTACAAGGCTGATACTCAACCACCGCAGCTACTTGCCCCGATTGAAGTCCTCAAACGGACATTTACCTCGGTGATGACAAGGGCAAGGCAACTGCTGTGATCGATGAAAGCATTCGCCCATTGGATGGACAGCCGCAAAGGTGCATCCTACTCCACCAATGATGACTCGCCACACATGACTCGCCAAAATACCTCACCAAGCAAAGTCCTCAAGCCACAAAGACCTGTGGTGATGACTGGTCGTGAGTTACTCCTCGCCTTCATCGGAAGGTTGATCGCAATCATAAATGGGTCAAGCGCCGCTTGGTTCAATTCTTCACAACATGACCTCTACACACAATGCGGTGAAGAAAAACCACTACTACCTCCATGAAACCTTCAAACGCACTGGCTGTTCTTTCAAATGTCTACAAAGATGGAAGAACCAAGACAATGGGTCTCAAGGAAGAATTTGACTGGTCTACACCTCCTCCAAAGAAATACAAGAAGGTTAAAGTTCCTTCCTTGGTGGCCAGCTCCTATTCTTCATCACGAGACACTGATGAAAATGAAGACTTGGACGACACTGCGGCAGGCCCCACTACGACAACTGGCCCCAACAACGCTGGCGCTCCTTCATCAACTTGAAATTCTTTGTATGCGTTAGTCCTCGCCGATCCGCTTTGGTCATTCGATGACAAAGGGGAGAAATTTGAGTTAGTCTTCAAGTGGGTCTATTATATGGGCATTTTTTGTTAAGTTACAACTCGCTCTTCCAAACTTTTATTGGATCGAGTTGTAATCTTAAACCCGATGGTGCTTTGATACTTTTGATGCACTGTGCTTTGATACTCTTGATGCGTTATTATATGTCAAATGCATTTCATCAAGCACCATATTTCATCATGCATTTCAAATTCTTCATATTATATGTCAAATGTGTGTATGAATTACAAGATATAGGGGGAGATCTCCATGATTCAACTCTTCAAATGTGCATTGCCTCAAAAGCAAATTCTCACTATGCACATCTTCGTATGGAGTTCTTCTATGTCTTGCAATCAAATTCCTCAATATCAGTATTGACACTTCATATGTTTATCCCCGTTGAAAACTTAACCTATATTGTCATCAATCACCAAAAAGGGGGAGATTGTAAGTGCATCTAGTGCCCCTTAGTGATTTTGGTGTATTGAAGACTTATAGGTTAAGGGACTAATGTGTTTGTGAGTGTACACAGGTCTATAAGTCTATGAGGAGTTTGATATTTACAAAGGAAAGTCTAATTTCTAAAAATGAAGTTCTTCGACTGAAGACTTTCTGAAGACTTTGGAAGTGAAGAAATTGGTGTGACCTTGAAGACTTGGTATTCATTTGAGGAACATGAACTGTGAAGACTTTTGTTTTCGTAGTTTCGTTTTCTCTTTCTTGAGTCATAGGAAACACCGTACTGTTAAAGGGGGTCGAGGAAATACTAAGGAAAAATTTCCATGTGATGCTCAACTCAAAATCCTACACCTACCAATCCCTTCGAGTGAAGCCTTTGAAATCTCATACATTCAGTCAATTTCTCAAAGGATGTGAGACGAAGTTCTTCCGGTCACGAGGAATTTGTTCGATTGAGGAGTTAGGAATTCACCAAAGGCGGATTGCCTACACAAATGAGGAACATGATAGCCCCGAGGAATTTGAGATTCAAATTTCAGACCGCTGTTGTGCTCACGCGCCACCTGTCCCAAAATATCTTATCCACCTAACGGTCATATCATTGAAGGGCATTTATGTCTTATCATGTCGCCTACTCCCTAGGCTATAAATAGCCGCCCCTACAACCACTAGCTGGTTGGCTGCTCCGAGAGAAACTTGACACTTGTCATTTGAGAGCAACCCATCCTCCGAGGACTTTGAGCGAAAATCATCGAAAGTGAGGAAAACCCAAACACCAAACCCCTATAAACCCAAAGTGATTGAGCATCATCAAGAGATTGATCCTGCGTGGATCCGACGCTTGTTACCTTTGAAGACTGTGCTTCTTCCAGACGGTTAGGCGCCATGGTCTAGAGCATCCAAGAGGAATTGTGGATCGCCGAGTGACCAAGTCTGTGAAGGTTTGCAAGTCGCTCAAGACTTACAACGAGTGATTGGACGAGGTCTGTGTGACCTTAGTTCAAGGAGAATACTGTGAGGACTTGGTGTCCCGAGCTGCGTGCTCAGCGATCGGGTGTCTGGACTGTGTGTCCTCGAGTTTAAATACTCACCGCTCCAACCAGACGCATAACCGAGACAGCAGCTTGAACTGGTCTACCAAATCATTGTCTTCACCAACCTTATCGGTTCTATTTCCTCAACCCTCTCATTTCCTCATTATTGTGTTGAGTGTTCATTCATATATGTGTTTGAAGACTTTGATCAAGACTTCCTCAATTTCCTCGCTCAATTTCTTCACCTGTTTGTCTTCATCTTGTGCTATCATGTGTTTACGCTTTCTCAGACTTTTGATTGTCTTCATTTCACCATGATGACCATGCCGCGATTCTCTTATGCTTACTTCGAGTACTTATTCCGCTGTAAGTAGTTCTTCGCTAAGGAATTTCTCACCGCAAATTCCTCGCTGAATAATTCATAAAATCGCCTATTCACCCCCCTCTAGTCGATATAATGCACTTTCACTTTGAATTTTCTTTGAAAAGGACACACATCCTGACACTTATGCAAAATTGATGACTTAGATGTGCAACACATGAAGAAATGTTTTTCTTCAATCAATGAAGAATAACACTATAAGTGTGAAGAAATTAATGAAGAATTTGATTCTCAGAACCCTACGACAATTGTACGTGGTGTCTGAAATCATCATTCTTATACGGTGGGTCACGCCACCACCAAAATTGAAAATCTTCAATTTGAGTTTTTCCTCAGTTTTGAAATTCTTTAGTTTTTCAAATTCTTCAACTTTGCAAAATCTTCACTGTTTCCGTTGTCTTTCTTCATTGACTATATATATTTATATGGGTTTATGTCATCTACAGCATTCACTTATAGCTATTTCTTCAAGTTGCTTTTTCTGCTAAGTGAATGTGATCGGACCCTTCCCCCTCTATGCTATACTCAACCCAAGATATTCACAAATTCTTCATGTGCGTTCTATTTGAAACTCGTTCAAAATCTTCATTGTGTCCTTGTCAGCTGAAGAAATTGCGAACGGAACTTTAAACTTATCTTATCCAAATTTTCGGCTTTGCTGCTCAAACCGTTCTGCATCCCACGATAAACTTATCTATTCACCCACGATCTAACACAATCTCCACTTTTCAGTACGTGGGTGACACATGTCAAGTTTAATGAGAAGGGTCAGGCATGTTCGTCCAAAATCTTCGGCGAACAGTTTTTCACCGTGGCTATATATACCCCTCTCCCTTCCTCACTTCCTTTACTCCGCCGACCGCTCTCTCTCTCGCCGAGCTTCAAACCCTAGCCGCCGCTACTCCATCATCGCCGGTGAGGAAGAGCTTCACCGCTCGACCTCGTCGCCGTCTTACTCAAGGCCGATCAGGAAATCTTCACTCCGCCGCCAGAAGCTGTCTTCCTCCGCCGAAGTTAGGCGTGGGAGATCTGAATCGATTTAACTTCTAATCTACACTTCTCGCTAGTCGTGTTCTTCGTTCGGTAATTAAAAGTTATTTTATTACTCGCTTTGATTCTCAAACCTTCTCGAAAATCTTCAAAGGTGTTTATTCTTCAAATCTTCACACATATGAACACCTCAAACGAAATATGCTCTTGATTTGTTTCTCTAAGCAATGATTTTTCTTCAAGATTCCTCAATTGTGTGGATCCTCGATCTATACAACTCGAACCTAAGACAAAGATCGCTAGTGAAATTCTTCAAGGCTCATCTGGTCAAATTCCTCAAACTAGTTCTTTTGAAAACCTTCCGAGAACGCATATGACTTCTCCAAATTCCTCGCAACTATACTGCATTCAGGTTTCATGTCCGCTGGTGAATCACTAGGTTCTCATCAACTTAACTCATTTGCAGCGTTCCTCGAAGAAAAGTTGCATACTTCTTTAGAGAATTCGATTGTTCAAATTCCTCACCTGAAGAATATGGCAGAAGGAAAGAAGCCACAGAATGGAGGAAAGAGGCCTGAGGTCATGGCTGCTTTCGAGATACCTGAGGACATATACGCTGACTATTGCACACCTGATGAAGCCAAGTTTGGCAAGGAAAACAAAAATCAGCGCAAGGTGCGCATTCAGAGGATTGAAAGGAGATGGGCAAGGGAATGGAGGGAGTACAGATATGTTACTCCAAAGTACATGAAGAAATTATGACCAATCCTCCATGCCCAAGAGCTCCATTGGCACCTGGCCAAGAAGTCGACCCCACCAAAGATCAAGCGTGGTGAGGACTTTCTCAAGAATGGGCCAAGCGCCAAGCCAGTTGGCGAGACAAGCCAAAGAAGCAAAGGAGGAAATTCAATGAAGACTCACATCGCTGCCGCCATCGACGCCTGCTCAGCCCGTAAGATCAATGGCAAAGAAGCCAGCGACAAGCCAAGTGTTTCACCAACAAAGGCCCTCACGGCCAAAATCCTCAAGAATGCCCTCACGGCCAGAATCTTCAATGCCCTCACGGCCGTTCCTCATGCTGCTCCCGCTGCTCCCAAATCCTCGGCTCCTATAAAGTCCTCAAGCAGCTCCTCCAAAGTCCTCAAGACTGCATCCGCCATGTGCCAAAGGATCGCAGCATCTCTATTGCCTCTAGTGTCTCAAAGAAGTTCCTCAATTGCACCAAATTCTTCATCAGGCCCCGCCTCTCAAGAAAAAGCAATCGCTGGACGAGGTCCTCGGCGAAGTCCGAAGAAGAAACAGTCGCCTCCAAGTGCCATCCGATGATGAAGCGATGATGATGAACTTGCGTAAATCATCGAGACCGCAAGAAAGGGTCGCTAGAGCCAAAGGCACACCGTGCAACGCTTTTGGATCCAAGGGCGATCCTCGAGTACATTGATCTCTCGCACAAGGATCCGAGACACCTATGCCTGATTTTCATCTCGACACCGGACAAAGTCACATGTCAATTCCATTTCATCTCTCAAGAAAATGGAAATTTGAGAAGGCAAGGCAGATCAAGAAGGCTCGGGCCAGAAAGAAAAGTTCTCGAGGAAAACGTTGTCGAATGACAACCGAGGAACCTCAAGATCCAGATTGAAATCCAAACCTCAAAGAAAGACTTTGATGCTTATTATGCTGATTGGCAAGGAGCCAAAGTCGATTCGTCAACCCGACGAAGAAGTTCAGAAATGTTGCAGCCCCAACGCAACAAGAAATTCCTCAGCCGAGCCTCCGCTCACTCATTTGAAGAACATGCCAAGATCACGATGAATTTCAGCGGTCAAGACAATGCTAGTTCCAGGCTGTTGACTCCATTCCAGCCACCGAAGAAATTTCGTGGCATCCACTAGTGGTGCTCAAGAAATCGAAGAAGTCAGGCAATCGCATCGATCCATACCGAGGAAAATCAACCAGATTCCTCACCTCCTTCGCGCGCTTACACCAACTCCGATCATTCCATCTCGATCCGATGTGAAGAAGACTAAGGCTGCAGAGCGAGCTGCGTGAAGAAAAGGAAAGCATCACTGCTTCAAATTCTTCACTCAAGAAAATGAAGCCTATGACAAGCTCTTTTGAAAATCCAATCGATGTTGTTCCAATTTCTCCGCTCCATCAAAGGACCTTGTTCCTTTTCGTGAAGAGTATGAGATCCCAAGTGGATCTCGATGAAGAAAATCATTCGCTGCTTCACGAGCAGATTCATGAAGAAATTGAAGTGGATGCAATCCTTCAACACCAATCATTTCTCGCCAATGCCTCGTTCACAACCAAGAGGTCTGGCGTTGAAGAAATTGAAGAAGATGTGGATATTGAAGCACAACGCCTGTGATGAACGATGACTTTTGGGAAAGTCGGCATCCCACCTCCACTCTTCACCCCAATCCAACAGATTCCTCGGTCCCTCGCACCAACGGTTCAAATGGGCTCAAGAAACTCATCCCCACTCATCCGCATGAAGAAATTCCAGCCACTAGTGTGAAGAACCCGCTGCCGCTGATCCTATGAACACGCAGATCGCATATGAAGAGGAACCAGAAAATCCTCACCAAGAACCCGAGATTGCGATTCCCGAGGTCGTGATGCAACTCATCGACACTCCATCGCCAAAGCCAAAGAATCCATTCTCAACGAAGCAAAAGTTCAAGGCTGAAGATTTCTTCGGCGTAGCATGTATTCTTCATCGACTACAACCCATATGACTATGCTCAGATAAGGAAGAGGCGCTTCGACTGCTAGTCAAGCCAACTTCTATTCCTCTCGCTATTCAACGAAGACAAAGTCTTCAATCATGCACATATTCCTCATGTGGACATGGAATCTCCGCCAGCTTCGAGCCTACCCTCGTTGTTCTTCATGATGCAGGATTGCTGAATTTCTGACCGACATCTCGTGATTGGAATGAAGAACTCATTCTTCAATTCTATGCGACGCTGCACATCACCGGAGATTTCAAGATGTGAACTCATGGGTATTAGATTGATGACAGAAAATACTCACTACAAGGCACCAGAACTAAATTGCTTCGTGCCCTCCCACTCGGCCCTCCCTTGATGGTGCTCGTTGCATCTACAACGAACCCGAAGCCAAATCATTACATGCAAGTGCTGATGAAGCCTTTGAAGCCGTGACAGGCACCTCGAACCAAATTCTTCACAACAAATTATCAGATGTGCCTTTGACTGTCTATCGCATTCTGACATAGACAA